>CM066032.1:329346558-329804058 GCA_033557465.1 Ichthyophis bannanicus
ACAGTGCTGATCAAACTTGTATCTCATATGACCCCATTTTAACAAGTGAAAATTCACTTGACCCCAGATGATGAAGTCAAAGTAGCAGATATCCAACCTCCTTCCCCTCCCTTCACTCATCTAAAGCAGGAGGGTTGCAACAGCAGTAGTCTGCACAGGGTCCTCTGTGCCAGTGTGCAGTGTACACTTACAGACCTCAGTACTCTGCATGGGTTTCCAGTCTAACAAGGAGCACACCCAGGAAAGGGCAAGAGTGTATGTATTTTCAGTGGTTCACAGGCCACATGCTGACTGGTGACTGCCACTATTTAGCATAGATCACAGTGAAGCCCAGAGAGAAGGGGTAATGGTCATGTTTCTGTGATCCCATCAACTAATGAAGTGAACCCATTTGGGGTCCTGACCCCAAATTTGGGAAACATTGTTCTAGACCATTCCAGACAAGTTGGTTATGCTCCCTAATCAGCAGGTGGAGGCGGACATAAGCAACTTTCAGTGATGACTTGGTATATCCACTGGTGGCAGCATGATAGAAGCCAGTATTTATCTGCCTCCAGCAAGTAGTAGTTGTGTGCACTGATACAGCAGTGCAGATAGTCTTGGGCTAAGGGGGACAGGACTGTGGGCCTGTGGCCTAAGGGACTAAGACCTGTAGGCCTAAAGCTTGCTCTGAGTTACGGTATGTCCCTGCCTCCTGGAGCAGACAGCTTGCTCTGTGTCCAACACTGCTATCAACAGGACCACCCCATGGGCCCAGGCCCTCCTTCCCTCTTGCTGTCATCTATTTTTAAAAGTCTCTCCTGGCAGCTGAGCATCTTAGGTCAGTGTGGGTGCCCGGAGCTTCCCTTGTCAGCCCAACAGGAGCTAGAACTCCTTTTTTTGACATGGCCTCTTTTTTTTTTTTTTTTTTCTCAGGGTGTGGGTTTGTGTTTGCTTTTTTTCTTTGTTGCACAGTGCTCAGCCATGCAGCCCAATGCAACCTGTAACCCCCCAGTGACTTTTAACCACAGCTGCTATTTTTTGCTCTTATTGTGGCAGGAATGACTAGGGCACACTTTTTTCCCACTATGTTGGGACCCACACATGGGGCTGTAAGATAGATGTCGTTCCTGTGGCCCCTGCCACTTCTCACCGTTTTGTTTTATTCTCATTGACACCATGGCCATTTTGAGATGGCTGCTTCGTCACTGCAGAGGGAGTATCCTTGCGAGGTGGCCATATTCTCATCCATTGGCCTGGGTCCCTATGGGGCCCCTTCTTTTCAACTGGTTTGAGCTGCAGATCCTGAAACAGTTCATTGTCTGTTACCAGTCTCTTCTAGCTGCATGACAGCCACTTGCAGGGATCTGAGGCACAGGCCTACCCTACAAGCGACCCAGTACCCATCAGGGCCTCTGTGCATGTGGTAAGGGGGTTAAGTGCCCTGCTTCATCCTTTTGTTAGTCTGTTCCTCCGGGAGCCTGCTTTATCCCCTTTGGGGTTTAGTTGGATGCTTGTAGAGAAATCCATTTCTACAGAACGTAAGTCTGAGGATGTGGTGCTTTCCCTAGGAGAAAGATAGGATTTCCATGTGATCTGCCAGCTTTACAGAAGAGATCTTCCTATGCCCTTTCAGGATGTTATGGTGGCTCTGCATGTTATAGAGCCTGCTCTTGGGCAAGGATACCAGGCAGGCTGTCTCTTGGAGGGTATTTGGCATTAATTCCTCTGTCTTATTCTATATGGCAGCTTGACCTCTCTCAGGGAGAAAACCCCTGGGCTGGACCCTACAGCCATGAGATCCTGTCTCTGAAGTACCCTGGACTCTAGGATGAGCTTGATCATCCTTTTGGGCTCCCTTTTGTAAGCCCTAATCACTGTAGTTACACATAAGAACATAAGATATGCCATACTGGGTCAGACCAAGGTCCATCAAGCCCAGTATCCTGTTTCCAACAGTGGCCAGTCTAGGTCATACGTACCTAGCAATTTCCCCAAAAGACACAGGTTCCGCAATGCTTGTACTGGGTCAAGCATTGATATCCTGGGTCCCTTCTTAATAATGGTTTATGGACCTTTCCTCCAGGAACTTGTCCAAACCTTTTTTAAACCCAGCTACACTAATGGCCTTTACTACATCCTCCGGTAACAAATTCCAGAGTTTGATTACACGTTGAGTGAAAAAATATTTTCTTTTATTAGTCTTAAATAGTTTACCCTGTAGTTTCATTGCATGTCCCCTAGTCTTTCTATATTCTGATAAGGTAAACAATCGATCTACGTTTACCCATTCCACTCCGTTCATTAATTTATAGACTTCTATCATATCTCCCCTCAGCCGTCTCTTTTTTTTTTTATTTTATATTTAAGTTTCCAATACAACAATTGAAAAAGAATACAAAGAGAAAAAAGGGGGGAAATACGAAATACACAAGAAAATAAACCACATATAATCCCAATAACATATTCATATTCACCCCATTTAGTTAGACCCCATACTTAACAAACCTCAAAATGGTTCCAAACTTAAGAAATTTAAACAAAGAAAAAGTGGGAAACCCCCACTATCATATGAGCATAGATCATATTAATGGCTGCCAGTACAGGAGCTACCCTGCCCCCCCAGCCTCCCTCACCTGAAGAAAATCAATAAGTTGTTTGGGCTCAAAAAAAAGAAAATGTTTAGACTGATATAATACATCACATTTACAAGGATACCACAATTTAAATTGAGCACCCAAGGCGACAGCTCTCTGGCGCAAAGCCAAAAACCCCTTACGCCTCTTCTGGGTGTCCCGAGATAAATCTGGAAATACAAGTATTTTAGAGCCCAAAAACTGGGAAGAAGAAATCCTGCGGAAATAAAGTCTAAGGACAGCATTGCGGTCGGATTCAAATGCAAAACCTACTACCATAGTTGCTCTGCTTGTCACAACCTCTAGGGAACTCTCTAAGAAATCAGATAAGCCCATCGGGCCGTCCCCAACAGGGACCCCAGACCCCTCACCTTTAGACTCAGAGGAAATTACAACATATTGAGCTTTAACAATAGGGGGTAAATTATCCTGAGGCATCAGTAATACTTCCATAAGATATCTACGAACCAAAACTAAAGGGTCCAACAGAGGGGATCTGGGGAAATTCAAGAAGCGGAGATTATTCCTCCTCAATAAATTGTCCATATATTCAAACCGCCTCAAAGAAATTAAACGGTCCTTGGCAATAGTCTAGCCGTCTCTTTTCCAGGTTAAAGAGCCCTAACCTTTTTAGCCTTTCTTCATAGGAGTATCCTTCCATCCCCTTTACCATTTTGGTGGCTCTTCTCTGAACCTTTTCTAATAACGCTATATCCTTTTTAAGATACGGCGACCAGAATTGCACAGAATATTCAAGGTGCGGTCTCACCATGGAACGATAGAGGCATTATAATATCTTTTGTTTTATTTTCCATTCCTTTCCTTATGATACCTAGCATTCTATTTGCTCCCTTGGCTGCCGCTGCACACTGGGCTGAGGGTTTTAACATGTTATCCACAATGACGCCTAAATCTTTTTCCTGGGTGGTGGTTCCTAATGTGGAACCTTGCATTGTGTAACCATAGTTTGGGTTGTTCTTCCCTAGGTGCATAACTTTGCACTTGTCCACATTAAATTTCATCTGCCATTTTGATGCCCAGTCTTCCAATTTATCAAGATCCTCTTGCAATTTTCCACACTCCTCTTGGGTTTTAACAACTTTAAATAGTTTTGTGTCATCTGCAAATTTGATAACCTCACTCGTTGTTCCACATCATTTATGAATATGTCAAAAAGCAGCGGACCCAGCACAGATCCCTGGGGTACACCACTATTCACCTTTCTCCATTGGAAAAATTGGCCATTTAGCCCAACCCTCTGCTTTCTCTCTTTTAACCAGTTCTTGATCCACAGTAGTACACTGCTTCCTATCCCATGACTCTTTAGTTTTGCCAAAAGTCTCTGATGAGGGACCTTGTCAAAGGCTTTCTGAAAGTCCAGATACACTATATCGACCGACTCACCTTTGTCCACCTGTTTATTCACACTTTCAAAAAAACATATCAGATTAGTAAGAAAAGATCTTCCTTGTCTAAAGCCATGTTGGCTGTCTCCCATTAGGCCATGACTATCTACATGCTGAGTAATTTTATTCTTTGACGGTTTCTACCATTTTTCCCGGTACTGACGTACACAGTGCGCATCTGCCCCAATGGAGTAGGGATGCTGTAACGGAGGGGTTTCCCATCATGAGGTTGAGATCCTCTTTAGGAGTGCTTTGGTGACATCAACCTTGACTTATTTTATTTTATTTATTTATTTTATTTACACACTCTTTTATACCGCGCTATTCTGCATCAGTGCGGTTTACATTGAACACACTGAAATTACATTGAACAGGGCATTATAACTTGGAGATAACCCTCCATAGCCCATGTTCCCTGTAAAATAGTTAAGTGGCTTGCCCAAGACCACAAGGAGCACCTGTGGGGCTAGAAACCCCAGTCCTTCTGGCCCAAGGTTGCTGTCCTCTAGTGGGATTTGAACCCCTGATCTTCCGGCTGAAGTACCTTGCCCCAACCACTAGGCCACTCCTCCACTCCAGTGACTTGCCAGTGACACTGTGTGCAGGCGTAGTGGTCTGAGCCCTCTTTTATGCTGGGTTCCTTATCGTCACTCCAGTCCAGTCCCTTACTTCTGGGTTACGCAACCCTTCCAGCAGCTTGGAGGCTGAGCCCAACCTTTTTGGGGATGGAGCGGTATAAATACCACTGGGACCACCCCCTAACTGCAGTATTGCTCAGCCTCCAAGCAGCTGGAGGGTTCCGTAAGCCTAGGGCTTACTGGAGTCCTGCGTTCTCCTATTTAATCTATTTTATTTTAATTTAATTATTTAATTTTAATTATTTCTTTATTGCCCTGAGCTCTTGCCTGTACCTTTAATTTTTCCTGCAGTCTGCCTCCTCCCTCCCTCCCTCCCCTCCCTCCCCTCCAGTCCGGGCGGAGACCGGAGGAGACACCGGAGCTGCCTGCTGCAGGGGGACGGAAGATCCTCTTCTTCCTCTGCTGGGGTGATTAGCAGCTTCCCCGAGGAGCAGCCCTGCCTCGCGCCAAAGCCCTGAAGACGGCTGAGCGCTAGAGGCAGAGACGCGAACGAGTCTCTCTGACGCCCCCCCCCCCCGGGAGCAGCGGGGTGCGGTGGCGACCCCCGGAGCCGGCAATTGAAGCCTCTCTTCTCCGGAGGGAGGGCTAGCGGCGGCAACAATAGCGGTCGGCGTAGCGGTGCACGATCCCTCTTCGCGACGGTAGAAGCCGGGTCAACAGGGCAGCGAGCAGCAGCGCATCCTCCGTTCCGGACTCCACGTGGCCGCCGCCTAACACGTGTTGAGCCAACGGAGTGGATGCGCGTTTTTTCCCCCGGAGGTTCAACAAACAGCAAGTATTATCATCACCGGCACTTATGCCTTGCCTTTATTTTATTTCTACCTTTATTATATTTAATTTTAGGTTAAATTAATTTATTTTAAATACCTCATTGTGATTCGGTCGTTGTTTCCAACGGCTAGGCCTTTCTTGGCCCCCGATTTTACCGACCTCCCTGGGGGGAAGAGAAGGCACAGGAGTTATCTGCAGCAATTTTCCACACTTGAGTGGGTCCTCTGCTTTGCCTTTAATTTTAATTTTGGTTCTGTTTTCGGGTCTTTTTCCCATACCGCCATTTGCTCTGACCTGCCACCAAGCACTGCTCCCTGAGACAACTGGAAAGCATGGCTTCCAAGGCAAAGTGCCCATCCTGTGGCACACGGAGGGGCACCCCCACAGAGACGGGAATCTGCAGGGCGTGTGCGGCAGCGTCTACCTCTGTAGAGCAGGAGATCAGTTTGGCCATGGCCCAAGTACCCCTGGTGCCTGGGGAATCCCTGGAAGCGGAAGGGGGAGCTCAGTTGCCTCCGACTACCAGCACTGAGGTTCTCACACCCCCTGTATCCCGTGCCACGCTGGAGGGAGGGGTCGGAGAGCTCTTCTCCCCAGACTTCGTCCTATTACTCCACCAAGCTTACTGCATGCGCAGGCAGGGGCTCGGGCCAGGGGATACAGGCCTACCGGCAGAAGCCAGTTTAGCCAAACCTAGGAGAGCAAGCGGTCAGGATTCAGGGATACCTCCCAAGCGCACCAGACAAATGAGTGAGGAAATTCTCCCTCCCCCTTCTCAGGGCACCCCAGAGGAGGAGGATTCCGAGAGGGACCTAGAGGAGGAAGACGAGGAGCTGGAAGAAGGGGAGATCCCGGAGGAAGACCATGCTCGCATTGTTAGTGTTTCGCCGAGAAGAGCTCCCGGCCTTAATCAATGAGTCCCTAAAAGCCCTCAACGTGGCCTCTGATTCCCCAACAGAGCACGAGACATTAGAGGATCCCCTGATTCAGGCCATCAGAAGGTCCCAGAAGGTTTTCCCTGTCCACAGAGTGGTACGTCAAATGATTCAAGAGGAATGGGATCAACCGGAATCTGGCCTGAGAGGGATACGAACCATGTCTCGCCTCTACCCTCTCCTGGAGTCGGATAAAGAACTGCTGAAATCCCCCAGGGTGGATGCTGCGGTCTCAGCAGTCACCAAGAAGACCACTAATCCCGGTGGAGGGAGCCACGGCCCTAAGGGATGCTCAAGACAGGAAATTGGATACGCTCCTGAAACAGGCCTTTGACATCAGCGCTCTGGCCTTGCAGGCCTCCGTATCAGGGGCTTGGGTGGCTCGGGCCTGTTTAAGGTGGGCACAACAGATCCAGTCAACAGAGGGTTCAACGGACGAAACACAGGCCAGCTCGGCTAAGGTGGAATCCGGAGCAGCCTATTTGGCTGATAGTCAGTATGATCTCATCAGAAGCCTAGCCAAGAACATGGCCTCGGTGGTGGCGGCCAGGCGCTATCTTTGGCTACGGAATTGGGCAGCAGATGCTTCCTCTAAGGCGCGCCTGAGCAGACTTCCTTTTAAGGGGAAACTGTTCGACGAAGATTTAGAAAAGCTAGTGAAGGACCTGGGGGAGTCAAAGGGAGGCAGGCTCCCGGAAGACAGACAAAAGCAGGGGCGCTCCCTACCCCCAGTACGTACCCAGCCTAGGGATCCACGGAGGTTTCGTCCAGCCAGGTCAGCCCCCTTTTCCAAGTCCCGTTTCCCCTCAAGGGGACAAGGTTTCAGAGGGTTTCGGGGAGCCGGCCGAGGCTTTGGATCAGCCTCCTCCTCCTCCTTCTCGGGTCCCAGAAAACAATGAGATGTTGGGGGCCCAGGAGGGAAGGCACCCGATAGGAGGCCGCCTGAGGCTCTTCCTTCCCGCCTGGTCCCGAGTCACGTCCGATCAGTGGGTCCTAGAAGTGATCAGGGAGGGCTATGCTCTCGAATTCGCAGAACAAATTCCCCCAGCGTTTGTCCGCTCCCCCTGCGGCTCTTCTCCAAAGAGGGCGGCAGTGGAGGCAACTCTCGCTCACCTACTAGCTCTCGGGGCAGTGATCCCCGTGCCACTAAGCCAGCGCGGATCGGGTCGATACTCAATTTATTTTGTGGTTACAAAAAAGGAAGACTCCCTACGACCGATCCTGGATCTAAAACAGGTCAATCGCTGCCTCAGGGCACCCCACTTTCGAATGGAGACCCTCCGTTCGGTCATAGCAGCCGTAAGGGAAGGGGAGTTCCTAACGTCCCTCGACCTGACGGAAGCCTATCTGCACATCCCAATCAGGAAGTCCCATCAACAGTTTCTGAGATTCGCGGTACCAGGAGGCCACTTTCAATTCCAGGCCCTCCCATTCAGCCTAGCTACAGCCCCCAGAACTTTCACCAAGGTAATGGTGGTGGTGGCAGCCTTCCTCCGGAAGGAGGGTATATTAGTTCACCCTTACTTGGACGATTGGCTAATCCGGGCGAAATCAGAAGAAGAGAGTCTCTCGGCAACGACCAGAGTAATCCAGGTGTTAGAGGACTTGGGTTGGGTCATCAATCGTACAAAGAGCAGGCTGACTCCCTCCCAGGATCTCGAGTACCTCGGGGCAAGATTCGACACCAAAAGCGGCAGAGTTTTCTTGTCACAAACAAGATCAAGGGATCTAAGGCTCCTGGTCTCACAGTTTCTATCCAGAAGAAGCCCCTCGGCGTGGCATTATCTTCAACTCCTGGGCACAATGGCGGCGGCAATAGAGGTAGTTCCCTGGGCCAGGGCCCACATGCGCCCATTGCAGCGTTCACTGTTGCGTCGGTGGTCTCCCCAGAATTATCCTCTCTCTCGGCAGTTACCGTGCGCTCCGCGGACCAAACAGGCACTCTACTGGTGAAGAAACCCAAGGAACCTGGATCGCGGGATGCCTCTCGAACCCCCTCAGTGGCTACTGTTGACGACGGATGCCAGCCTATCCGGATGGGGAGCACACTGTCAAGATCAGTTCGTCCAGGGTCGCTGGACACCCTTGGAATCGCAATGGCCCATCAACAGACTGGAATTACGGGCCGTCACCCTGGCGCTCAAAGCGCTCGAGTCCTTAGTACAAGGAAGAGCAATTCGTGTCCTCTCCGACAATGTCACCGCGGTGGCGTACATCAATCACCAGAGAGGCACCAGCAGTCCCGCTCTCGAGAAGGAGGCGGACACCCTCTTACAGTGGGCGGAAATCCATCTGCAGGCACTATAAGCGCAGCACGTGGCGGGAACGGACAACGTCACGGCCGACTTCCTCAGCAGGTACAAGATAGACCACGGAGAGTGGGAACTGGAACGGGAGACCTTCAACCAAATAGTAGCTCGATGGGGAGTGCCAGTCATGGACCTCATGGCACGGTTCTCGTCAGCCAAGGTGGACAGATTCTTCAGTCGGCGGAGGGAAAGAATGTCCGAGGGCTTGGATGCCCTATCCCAAAAGTGGCCTTCGGAGGGGATTCTCTATGTATTCCCGCCTTGGGCTCTGGTCGGAAAAGTGCTCCAGCGGGTAGAGTCACACCAGGGTTTGGTAATCCTCGTAGCTCCGGACTGGCCTCGCCGACCCTGGTATGCGGATCTGGTGAGGATGATCGCCGACCAACCGTGGCGCCTTCCTTGCAAAAGGGACCTTCTAAGTCAAGGCCCGGTTCTGATGCCACACGTGGATCGGTTCTCGCTTACGGCCTGGCTATTGAAAGGGCACGGCTCCTGAAACGAGGTTACTCAGGGGCAGTAGTCTCGACTATGTTGCAGGCCAAGAAGCGTTCGACCTGTCTTTCCTACGTGAGAGTCTGGCGCATCTTCGAATCCTGGTGCGCGGAGCGCCGAAAGAAACCACTCTCGGTCTCGGTGCCGGAGGTCCTGGAATTCCTGCAGGCAGGGTTTGACAAGGGCCTGGCCCACAGTTCCTTAAGGGTCCAGCTTGCGGCTATCGCTTGCTACAGAGGCAAGATCCGAGGCAAACCCCTAGGGACCCACGCGGACGTCGCAAGGTTCCTAAGGGCAGTTAGACGGCTACGGCCACAACGAAGGTCTATCATCCCCCCTTGGGACCTTAACCTAGTACTAAATGCCTTGATCGGGAATCCCTTTGAGCCATTAAAGAATGCCTCCCTAAAGGATCTAACCTTGAAGACAGTTTTCCTGATCGCCATCTGTTCGGCCAGAAGAATCTCGGAACTACAGGCACTGTCCTCGCAGCCCCCCTTCCTGGCCTTTCTCAAGGACAAAGTGGTTCTGCGCACGGTTCCATCCTTCTTGCCCAAAGTCACCTCTCCCTTCCACGTGAACCAGACAGTTACCCTCCCGGCCTTCCCTCCGGAGGTGCGGGAAGTTAGAGATGACAAGTTTCGCCTACTAGACATTCGCCGGACCCTGAAGCGATACCTCTCCCGTACAGCGCCCTTCAGGAAATCCGAACGCCTGTTCATTCAGTTCGGGGGTCCGCACAAAGGGGAGGCGGCAGCCAAGGCCTCCATCTCTAGGTGGATCAGGGAGGCAATCGCCTCCGCCTATATCCTGAAGGGGAAACAAGTCCCCGTGGGCCTGCGGGCACACTCGACGAGGGCTCAGGCTACCTCCTGGGCGGAGTTCAGCCTAGTTCCCCCGCTGGACATATGTAGGGCGGCGACTTGGTCCTCCCTCCACACCTTCACCAAGCACTACAGATTGGACGTCCAGAGTGCAGCGGACACTCGGTTTGACCTTGCGGTTCTTCGTTCCGGTATGCCGGACCCCACCCAGGGTTGAACTGCTCTGGTACTTCCCAGAAGTAAGGGACTGGACTGGAGTGATGATAAGGAAATGGTAATTAGGCCTTACCTGCTAATTGCTGTTCCTGAAGGAACGACAGTCCAGTCCCTGATCCCTCCCGGTTCCGGCCGAATTGAAGATTGTGGTTTAGGCAGAAGGGCAGATTCACCGGAACGAACACAGTCCAGGTGCGGCTAGCCCCGGCAAACCCCCCTCTGCCCGGGCTCATCCCTCTCATCCCTACCTATGCCATCCGAAAAAAAAAAAAAAAAGTTTGAATTTAGTGGTAGACAATATTTCTTGAGTTGTGTAGGCTGTATAGATTGTTCCAAAAATTGGTTATGTCTGCTTTTTCATTCGAATACTGGAGTTAGGGGGTGGTCCCAGTGGTATTTATACCGCTCCATCCCCAAAAAGGTTGGGCTCAGCCTCCAAGCTGCTGGAAGGGTTGCGTAACCCAGAAGTAAGGGACTGGACTGTCGTTCCTTCAGGAACAGCAATTAGCAGGTAAGGCCTAATTACCATTTCAGCATCTGCCAGATAATCTGGAGACTTGACAGCCAAGAATTTGCATAATCATTGGAGCACTTGGCTGAGAAGCAGGGAGGCCATATTCAAGTTCCACTGTTGCTCCTTGTGACTTTGAGCAAGTCGCTTGCCCTCTCGTGAGATTGGGATCTGGAGATATTGGTGTGGCTGATGCTTGTTTGGACTTGATCAACGTCTCTTCCAGGTCCATAGCAGTGGGTAGTGCCTAGTCAGTAGCATTGGCTCCAGAGTGGATCAGATCATGTTCCCTCCAAGATACAGTTGAGCAGACTTCACTTGAGGGGTGGGTTGCTCATTGAGGAGGACCTGAAAATATTGGTGAAGACCTTGGAGAGGCTCACCTGGAGGCTTTTGGAAATCAGGACTAGGAGCAGTAGGACTACCTTGTGCAGGGTCTTCTGTGGAGAATGGAGATCCCCTCAGACTGCTAGGTGTCTGGGTGGAGCCTTTACCTTCTATAGCTGGCCCTGCATTGGCTGGGACCCTTTTTGGAGCTCTCGGTAGTCACAAGACTCAACAGTGGCTCCTTCCGGGACTAGCAAGGCCCCAAAAAGAGATCTGGTGGCTCCCTTCTTGTGTACAGTCCAGTAGGGGTGTACACCAGAGCATCTCAACCTCCTGATAATAGACTTCTCCATTGCAACATCCCCAATCCATTGGGACAGATGCGCAGTGTATAACTGCCATGATTAGAGCTTCCAGCCAGCCATAGCACTTGCCAAGCAAGAATATTATGTCCATCTGACTGACATTCTTTTCTCTGACCCTTACTGTCTCTTTGCTACACTCAACTCTCTCCTGAAGGCCCCTCCTCCCTCAATCCCTCCTTCACTTTCTAGAGAGACCTTGGCTGACTAGTTCCATGACAAAGTCCATAATATTAACCTTGAATTCTACACAGGTTCACCTCCCCCTCATCCTCTCCCTCCCCCCTTTCAATCCCAAATCCTTCCCTTCAGTCATCTTTTCCCTGTCTGAAATCGCTGAGGAGGAAACTGCAAATCTCCTCCTCCTCCTCCTTCTCCTCCTCCTCCTCCAAATTGACTACCTGCCCCTCTGATCCCATTCCCACCCATTTACTAAGCTCTATCTCTTCTGCTGCACTATATCAAAGTTCATACGTTCAAAGTTATCTTCACTTGGTAGTAGTGAACCATGTTAACTTCCTGTAGTGGTTTTGGACAATTTCTATCTTTAAAACAAAGTGGACAAAAATTTCTTCTCAAATATCTTCTTTAGTTTTAAATTAATCTTAAAACATATTGTTCAAGAATATCTTGATTATCCACCTGTCTCAATCAAACATTTCTTCTCATTTAAAAGCATTTTCCATCTATCAAACTTATAAAACACTGTTAGAAGCAATTCCCGACGCTCAACTGCAGCGTCTTTAAAGCGTTTCAGTATGATACTTTCATCAGGAGATTCTTCTTAGTGTTATAGTTGTTGCTGCCCGCGTCTCCACGTTAGAATTTCTGAATTAGAGAGACGCCGCGCATCTCTAATTCAGAAATTCTAACGTGGAGACGCGGGCAGCAACAACTATAACACTAAGAAGAATCTCCTGATGAAAGTATCATACTGAAACGCTTTAAAGACGCTGCAGTTGAGCGTCGGGAATTGCTTCTAACAGTGTTTTATAAGTTTGATAGATGGAAAATGCTTTTAAATGAGAAGAAATGTTTGATTGAGACAGGTGGATAATCAAGATATTCTTGAACGATATGTTTTAAGATTAATTTAAAATTAAAGAAGATATTTGAGAAGAAATTTTTGTCCACTTTGTTTTAAAGATAGAAATTGTCCAAAACCACTACAGGAAGTTAACATGGTTCACTACTACCAAGTGAAGATAACTTTGAACGTATGAACTTTGATATACTATCTCTTCTGCTGTCATTCCTTGCATCTTTCATATCGTTAACCGATGACTTTCCACTGAAACTGTTCCTGTGGCCTTCAAACATGCTCTGGTGACACTTCTCCTCAAAACGCCTTCACTAGGTCCTACCTGTCCTTCCAGTTATCAACCTATCTCTCTCCTTCCCTTTGCTTCAAAACTACTTGAATGAGCAGTTCACTGCCGCTGTCTTGATTTTCTTTCCCCTCAAGCCTTTCTGGATCCACTGCAGTCAGGCTTTCATCTACATTCCACAGAAACTGCTCTTGCCAAAGTCTCCAGCAACTTGTTTGACACCAAATCCAAGGGCCTTTAATCGATCCTCATTCTTCTTGACTGTTCTGTTGCCTTTGACATTGTTGATCACTATCTTCTCCTTGATACCCTGTCCTTGCTTGGATTTAGGGGCTCTGTTCTGTACTGGTTTTCCTCTCTCCCATTGCATTTTTAGTGTATGATCTCCAGGAACAAGCAGGAATGTAGTCTTCACATATGGGTACCGACGGAGCCTGCGCGGGAACGCTCCCCAGCGTCCAAAAGGAAAGCTTTTGGGAGCATCCCACCACGCATGCGTGCTGCCTTCCCACCCAACTACCTTTCTCCCTTCAGTTCTTCGTTTTCTGCGGAGCCGACAGGATGTGTCCCCTGTCACTGCAGAAAGTCTTCTCTTATTTTTATATTTTTTGTGGTTGCGTCTGCCTTCCATCGACGCCTACCGGTACCACCGGTGCTTTTCTTCTAAAAATATTTCAATTTTAGTGCTTTTCTCAGGGATTTTTTCCCTGCTCTGGTGCTTGGTGCCATTTTGGGCATTAGGCCCTCTTTTCCCTTACCATGGAAAAACCAGCCACTGGTTTTAAAAAAAAAAAAAAAAAAAAGTTCAAAATGTGGCAGTACAATTTCTATTACCGACATCCATGACTGGTGTCTTAAATGTTTAGGTCCTGACCATTGCCCTGCGGAGTGTCTCTCCTGTAGGAAGTTGACTAAAAGAAGTCCAGAATCGAGCGAATCAACTCTGTGTCTGAAGCAAAAAGGGCACAATGTCTGTAGCATCGATGTCTTCCAGGGCTTCTACTTCTTCCCAGGGATCTCAGGTAACTAAACACAAGTCTTCTAAGACTAGCCGGTCCTCAAAGGGTAGTTCTCCCTCTAAACATCAAGATGCCACTGGCGTTGCCCTCGAGGATACTTCACCGGCAAAACAGCCCCGGTGGGAGTCTTCGGGCTCCAAAGCTTTATCGGGGCTCCAGGATGTTCCTGAGGCCTCAGCCTCGATGGAACTACTGGTGCCATGCTTGGGGTTGTGGCCACTACCACCGGTACCGACACCCCGGCATCGACAGTGGACAAAAGACTCCTTGCTATCGAACGCAGTCTAGCAACTCTTTTAGCTACTTTGGTACTGCTAAAGTCACTGCAGACGGTTCCACAGGCACCGGTACCGATGCCAGTACCGGTACCATTGCCCTCGGTACCACCTTCAACAGGCATGCTTTCCCTGATGCTGAGTTTGAAATCTCTCTTCAGCATGGGGGATCAGGTACTGACTCGTTTCGGTACCGACACCATCTGCTTCGGGAGAACACGGTGCTTCCTCATTTTGAGGATTCCGATAACTTGGATGATTCCACCGGTACCAGAGCTGAACTTTTACAAGATTCGACTCCTTCTCCTCCTCCTCAACGCAGAATGTCCCCTCCTGAGGATATATCTTTTCATGATTTTGTACGTGATATGGCAAAGGGTCTTGCCATTACAGTAGTACCAGAAAAGGAGTCTAGGGCAGAAGAATTGCGAATTCTTCAATATCCTTTGGCTCCAAAGGAGGCAGCTATGCTTCCTATACACCAGATCTTACACGATCTAATGTTAAGAATGTGGGAAGCTCCTTTGACAGTATCTCCACACTCTAGACATCTTGGCACTATGTATCGAGTACCACCTTGTCCAGGGTTTCAGAAGACTCAGTTACCACATCATTCTATGGTGGTAGAGTCCGCCATGAGGCGGATTAAGAGTGCTAAAAGACACTCTTCCAATCCACCAGGTCGTGAGTCTAGAACACTGGATGCCTTTGGTCATCGATGATATCAGTCCTCCATGCTAACAGCACGAATCAATTCTTATATATTATACATGGGAATGTTCCTTGAGCAGGTTACAAAAGATTTGGATCTTTTGAACCCTTTTCTTCAAGAGGGTAAACGGACAGATCATTTGACTTTAGTCAAACATGCTCAAAATGTCTCTAAGTTTATGAATCGTGCTACCTTTGACTGTTTTGAATCTATTAGCAGAACCTCTGCTATATCCATAGAAGCACATCGTATTGCCTGGCTCCAAGCTTCAGACTTGGAGGAATGGGTGCAAGGTAAGCTGGGAAACATTCCTTGCACAGGAGAGAATCTCTTTGGCAAGGATTGGCAGCTCAAAGCTATTGAAATTGACACTGATAATACAACTTTAGACAGATTGTCAAAATCTACAGCTAACCCAGCGAAGAAAGTTTTTCAAAAAACCCTTTCTCTAAAAGGTTCTATTCATCTTCCACGGGTGCAAACACATGTTCCCCAGAAGGGGCAACAACAACAAACTAGACAAAGAAAGACACAAGCTCAGAAGGCTTAGCAGACCCAACCTCCCCAGGGTCTTTGACTATTGTCTAGAGAACTTAGCCATTCTTCCTATTCTAAGCCCAGAACCTTTAAATATTCCAGGCCGTATCTGCCATTTTGCCAAAAGATGGCAACAAATCACATCAGAAGACTAGACTCGTGAGTCTGGGATACAAGCTTCATTTCCTCAGCTTGCCCCCATCCATGCTAATAAAACAGTTCAAACCTCAACCACCGGTCTCAGACCTGCTGTGGCAAGAGGTCACCACTCTTCTGGCTCAAGGGGCTATAGAAGAGGTTCCAATGTCCCAGCAGGGCACAGGATTCTATTCCCCCTATTTTCTCATTCCAAAGAAGTCAGGGGGACTAAGACCAATCCTGAACCTCAGAGAACTGAACAAATATTTAGTCTGAGAACGGTTCAAAATGATCTCCCTCAGCACACTTCTTCCATACCTTCACGAGCAAGATTGGCTATGTTCTCTAGATTTAAGGGATGCTTACATGCATATCCTTATTCATGCAGATCACAGAAAATTCCTTCGATTCCTAGTCAAGGGAAGACATTTTCAATACAGGGTCCTTCCTTTCATACTGGCCTCTGCTCCAAGGGTCTTCACAAAATGCATGGCAGTAGTAGTAGTAGCATTTATGAGGACTCTAGGAATTTTTGTCTTCCCTTAGACGATTGGCTCATCCGAGCACCGTCAGCTCTAGAGGCAAGTCATGCTCTTTCCCGTGCAATGCACATACTACAGTACTTGGGATGGATCATAAACCTTCCAAAGTCTCAGCTCACCCCATCTCAATCCCTCGAGTTTATAGGGGCTCGCTTGCACACACAGCAGTCAAAGGCTTTCCTGCCTCAGCCTCGCTGTCTCAGCATCATCGAACTAGTATCTCAAGCAGTGCTACAAACCTTCCTCACTGCCCGACAGATGCTTCGACTTCTAGGATACATGGTATCTACAGTCCATGTGATTCCTTATGCACGCCTTCACATGCGAGCGGCCCAGTGGACCTCAGCTTCCTAATGGTCCCAGGCCTCAGGATGCCTGTTGGACAAGATCAGAGTTACCACACGTCTGGTGGCAATCTCTGGAAAACCTTACAGTAGGCTCTCCTTTTCAGCAACCCCTACCTCAGGCTGTCCTGACGACGGATGCATCCAAGTTGGGTTGGGGAGCCCACTTGGGCGATCTGTCTACCCAGGGTCTCTGGACCCCATAGGAGGCTACTCTTCAAATAAACCTCCTAGAACTAAGGGCCATTTCCAATGCTATTTGAGTCTTTTGCTTCCATCTCGTAAACAAAACAGTTCTGGTGCAAATCGACAATCAAGTGGCCATTTTTACCTAAACAAACAAGGCGGAACAGGCTCTCTGCAATTATTCAACGAAGCTTTGCAACTGTGGGCCTTTGCCAGAGAGCATCACATTCATTTATTGGCAGTATACCTTCCAGGCATTCAAAACGTTTGGGCGGACAGGCTCAGCCGAGTCCTGCTGCCACACGAGTGGTCTCTCCACTCATATCACCTTGCTCGAGTATTTTAAGTCTGGGGAACACCAGACATAGACCTCTTTGCAAGTCCACAGAATGCCAAACTTCCCCGGTACTGTTCCAGGCTTCCAGCTCAAAATTGTCAGGCGAGGGATGCATTCCTGCTCCATTGGGGCCAGGATTTTCTCTATGCCTTCTCACCAGTTCCCCTAATTCCCAAGTCCTTATTCAATCTCCAGAGAGACAGAGGTTGCATGATACTCATAGCTCCCTGTTGGCCAAGGCAAACATGGTATCCTCTTCTCTTGGGTCTCTCCCGAGCCACTCCTCTGGAGTTGGAGAGTGCTCCGGATCTTCTATCCCAGAACAACGGATCCCTACTACACTCCAATCCCCATTCCCTTCATCTCAAGGCCTGGCTACTCAAGGCATAGAATTTCAAGATCTAGGCCTTTCACAACAAGTGAAGGATATTCTTCTAACTTCCAGAAAACCTTCCACAAGGCGTTCTTACGCTTTTAAGTGGAAGAGGGTCTCAGTCTGGTGTTCCCAGAGGGGACTTAATCCCCTCTTGGTACCAGTAGAGTCCCTTCTGGACTATCTCCTTCACTTATCAGCTTCTGGTCTCAAGACAAATTCTGTTAGAGTCCATCTTAGTGCTATTGCTGCATCTCATAAACCCTTCGATGGACAACCAATTTCCTCTCATCCTCTTGTTTCAAGATTTGAGGGGTCTCCTTTTAACAAAACCTCCCATCAAACCACCTCCGGTGGCATGGGATCTTAATCTTGTTCTGGGTCAACTCATGAAGACACCCTTTGAACCTTTAGCTACTTTGGAGCTAAAGTTTCTTTCATGGAAGGTCATTTTCCTAATTGCTATCACTTCTGCAAGACGCATTAGTGAACTGCAGGCTTTAGTGGCTGACCCGTCTTATACGAGGTTTCATCATGACAAAGTAGTCTTGTGGACTCATCCTCATTTTATGCCAAAAGTGGTGTCACCTTTTAATTTAAACCAATCTGTTTATCTCCCAGCCTTCTTTCCTAGGTCTCATGCCTCCAGCACGGAAAGAAATCTTCATACTTTAGATTGTAAACGGGCTCTGGCTTTTTATCTTCACAGAACTCAGCCATTTAGAAAGTCTTCTCAACTTTTTCTGGCTTTTGACTCTAGTCATTTAGGACTTCCAGTCACTAAGAGAACTCTAAGTGGATTGCAGACTGTATTTCCTTTACCTATCAGAGTAAAGGAATCGCTCTTAAAGGCCATGTCACGGCTCATAATGTCAGAGCCATGGCAGCCTCAACAGCTAATCTTTGTTCAGTTGCTATTGATGAGATCTGCAAAGCAGCAACTTGAGCTTCTGTACATACTTTCACTGCCCACTATTGTTTAGACAAGGACTCCCGTCGGGATGCCTTGTTCAGTCAGGCTGTTTTACATCATCTCTTCCATTCCTAGATCAACTCCTTCCCACCATCCACTCTTGGATGCCTGAGGTCCCTGGGAGGAAGCATGGCCCATCTTACATAGATCCGCAACATGCTGGGGTCATCCCTAGGCATTTTTAGCTGGGGAGTCCCCATATGTGAAGACTACAATCTTGCTTGTTCCTGGAGATAGCGTAGTTACTCACCTGTAACAGGTGATCTCCGGGAACAGCAGGAATAAGTCTTCACAACCCACCCACCTCCCCTAGGAGTTGTCTTTCTCTCTTTCTGTTTTTCTTCTACTTTTCTCCTTTGGTCTCAACTTTCAACTCAACTGAAGTGAGAGAGTTAGTTGGGCGGGAAGGCAGCACGCATGCGTGGTGGGATGCTCCCAAAAGCTTTCCTTTTGGGCACTGGGGAGCGTTCCCATGCAGGCTCCGTCGGTGTCGACGGTACCCATATGTGAAGACTTATTTCTGCTGTTACCGGAGATCACCTGTTACAGGTGAGTAACTATGCTTTCTGGTGGATCCTCCTCTACTGCTATCCCACTTCTCAGGGCTCAGTCTTGGGACCTTTTACTTTTCTCTCTACACTCGGTCCCTTGGTGCACTTATTTCCTCCCATGATTTTCAGTATTATCTTTATCTCCAGGAACAAGCAGGAATGAGTCTTCACATATGGGTATCGTCGGTACCGACGGAGCCTGCACAGGAACGCTCCCCAGCGTCCAAAAGGAAAGCTTTTGGGAGCATCCCACAGCGCCTGCGCGCTGCCTTTCCCGCCTTTCCTAACTGCCTCTCTCCAGTTCTTCTTTTCCGCGGAGCCAGCAGGTCATGTTTCCTGTCACCGCTGAAGAATTTCTTATTTTCTTTTATTTTTCTTTAGTCGCGTGTCTGCCTTCTCGATTCCGGACCGGTACCACCAATCTTTTTTCTTTCTTTAAAAAAAAAACAAAAAAAAACTACAGTGCATTTATTCTTCTGGGGCCTTAGGCCTACAGATATATTTTTCCTCATGGAAAAAACCGCCTCCGGGTTTAAAAAGTGCACTAAGTGCAGCAGCACTATTTCTGTCACAGACACCCATGACTGGTGTTTAAAATGTTTAGGTCCTGACCACTCCATAGCGGATTGTGAGTCCTGTTCTATGATGTCTAAGAGAGGGTTACAAAATCGGGCAGCCAAGCTCAGTACCCTGTTTCCCTCCGATGCAGCTTCTGTGGCATCGACGTCTTCCAGGGCTGCTTCTTCATCCCATGGATCTCAGGTAACCAAACTTAAATCTGGCCGGTCCTCAAAGAGTTCATCTCCCTCTAAGTATCGAGATGCCCCCGGGCTTACTCTTGAGGAATCCACATCGGCAAAATTACCCCGGCGGGAGGCTCCGGCTTCCAAAGCTCTACCTATGGGGTCACAGGTTGACATCGATGGTTCGGCCTCGACCGATCACCTGTTACAATGTTCTGGGGTACCGGCGGTTAACACTGGTACCGACATACAGACATTGGTGGTGTCGATGGATCAGAATATTCTGACCATGCAGCGTGCCATCATGGCATTCATACAAGCTGTGACGCCTCCGGTACCACAACAAACCCCATTGTCGGTACCGGTACCGATTCTGGTACCGGATCCGAAATCGGTTCCGATACCTGTACTGCTTGCATCGACATCAGCATCGACGGCAGCGGTACGCTATCCAGTGATGCCTATCAGTACCGATTACTCCCGATGTCGATACCTCCCGGTACGCGTATCGGGCTCTGCGAGAGCATCCAGACAGTCGATACTTCGATTCCTCTGAAGACTCTGATACATCAGAGGCCTCAATTGAAGCATCGAGGATCCTTCCTCAGGAACCCTCTTCTCCAAAAAGGAGAATGTCTCCTCCTGAAGACTTGTCTTTTCAGGACTTCATTAGGGAGGTGGCCAAAGACCTGTCCATTTCAGTAGCCTCTGAAACTGAACCTAGAGCCAAAAAATTAGATATCCTACAATATCCTAAGGCTCCTAAAGAGGCTGCCACCTTACCAATACATGAGATTCTTTATGATCACATGTTGGGCATATGGGAGACTCCTCTTTCCACCTGCCCTCATTCCCGAAGGTTGGACACCATGTATCGTGTTCCTCCTTGTCCTGGGTTTCATAAGACTCAGCTTCCTCACCACTCTATTGTGGTAGAGTCTGCTATGAAAAAGATCAAGAGCACAAAAAGGCACTCCTCTGCTCCTCCAGGAAGAGTATGCAGAACCCTAGATGCCTTTGGCAGGAAAATCTTCCAGGCCAGTATGCTTGTAGCCAGAATCAACTCCTATAGTCTCTATATGGGGATGTTTCTAAAAGAAGTTACAGATCATCTGCAAACCTTATCTCCTTTTATGTCAGAAGATAAGAGAGAAGAATATATCACCTGGCTTAAACAGGCACAGGATGTATCCAAGTTTTCCAACCGTGCAGCCTTTGACTCTTTTGAGGGTGCCAGTAGAGCCTCGGCTATTGCCATAGGTGCACGCAGAGTTGCTTGGTTACAAGCCTCTGATTTGGAATCCTGGGTACAGGATGGTCTAGGTAACCTTCCCTGTACAGGAGAAAACCTCTTTGGCAAAGATTGGCAAGCAAAGGCCAACCAGATGGATGCTGAAAATTCTGCTTTAGATAGACTTTCAAAGTCTACTACTGCTCCTTTTAAAAAGAGGTTATTCAAAAAAGGATCTTTCTCAAAAAAAGGGAAATTTTCTTCAGGTTATGGTCAGGCCTCTTCCCAAGGTCGTTTTGCTACAAAGAGACGACAACCAAAACAGGCCAAGTCTCAGGCTGCGAGGACTGCTACGGCCCAACAGCCTCAGCCTCCTCAGGGCCTTTGACTTTCCACTAGAGAACTTAGCCTTTCTGGCTCTAGAACATCCAGAGCCTCTCACCATCCCAGGAAGGTTAGCTCACTTTGCTCCCAGATGGGAACAAATCACAGCAGAGCAATGGACCCTCTTCATCATACGAGATGGGTACAAGCTTCATTTCTTAAACCTTCCTCCTCACACCATGGTGAAACAGTTCAATTTTCCAACATCTCTCCTCAACCTTCTAGGTCAAGAGATTGCTACCCTTCTTGCCCAAGGGGCAATAGAAGAAGTACCCCTTCTTCAACAGGGCTCAGGGTTCTACTCCCCCTATTTTCTCATTCCAAAGAAAACGGGGGGGGGGGGGGGGCGACAGACCCATACTAGATCTCAGAGAACTGAACAAGTTTCTATGCAAGGAGAAATTCAAGATGATCTCTCTCGGAACTCTCCTTCCATACCTCCAGAGTCAGGACTGGCTTTGTTCTTTAGATCTCAAGAATGCGTACACCCATGTTCTCATCCATCCAACACACAGAAGGTTCCTTCGGTTCCTTTACCAAGGAAAGCACTACCAATACAAAGTGCTTCCTTTCGGTCTGGCCTCTGCTCCAAGAGTGTTCACAAAATGCATGGCAGTAGTAGCTGCATTTCTGCACACTCTAGGAATATTCGTATTCCCATATCTGGACGACTGGCTCATCCGAGCTCCATCCCAGTCAGAGGCCCAGACTTCCCTGACCCTGCACAAGGCGTGTTCTTCAGTATCTGGGACTGGTAATCAACATTCCAAAATCCCATCTCACCCCTACTCAGTCTCTAGAGTTCATAGGGGCCTTACTGAATACCACAACTGCAAGGGCCTATCTTCCCCAGGCCCGTTGCCTACGCTTGGTGCAGTTAGCCTCCCAGATTCAGTTAAAATCCCATTTAACTGCTCGGAAGATGCTACAAGGCCTAGACCTTCAGGATTTACACCTTTCTCAGCAAGTGAAGGATAGCCTTCATGCTTCCAGAAAGCCTTCCACCAGACATTCCTATGCTTTTAAATGGAAAAGGTTTTCCATTTGGTGTGCAGAGAAAGGTCTCAACCCTCTTGCAATACCTTTGAATTCTTTACTAGACTATTTACTGCATTTATCCCATGCAGGCCTTAAAACAAATTCAGTCAGAGTCCATTTGAGTGCTATTGCAGCATCCCTTAAGCCTCTCAATGGACAACCTATTTCCTCTCATCCTTTTATAGCAAGATTCATGAGAGGCCTTCTTTTGACTAAACCTCCCATTAGACCACCTCCAGTGGCATGGGACTTGAATCTGGTTCTTGGCCAGCTTATGAAGCCACCCTTTGAACCCTTAGCCACTACCTCCTTGAAATTCCTTTCCTGGAAAGTTATTATTCTCATTGCAGTCACCTCAGCTCACCGTATCAGTGAGCTGCAAGCTTTAGTGGCTAATCCTCCTTATACAAGGTTCCATCATGACAAGGTAGTCCTCAGAACTAATCCACACTTTATGCCTAAAGTGGTCTCACCTTTTCATCTGAACCAGGAGGTCTTTTTACCTGTCTTTTTTCCAGGACCTCATGCATCAAGTGCAGAGAGGAATCTTCATACCCTGGATTGTAAAAGAGCACTTGCTTTCTACTTACAAAGGACACAGCAACATAGAAAGTCCTCTCAACTTTTTGTTGCTTTTGATCCTTCTCATTTAGGACTTCCAGTCTCCAAGAGAACTCTGTCCAATTGGATTGCAGCAAGAATCTTTCTCTGGAGGGCCATGTCACAACTCACAATGTGAGGGCCATGGCAGCCTCTATGGCTCATCTTAACTCTGTCCATCGACCAAATCTGTCGAGCAGCCACCTGGGCATCGGTTCATACCTTCACAGCCCATTACTGCTTGGACAAGGACCCCCGCCGGGATGCCTTGTTTGGTCAGGCTGTTCTCAAACACCTGTTCCATACCTAATCAACTCCTACCCTCCATCCCTGACTGGATGCCTGAGATTCATGGGTGCAGGTGGAGCTCTTCCCAGGGACTCACAATCTGGGTGATCTCCCAGGCATCTCTAGCTGGGGAGTCCCCATATGTGAAGACTCATTCCTGCTTGTTCCTGGAGATAGCACAGTTACTTACCTGTAACAGGTGATCTCTGGGAACAGCAGGAATAAGTCTTCACAACCCACCCACCTCCCCTAGGAGTTGCATCTCTCTATCTATCTTTCCTTTCCTCTCTCTCTCTCTTTGTCTCAGCTTTAAAACTCGAACTGGAGAGAGGCAGTTAGGAAAGGCGGGAAGGCAGCGCGCAGGCGCTGTGGGATGCTCCCAAAAGCTTTCCTTTTGGACGCTGGGGAGCGTTCCCACGCAGGCTCCATCGGTACCGACGATACCCATATGTGAAGACTTATTCCTGCTGTTCCCAGAGATCACCTGTTACAGGTAAGTAACTGTGCTATACTGATGACTCTCAGATCTACCTCTCTGCGCCTGATTTTTGTACCGGGCAAAATGATAGAAACCATTATAAAGAACAAAATTTCTGAAGATGTAGATAGACATGGTTTAATGGGAGAAAGCCAACATGGTTTTAGCCAAGGAAGTTCTTGTCTAACTAATCTGTGGTTCCTTGTCGGCCCTCCAGTCTAGTCCCAGACAATTGGGTTTAAGCACCTCCTCCCGCAGCTATGGAGACTGAGCACGTCACAACTTTCTGTGGCTTCAGCATAAATACACCAGGGACCGCCTTCCCATTCCAGTAGTCTCAGTCTCCATTGCAGCTGGAGGAGGTGTGAGCTGTGGCGAGCTCACTGGAGCAATATTTTTAGCTTTGCTAAGTAGACAACTTAAACCAAAAGGATAGAAAAGTAAAGGAATCCTTTGATAGTTTTTCTTTCTGTCTGGCTGTTCTGGTAGCTTACCTCATAGTGGTGGAAGCTGGCCCGGAGTTTGGCAGGCTCCTCCAGTGGACAGACGAGCTCTCCCCCTCTCTCCCCCCTCCCAGGCGTTGGATCTGGCTCTGGGTGAGTGTGGGAGTGTGTGTTGGGGCCTCCGGCTCCCGAACCTGAGGATCAGGTGAGGAGCCGTAGAGGAGGGGCGTGCTGCGCGAGCGGGACTTCCTGGCTCCGTGTGCCTGGGGCGGCAGTGGGCCGGTCTGGTTTTGTCTGGCGCAGGCCGGAGGAGCGGGCTCCCGCGGGGGACAGCCCTGTCGGAGGGAAGCCGGGCAGAAGAGCCGCTAGCGGCAGCGGGGTACAAGGCCACTGACAGGCGCGGCTCAGGCCACGTGTCGGCGCTGAGAGGAGCGCGGCTAAACAGCAGGGCTGCCGGTAGTTTTTCGGCGGGCCTTCTGCACGTGCGCAGAGCGCGGGAAGCTGTGCAGGCCTGTGCTCTAGGCCGCGTAGGCTGTAGTTCGTGGTCCGGATTTAAAAAAAAACAAAAAACGGACAGGCAAGAGGAGCAAGGCTTGTGCAGTGGCTCTGCACAGGTTGGGCGTCTCGTGTGTTTTCGTCGGCGCTTGCCTGCCAGCAGAGCAGAAGCCTGCTGCGCGTTGGCGCTGAACTATGCTGGCCAAGCCTCAGTGCATGTTGTGTGGCGTGAGGAGAGGCTCGGTCTCGGCAGCTGGTGTGTGCCGCGAGTGTTTGCAGGAGAAGGTTGCAGGGGAAGGAGAGATGGAGTCTCCCCTAGCGCCCGGAGAGGTTTTGGGGTCTCCGGGGTCCCCTTCCTTGGTCGGGCGGGCGGGCGTCTGAGCCCGTGCCTGGACCTTTTGGGGCAGCGGAGGCGGCCAGCTCGCAGCCAGTGATAGCGGGGGGGCTGGCGGCTGTTTTTTCCAAGGATTTTATTGCTCTTCTCAACCAAGCTCTGGGGAAGCAGCCTGGGGGAGAGGTTGAGGAGGAGACGGTGTGCAAGCGGCCTCGTGGAGGGAGGCGCGGAGGCCGTTGCGCATAAGAGACCGAAAGTAGCGGACATGGTGGAGCCGGCAGAGGGTTCGGATTTCCTCTCGGAGAACGTGGAGGATTCGGATGTGGATTTGGACCTGCAGGAAGGCGAAATTGCAGACGCCAAGGATCAGGTGCGGGTCTTTTGGCGGGAGGAGCTGCCGGCGCTAATATCGGAGGCGCTGAAGGCTCTCAGTATGCCAGCGGCGGAGCAGTCGGCGGATCCGTCCTTGGAGGACCCGCTGTTGCAGGCAGTACGGAAGTCTCTGAGGGTCTTCCTGATCCATAGAGTTTTTAAGGAGATGATTCAGGAGGAGTGGGACACTCCTGAAGCCGGCCTGAAGGGGGCAAGAGTAATGTCGCGGCTCTATCCCCTACAGGAGCTGGATAAAGACCTCTAGATCCCCAAGGGTGGATGCAGCGGTCTCAGCGGTCACTAAGAAGACCACAATCCCAGTGGAAGGCAGTTCGGCCCTGAAGGATGCTCAGGATAGGCGTCTCGATACCTTGTTGAAGCAGGTTTTTGACATAGAGGCCTGCATGGCCAGGGCATTTATTTGTGGGGCGTGGGTGGCCAGGGCATGCTTGCTCTGGTCTCAGAAGTTGAAAGGGGGCCAGGAAGCCGAGGCGAATGAGGAGGCGGCCCGATTGGAGTCGGGGACAGCGTACCTCGCCGATTCCCAGTATGATCTTATTTGCGGCCTCTCCAAGAGTATGGCGTCAGTAGTGGCGGCGCGTAGTTATCTGTGGCTGCGCAACTGGGCAGCAGATAGGGCATCCAAGGCTAGGCTAGCAAAACTTCCCTTTCGGGGGAAACTCCTCTTTGGGGAGGACTTGGATAAGCTCATTAAGGACCTGGGTGAGTCTAAGGGGGGACGGTTACCCGAGGATAAGCAGAGCTGCCCTCCGGGCCCTTCTCGAAGTCAGCAGAGGGAGTTTCGGAGGTTTCGGCAGACCAGGTTTGGTCAGTTCCAGAGGGGGCGTTTCCAGTATCGCTCCCAGGGGTTTCGCGGTTTCCGGGGAGCAAGGAGGGGGTTTGGAGTCTCTCCTTCCCTGAGTCTCAAGAAATCCCAATGACGCCAGGGGGACCCAGGCAGGGGTAGTACCCGTGGGAGGGAGGCTGCGGGATTTCTTCCCGGCCTGGGCGCAAATCACGACGGATCACTGGTTGTTGGAGGTTATTCAGCAGGGCTATGCTCTGGAGTTTCTTTGCCCGGTACGGGAGGCCTTTGTTCTCTCCCCGTGCCGGACGAGGGCAAAACTGGAAGCTGTGCGGGGGACGGTAGAAAACCTGTTGGCCCTCAAGGCGGTGGCGTCCGTCCCGGAGGAGCAATGCGGTTCCAGTTGATACTCCATATATTTCGTGGTTCCCAAAAAAGAGGGGTCCTGGAGGCCCATTTTGGACCTCAAGGGGGTCAACCGGTGCCTAAGGGTTTCGCACTTTCGGATGGAAACGCTAACATAGTAACATAGTAAATGACGGCAGATAAAGACCAGTATGGCCCATCTAGTCTGCCCGATAAGATGGCAAGAGTAGGTGCCCCTGCCACTCCGTGCAGGCCACCCCTCCCCATGTCTTTGTTTAGGGGTGAACCCACCGCTCCGTGTAGGACACCCCTGTTTGTTGAGAAATTAGATAGTTAAGTTTATTTTGATTTTATCCTGTTGCTGTAAAAGGATCCACTGTGTCTGTCCCATGCCATTTTGAATTCTGTAACTGTATTTGCCCCCATCACTTCCATCGGGAGGGCATTCCAAGCATCCACCACCCTTTCAGTGAAAAAGTATTTCCTAACATTGCCTTTCAATTTACCCTCTTGCAGCTTCATGTTACAGCTTCCCCGTCTTTGGAAGAGGTTTGTTCATTATTTTTCTTAAGTATTTAAAGATCTTAATCATATCTCCCCTATCCTTCCTCTCTTCCAGAGTGTACATATTTAGGTCTTCAAGTCTCTTCTCATAAGGCTTCTGATGCAGGCTCCAAATCATTTTGGTCGCCTTCCTCTAAACAGTTTCCAGACTTTTTACATCCTTTGCAATGAACACAGTATTCCAAGTGAGGCCTCACCAGTGACTTATACAGTGGCATTAGTACCTCTTCTTTTCTAATCACTTTCCTTTCATCCGAGTGAGCTCCGTTTACCATCACCTTCTGTCGTCTGTCAGTCAACCAATTTCTGATCCAGTTCACCACCTTAGGACTCATCCCCAATCTACTGAGTTTATTGATAAGCCTCCTATGAGGAATGGTATCAAAGGCTTTGCTGAAATCCAGGTAGATGACATCCATCGCATGCCCTTTATCTAGTTCTCTGGTGACCCAGTAAAAGAACTCAATCAGATTTGTTTGGCAAGATCGTCCTTTGGTAAAACCATGTTGCCTCGGATCATGCAATCTTTTCGTTTTGAGAAAGTCCACTATTCGCTCTTTCAGGAGCACCTCCATTACTTTTCCTGCCACCAAGGTAAGGCTCACGGGCCTGTAGTTAGTCACTTCTTCCCTGTCACCACTTTTGTGAAGAGGAACCACATTGGCCCTTCTCCAGTCCGGAGGAACTTCTCCTGTTTCCACAGATCTGTTGAAAACATCCTTTAACGGCCCTGCAAGAACCTCTGAGCTCTTTCAGTATCCTGGGATGTATCCCATCCGGTCTCATGGCCTTGTCCACTTTCAGTTTTGCAAGTTGTTCTAACACATCATCTGCTGTGAATGGTGTGGTATCTACTTCATTCCCATTTTTATATTTGGGAATCACAGGTGGTCTTTCTCCAGGATTTTCTTTAGTAAAAACAGAGCAGAAGTATTTGTTTAGCAATTTTGCTTTTTCAACGTCACTTTCCACGAGTCCGTTCCCAGTACTTCTGAGTCCTGCAATGCCACCTCTGATTTTCCTCTTCTCCCGAATATACCTGAAGAACGTTTTGTCGCCATACTTCATATCTTTAGCCATCTTTTCCTCTGCCTTTGATTTTGCTTTCCTTATTTCTCTTTTTGTCTCTTTTAGTTTGATCCTGTTATTCCTTTCTGTGTTCCTCTGTTTGCAAGCTTACCCATATATAGTTGGTGCGCCTGGATGCGGCACGCCAGCATAGATCCCTGGTAAGCCTTGCGCCCAAGGGCGTCAAGGGCACGGGACTCCCTACCAAGTGGGACCGAAGAGTGCGACTTCGGGCTCTTTTGTTTCCACATCACAGACTCGACCATGGAGGTGTGAGGAAGCTGGGTCTTCCAAAACCCCAGGCCACGCTGGACCCTATACATGGCATTGAGTCTTTTACTGACAACAGGGACCAAGGTGGGTGCTTTCCACATGCGGAGAAGCAGCCGGAATAGGATGGACGGTACTGGAACAGTAAGAGACTCCCTGGGTGGAGACTGGTACTGTAAAATGTCAAGTTCCTCTGCCCTCGGCTCCTCCTTGGTCTGCATCAGCAGATTGAGGACCCGAGCCATATCACGCACAAACGCCAGGAAAGAGGTGTCCTTGGCATTTCTTAAGTTCTTATCCACTCATTAGTCACCTTCCGCGTTGACTATTGTAACCTGCTCCTTGCTGGTCTCTCTGAATCCTTTCTCTCTCCAAACTGTTCAAAAGTTAGCTGCATGGCTTATCTTCCGTCAGCGTTGCTATGCCCTTGTAGCCCTTCTTCTCAAGTCACTTCTTTATTGGCTTCCTATTAGTTTCTGCATCCAGTTCAAACATCTCCTACTAAAATACAAGTGCATTCATTCTGCGACTTCTCTCTACCTTTCCTCTCATCTCGCTCTATGCCCTTCCTCAGGCACTCTGCTCCTCTGGCAGATCCCTTTTATTTGTGCCCTTCTCTGCCACTTCTGACTCCAGACTTTGTTCATTACTGCTCTATATGCCTGGAACAAATTACCCATGTTTGTGTGTCAGGCTCCTTTTCTAGCCCTATTTAAATGCAGACCAAAACTCAACTTCTTTGAAGCTGCTTTTGGATTCTGTTGCTCCTCTTGTCCACTACTAATGCGTATGTTACAGTAATCTAGTCCCTAGTCTCGCTATGTGTTTTGTCTTGGTTAGATTTTAAGTTCTGATGAGCAGGGACAGCCTTGTAGCACTGTAGAAATGATTAGTAGTAGTTGTAGAGGTGGATCCAGCTGCTTCTTTGAATAGTCGGATCACATCATACCAATGGGTCCTAAGTTCACCCTGGAGTTTGCAGAGTCTCTATGGGATGCCTTTGTGGATGCTCCCTGTGGCTTCCTGCTCAAGCAGGTGGCAGTTGGGGAAACCCTCTACAGTGTCTCTTGTAGTTGTAGGCTATTCTGCGCAAGCCCTTTGCAGAACAGGGTCGGGATGTTTATTCAATCTGTTTCATGGTGCCTAAGATGTTTGGCTCCTTCAATGAGTGTCGAGCTCAAAGTCCCTCTTTTTGAATGGAGACCATCAGGTCTGTCATTTGCATTTGCGCTCCTGCAGTATTTAAACGCCGGCTGAGGAGACTCGGTGAGAGCCAGCGTTCTAGCTACCCGGGCTTGGTGTGCCCTTGCTTTTTAATCTTGCTCTAGAACCTCTTATATTAAAAATGAAGTTGAAGGGATATGTGGTATTCTTTGATATGCATCAGTGGAAGATTGCAGCTTATGCAGATGACTTGTTACTCTTTTTATCCAATCCTACATCCTCGCTAAAATATCTTCTTAATTTAGTTAATGACACTTCGATATTATCTGGATACAAGATTAATTGGAATAAATCTGAATTGCTGCCACTTAATGATTTGGCGACGGGCTGTGATTTTTCTGAATTCCTTTTTAAGTACTCTGCATCGGGTATTAAATATCTAGGCATGCACTTTTGTATATCCCCTACTGAAACAATTAGGGTGAATTGTCATCAGATCTCCTCAGATGTACGTAGTCTATTGAAGAAATGGACTCCCTTACGTCTGTCTTGGTGGGGCAGACTGGACAACCATCAAAATGATGGTCCTCCCCAAAGTAAATTATAAGTTAGGAATGCTTCCTGGTTTTTGTAATATCCAGTTTTATAGTAATTTGGATAAGTGCCTGACTTTGTATGGAAAGGGAAGAGGCCGCGCATTGCTTTGTCAAAATTGAAACTTCCACGATAGAAGGGTGGTATTAATTTCCCAGATTTTTTGTCATACCATGCTGCTTCACTTCATTATGGAGCTTTTTGGTTGCAAAGTGAGGTTTGTCAGACGGCTGCCTGGGTGAGAATCTTCACAGTCTTGTCAAGTGCATATGTCTATATGATTTGCAAGGTATTGTGGGCAATATAGTTCATTCACACCAGACACAGCTGCTGACAATAATTTAGTTGTGCTCTTGGGTAAAGCCAATAAGATTTTTATTTATGGGGTTATTTCTCCCAACAAAGATATGCTTGGTAGCACATAAATTAGGTTACTTGCTTTCAGTGTTAACTTGGAAAAACAAAGTTAAAATCAGGAAAACAACAAATGAAAAGTCACAAAGCAAGAAACAAACTGTTCTTTTCAGGTTAACTTCTGATTACTTCCCACATAGATACAGAAGTGATTCTCTCCTAGCTCACAAGCAATTAGGTAAGGCTTAATTGCTAGCAGTTACCAGCTGAAACCCCTTAGCTGGCTTGCCTTCCACTGTGTGGGTCAAATCCTGCTTCAGGAGCTTTTCTGAGTAGATTAAAGAACAAATTTGTATTTCTTTGTGATGGTTGCTGGACTTTATAACAGAAAGTTACCAACGGAGTTTAGATAGAGAGCAGTCCATATAAACAGGATCCTCATCTGCTATTATTCCCCCTTGTTCAACAAGCATGGGTTCAATATCATGGATTGGCACAGATGAATCTCTCAATGGAGCATTTTCAGGAGAATACTTGTTTCCCTGCTGTCTTTCAAGGTTATAGCCAGGGCATAGATCAGTGTTCATACCTGAGCTTCCATTGCTGCTAGAGTTCCTCTCTATATAGCCTGGCCAGTATGTAGTCCAGTTCTTATGTCCAGCCTTCCAATCCAGATCCCTGGACACTGGATCTCTCTTCACATACCTTCTGGCACAGGTCTTAGGGTCCCTTCCACGTGCAGCCGTCTCCCTCACAGGTAGCCTCTGGTGATTCCTAGCTCTGCAGCACCATTCCTCTGGCTTTCCCCAGTCCAATGGTGTATGCTGGCCTTTGGAATACCTCCCAGTATACGTACTGCTTTGGACTCTTCTAGACCTCTCAAAGGCTTTTCTCTTCCTTCTTCCAAAGGGTCTCTTTCCCTCTCTGTCCGTCCGGTTTGGCTTCTGCTTCTGATGATCCTTCAGATGAAACTGATGATCAAACTCAAGCTGATTCTCAGGATACTGAGGACAATTCTCTGGATATCCAAGGTGATCATGAAGATGGTCATCTGTAGAATAAACTCTACTCTTATTCTGCTTAGATGAGTGATCCTCCCTAACACAGCGCAGCTGTGCTGAATCAGGCCCTGCCCTTTGAGATGAGTGCTTAGGGATTACCTCATAGCCCTCCTGATTGAACACATGTTTCCTCACTTCAGCTCCTCTAATGGCTGTTGGAAACCTGGTGCATTCTGGGACTGGTAGTCTTTTATGGCAAAATTCTGTTTTCTTATTTCTACCAGAACTGACAGGTTGCTTGTTCAGAGTCACGTCACCTTTTCTATAGCTCCTTCCTGAGCTATGATAAGCTTCCTTATCACAGGTTTCTTACCAATGGCTGGAAATGGAAGATCTCCTCGTGAAAGCTTTTAGGCTTCAAGAATTGCCTTCTATGAAATTTCCCTATAGGAGGCTTAACTCTTCTCTAATCACAAGTACCATTGCTACCTTTAATAGGTTCAATGCTTGCGTGATTCCATATTTTATCTCTGTTGCCGCTTCTCTTTGGTATAACCCTTCAGTTTGGGTGAAAGGTAAAACAATTTGTTGGGAGGGTCGGATTAATAAGGGTTTGTTTAACCTTGGTCAATTGGTTGACGGTGGAAATCTGATTTCAGCAGAGCGGTTGAAGGAAATTTATAATTTATCGCCTTCACAAGCATATAAGATTAATTTTCTTATTCCTTGCTTGACGTCAATGCATAACTGGATTAGTAATTTTCCAATATCAGATTTGGTTGAAATTTGCTTTAAAGCTGTGCAAGTTAATAATCCAACCTCCTTTTATATAAATTACTTAAAGAAAAAGGTGGTCCATCCCTTTTGGGACTCCGATGCACTTGGGAATCTGATCTTGCTTTAACAGATGCGATTGATTGAGAGAAGTTTTGGGGTCACACGATCAGACCAACAAGGTCAAGTAGCCTAGCACAATCCTTTTTTTTTTTTTTTTAATTGCCCATTGTGCAGTTTGGACCCCTCTTCGTATGCATACAGTAGTGTGCAAAAGTCTGGAATCACTTGTAAATTTGACGTTTTTTCAACTTCGTGACCTTATATCTTAATTTCTTGTTCTTCCCAGTTGCTTTTTCTGTGTATCTCATGATAAGTGATAGATTTGGCTATTAGGGCCAACTTTTAGTATTGGTTTGGCCCTTATTTTCTGAGTGTGTTCCCCATAGTTGTCCTGTTGATAGATTTTCTGTGAAAATTGCGTAATGTACATCGTTGGCCAGCGATGTATTATTGTAAGTATGCTTTAAAATATTATGGACACATGCCAGGTTTCCTTCAAATTAATGTATGTGGCCTTGAAAAAGGCCATTTTTATGTGTCAGTGATGGCTCAGTATTTGATGGGCCACCCTTTGTTCTTGATCACCTGACTGCACCTTGTCGGCATTGAATGAACCAGTCTGACAAGGTGATCGTTGGTGACAACAAGGTTCCAAGCTGCAATGAGTGACTCAATCAGCTCATGCTTTGATGTCGGATGCCTCTTGGATATTCCCAAGGCCACCTTGTGCCACAGGTTCTCGATTGGATTCATATCTGGAGACTGGGCAGGCCAGTCCATTGACTTGATGTTCTGCTGCTTCCAGCTGATCGCCTGTCTGGAGCGATGGCAGGGTGCATTGTCATCTTGGAACAGGAATTGGCCAGGAAACAGCTGGTTTGCTGATGGCACCATGCACTTTTGCAGTATGGTGATGTACTTGGCCCCGTTGACCATTCCATCGACTATGTGAAGACAACCAACGCCACTGGCAGCCGTGCAGCCCCAGACCATGACCTTCAAAGGATGCTTCACAGTGAGGTTGAGACACTCAGGCTTGAATTCCTCCCCAGAAAATCTCCTCACATAGGTGTGGGCCTGATTATCCAAACAGACAGAAGGTGCTTTCATCGCTGAATAGCACCTTTTCTCACGTTTCAGTCGACCAGGTTGAGTGCTTTCTCGCCCACACAATCTGTTTGCGCCTTTTGTATGTCAGTCATCAGTGGCTTATTCTGTGATTTGCAGCCCTGGAGACCAAACTGCAGGCACTGGCGACGAACTATTGATGAGCTGACACTGACCTCACTCTTGTTTGACCCCTCTCGAAGTAGCTGAGGAGAGGTCAACTTGCGATTAGTCAGTGAAATGCGTCGTAGTGCGTGGTCCTGGCGTGGTGGTGATGCACGTGGACGACCTGAACAAGGCTTGTCCACCACTGAACCCGTTTCTTTCTTCTGTACAATCTTAACAGCAGCACTCTGACTGCAGCCAACTTTCCTGGCTATCTGATGGCTTGAAAATCCTTCCTCGCTCATAAAGGAGACACGAACACGCTCCTCCAACGTCAGGGTCTGAGTCATCTTCATGGTCGATCCAGAAAGCGTATGAAATTCAAAAATTCTGCGCGTTTTTATAGCTGCACTGTTGGCTAGATATCTGCATTGTGATTGGTTAGTGAAACCAGCCTCCTGATTGGTCAGAAATAACGTGTGCATATTGGATAATTTCGATCTAGTTTTGACGCAGGATCCACAAAAATCGCAGTAGCTATCTCCCAGTGTCTGTAAAGTATTTAAATTGGAAGTAAGGAATGCAAAAGAAGTCAACTCTAATAGCCAAATGTATCCCTTTTAACGTGGTAGAAAGATGAATATGCTGGGCTAACGCAAAATAAAAAACTTTAGTACGAAAAACGCAAAACTCACAAGTGATTCCAGACTTTTGCACAGCACTGTAGAGCAGGGCTTTCTCAGTCAAGCCTTTGTTGGTGATGTACCACTGGTGTGGGAACGCTAATTCGTATGCTTTTTGATTGTCCTCCTGTTAAAAAGTTTTGGATTGAAGTATGGGAATTTTTGTGAAATACTTCAGTTTGAATCCCCTTTATCAATCCAAATTATTTTTTTAAGATCTGCTTGGTTACAAGTAGAGTATTACTTGATATTCTGATCTCCATTGCGATTCAGCAAATTATGTGTTGCTGGAAAGATACCTTAGAACTTAATGTGACCTTTTGGTAGTACTCTGTCAGCTTTGTAAATTTGAAGGTGCCTCTTTTGTCTTAAATTGTTTTGACAAGGTTGAAAGAATTTGGAAATCATTTGATGTATATTTATCTTCAAAGTGATTTGATTTTTTTACTTTGTCTTAGTATTTTGTGGGCAATAGGGGTGGGTTTATGATTTAGTTCTCAAATGTAAAATTGTAATATTTATCTTCATTGTTTGAATATTGTATCATTTTGTTTGCTCTTTGGTTAATTTGAATAAATTTAATAAATAAAATTTAAAAATAAAAAGGAAAAGATGAGTTTTGAGGAAGGACTTTAATTTCTAGAAGGAAGGTTCAAGGTGCAGAGCAGGAAGCAAAAAGCTGCCTCAGTTTGTTGGGAATGACTGCCATTTTATCCTCTCTCTCCTTTTCGGGATCGGGATGGGGTGGGGGGCAGTCGGTTGGGGCTTTTCCAAATAGCTATTCTCAGCTGCCTGTGCCTCCCAGCTTACCACTTACCCCTGATTTTGTTTTGCTTCTGCATCAGGCATACTTCTTTAAGCAGGGATCGCCTGGCAGCACTGCCTCACAGGGACCTTCCATACCAGTACAGCTTGTGTCCCGACTCTAATGAAGCTGTAGCTACAGAGCCAGGGGAACCAGCTCCCAAACACAGGCGTTTGGAGCCTGCTGTCTGGAAGGACTAGAGACCCTATATTCAGGAGGCTCAGAGAGACTTGATGGAGGGTCTCTGACTTGTGGGGGGTCTACTGCTGCAGAGTTGGAAAAAGGCAAAATCCCTCCAGGAGATGACCCCAATGTAGTTCATGTTTTCAGGAAAGAAGAGCTGGTCTCTGATCTTTCATTCCCTCTCAGCCTTGAATACAGCCCAGTAGCCGCAGTCTACGGAGGAGCCCTTGGAGGATCCTTTTACAGGGCCTGAAGACCTCTCATTCAGCTTTCCCAGTGCACAGGGCTATCAAGCAGATGATACAAGCAAAGTGGGACGTGCCAGAAGTGGGACAAGGGCAATAGGTTGGCTTTACACCATTCTGCAGGATGAGACCTCCCTGAAGTTGCCAAATTTACCATTCTCGTTGAAGGAGGGGTGGCATTGAAAGATGTACAGGACCATAGGCTTGAGACTTTCTTAAAACAAGCATTTGAGACCTCACGTTGCAGGCCTCCATTTGTGGTGCTAATGTAACCAGGGCATATATTAGGTGGGCCGAGTCTCTGCCAGATGTAGAAACTGCTTCCCAGCCAGCGTCCTCAGAGGCTGCCAAGTTGGAAACCGCATCTGCCTACTTGGCAGATAAGTTCTATGATTTGGTGCACACCTCCAAGGCCATGGTGTCAGTCATAGAAGCGAGGCATTTTTTGTGGCTCTGTAACTGATCAGCAGATGTGTCCTCTAAAACCAGACTCGGCAAGCTCCCTTACAAGGGGAAACTCTTCTTTGGGGAGGCTTTGGCTAAGCTTGTGGAGGACCTTGGAGAAACTAAAGGTGCCTGGCTTTTAGAGGACAAGCCCAGGGGGACTAAATTGTCTGCTCCGCCTAGGGGGCAGTCTCGAGACAACTGTGTTTGGATGGCCCAGTTTGCCCCTGTCCAGCATGGCTGCTACATTTCTAGGAGCTAATCATATTGAGGGCACAGAGGAGCAGGTAGAGGATATTATTCCGGAGCTTCATTAGCAATTAAGAAGCCACAATGAGGTGAGGCCGGTCCAGATGGAATTAATGCCAGTAGGGTGTCTACAGTTGTTTTACTCCATGTGGGTCTGAATCACCACTGACCAGTGAGTTAGGGAATTGTTTGCGAGGGCTGTGCTCTAGAATTCGCTTGACCACTGTCCGAGGCCTTCATGCTGTCTCCATGCCAGGCTTTGGCTAAGGTGCAAGCAGTTTGCAATATCTTTCAGCGTCTTCTCCAACTGGATGCAATGGAGCCAGTTCTGCCCCACCAGTTAGGACAGTCGATACTCCATTTACTTCATAGTCCCCAAGAAGGAAGGAACGTTTTGGCCTATCCTATCCTAGATATCGAGGTCAACCAAGCTCTAAGGGTACCACATTTCTGCATGGAGACTCTGCAGTCAGTCATAGTGGCCATACGCAAGGGCAAGTTCTTGACAGCTTGGACCTCACAGAGGCCTGCCTTCACATCCCAATCTACTGATGGGGCATTTCCATTTCAAGGTGCTGTCCTTTGGTCTGGCCATGGCGCCACACACTTTATGAAGTAATGGTAGTTGTAGCAGTGGAATTAAGGTGCAAAGATGTCATGGTTCATCCGTATCACGTTGACAGGTTGATCAGAACAAAGTCTGCAGAGGAGAGTAGAGCAGTCATGATTGCTCCATTTACAATTGTTTAATGTTAAACTTGGAAATTTTCCTTCTTGCTTACTTGCTTGGGAAGTGTCATGCTGGTTTCTCTGTGCTGCATCAATAGATATATCAAGTGACGTCCCTGAAAGATGCTCAGATCTGCTTCCATCTGCTAGCTGGGGTGCATAACTCAATCTGGACTGATCTAGCAAGATTCAAGGAGATTCTATCAAGTATGTACAATTTTCTCCTTAACTATTCCACCCCACTTTATGATTTTATAAACTTCTATTAGATTTCTTCCTGGTCATCTCTTCTAAGCTGAAGAGCCCTAAGCTGTTTTAGCCTTTCTTCATAAGGAAGGCATTCCATCGCCTATATCATATTTATTATCCTTCTCTAAACCTTTGCTAGTTTTGCTATATCTCTGAAATTAGATGGCTAAAGCCCACCCTAGCTAAGTACTAATTGAGTACATGACCCTTCCCTCATGCTGGTATGCAGGGACCTTTTCTAAATAATATGTATATACCGGTATAATCTGCAATAGAGGTTTTATGTTTTGACTGTATTCCTGAAGGAATCCCAGTCTTTTACGATTTTAAACGTTTTTTTTCTTGTTTATCTGCCTCTGGTTTCTGTGTTTTTGTTTTGTTTCAACTGCTAGGTACGTATGACCTAGATTGTCCACTGTTGGAAACAGGATACTGGGCTTGATGGATCTTGGTCTGACCCAGTATGGCATATCTTATGTTTTTATCTCTATAAATAGTCCTTATATATGGTCGACCGCATTGTCACGTGAAATTGAACCCAATAAATGTAAATAAATCAGTCATAGCAAGGAAAAAGTCATAATAACAATTTAATATGTAGGACGGAGAGAAATAATACCAACTATGAATGATTTTGAATTCAACAATCCTAGACAACCCACTAGCTCCAAATGACTGAAAAGTTAGGCATAAATACATGTTGCTTCAATATATCAAACTCCGTATTCAAAAATAGTGTGAGCATTTTTAACTGCATTTTTAGCTTTAACTGCTGAGAACTGTGGAAGTCTAGAAACCACACTTTTGAATGAACCATCTCCACATGTCCTAACACTGAACCAGACTATTTGATGATCACTGGGTGTCAAATCACCCACTATAACATCAGAAACACACTCTGCATTTGCAAGCATCAAGTACAGTATGGCCCCCTTCTATGTGGGTTTTGTTACCAGTTGCCGGATTTTCCATGTAAAGAATCCAGGATCTTCCTACTGCTGGATGACACCGCATGAGGGATGTCCCAATCAACATTTGACGTATTGAAATCTACCAGTAGCATTTTTCCTTTCATGGCAGTATTGTGAATTTCTTCAATTTAAATCTGTCTGCTGCTTCTGCCTATGAAAAGTGTTATGCATCACCAGTGTAAATAGATTAGCCCATAGTGCTGCCTCCTTACCCCATAAGCCCTGCAGTTCTGTGGCTTTAGTATTTTATATATATATAACACGCCACCTCCCTTCCTTCCTACCTTGTCTTTCCTGAATAGATTATAGCCTGGTATAACTGTCGCAGTCATGATTCTTGGTGAACGATGTCTCCATGACGACCACTAATCCAAATCAAGCCTCTATATCCCAAACCTTTTTTCCCAATTCTACAGGCATTAGTATACATGGTTTTCCAGATGTTCTTTTTTTCTTGTTCTATACATGTTTTTAACGTTTTGCCTAGCCAATGGCAGTTACCCATCCCCGATAAACCTAGTTTAAAGCCAGCAGGTTAGCTAGTATGCTGGAGAAGTCGTTTTGCCCCTTCTTTTATATACTGTTTGGACACCATCTCTGCAAACTCTAACTTCTCAGATTTTGGTACCTGGCATACAGCACACCTCCTGGGATATCATGTTTGGTCAGCAGATTAACAACTCTTCCTTTTACCTTTGAGCCATCCATCGCTCCCCCGATCGGGGTTAAGCTCCAGATCGGGCCGTTCACCAACCACGCGCTGGCCTCCAGCCCAGTCGGGGCTGTGGGAGGGCACTAGCAGCGTATTTAAACGGCTGCCGACAGGCAGGCCCGCGCCTGACGGGCCCGCGCCTGAGGGCCTCGCCAGAGGGCCCTTTGGCGTGGCCCTTAGGCGCGGCACTAGTAATCTACCGCCCATCGACCAAGCAAACACAACAGAGAGTTGCCTAACAGCTATCTACAATCAACACAAAGAGTCACTTCGCTCGCTGTGATCACGCAGAAAATCCTTGAAGTCTACCACAACCAGCCGCCAGCCACTACCTGAGCAGCTCTTACCATCGGGGGACCGAGCCACCCTCCAACAGCAGAGATTAACTTCAGGCGAGCCGTCCCATAGTGGCAGCCGCTTGATGCCTAATTAAGGTCCGCGCCAGCCGGTGCGCCAGCCCTGATGTAGCTGGCCCACACACCACAGCAGCCATTGCTGCAAAGACCACCTCCAAGCAACCCAGCAGCCTGAGCCCCTCTGTGTTGAGCTCGCACACCAGCAGCACCTCTCACTCCCCTTCGTTCAGCCCAGTGAAAGTCAACATCTGATAAGAACTGAACGATCCTCATGCATCAGATGATCCTACTTTCATGCTGCTTACCGCAAGTATAGTCTCACAATTATAACTTCTGTATACTACCATCAACAGCCTTATCGATGCCAGTCTACATATACTGTTGTCAGTAATTACTTAACCCTATCTAGCCACTGTTCTGTTTCCATTGTACTGTAGTCAGTTACTTATACTGTTGTCAGTAATTACTTAATGCTATCTAGACACTGTACTGTTACAACTGTACTGTAGTCAGTAATTGTACTATTGTACTGTAGTCAGAACTGCTTCCTGCCAGCTATCCACTACACCATTACCACTGAACTATAATCAGTAATTGTTACTATTTTACTGTTGTCAGTACTTCCCTACTGCTATTTAGCCTCTGTACCATTGCCAACAATTCCTTAATTCTATCGAGCTAGTCACCATTGTACTGTTGTCAGTAGTTCTCTCAACAATACATATCCACAATCACACAGAGCCAGGCCACAATGGGTCCCCCCTTCCCCACAATAATCGGATGCTATATCATCCTTGCTAGTTGGTTCTCTTGCTCTCTTACCTTAACCCCTCCTGCCAACCAGATCCCAATATTACAAAGTCATGGAAGAAGATGGTCTGGTGCATCCCGTAACAATGTAGATTGGGATACCCACGCACACCACCCACATCTGCTACACATTACGCTTCAGCACTCGGTGAAATCCAAGAAGGTAGAAATCTCCTACCCTCATAACCTAAAATGTGCCCTCATTAATGCCCGGTCTATCCGGAAGAAGTGGCCAGCTGTCATCGACATTATTTCCCTCCACGACCTTGATATACTCTTAGTCACTGAAACATGGCTATCCGACAAAGACAACGTTATACTCAATCAGCTTCTCCCACCGAACTTCACAGCTCACACAAGTCATAGACGAGACAAAAGAGGTGGAGGGGTGCTCATCCTCACCAGGACAGACCTCCATTTCCAGACGGTTGACGCCACCAACACTAATCACCTTGAGACTATCACCGTCTCCAATAAACGATGCTCACTCAACCTACTTTACAGAGCACCCTCAGCTCCCCCGGACGATCTTGCTGCAATAATTGATCTCGCCTCCAACATGCATAACCCAAGCGTCCCAAACTGGATCCTAGGCGATTTCAACCTGCCAACACTGCAGGACAATCAAGTGTTATCCTTCCTTGATGCCCTCTCAAATCTCGGTTTCAAACAGTTAGTAAAAGAATCTACCCACTCTAAGGGAAATATTCTGGACTTAGTTTTCGCCCCTCAGATATCTCTTAACACTTCACATGACCCCATAACATCCATAACTCCTGTTCCATGGTCAGATCACAAACTGATCATCTTCCAGATTTATTCGCACAAAACTGATGCAAAGCTCAAGAAGATACCAAGCAACATTACAAGACCACACTCCAGATGTTTCAAGCCTTTCAACAGAGACCTTATTCTCACGGAAACACAACAACTCATTAATGAAACCACCTCGAACCTCGACGACCTGATTACACATTGGAACAATTGCCTTAGTGCAATAGCCCTACGCACACCAACCAACAAGCCCCCAGGGAAAAGAACCAGCGCTCCATGGTACACAGCCAATCTTAGAGTTTCTCTTACCCAATTACGGAAACTCGAGAAGAGATGGCGCCGATCCCACTCTTCAATTGACCAGACAGCGTACAACTGTCACCTGGCTGCACACCGCAAGGCAACCACCGATGCAATGAAACAATACTACTCTGAGACCTTAAAGAGATCACTTAATAAACCCCATGATCTTTTTGACCTAGTCAAGACTCTATCTAAAGAACCAACCCCTGGACCCCAATTTGAGATTCACCCACAAGATTTTGCTAACTATGCACAATCCAAGATTTGCCAGACTATCAATATCTTGACTACAACCACCACCCCTGAACGAGACTACCCTGCAGCTCTAACTGTATTCTCTACCCCTACCAAGAATGGAATTGAAGACACTATTATGGCCCTTAACACTTCCACATCTCAGTCCGATCCATGCCCAGCCTTCTGGATCAAGGAGCTCCGCAGCCACTTCAGCCCAATACTATCCAATATAATTAACCTCTCCTTCACAACAGGTTCCTTCCCCTCAGCTCTTAAGCGCACCTCTATCAGACCTCTTTTGAAAAACTGCAAACTTGACCCCCAAAAAGTAGAATCATACAGACCTATATCCAGTATACCTCTACTTGCGAAGATCATCGAAAAAGAGGTACAACGACAACTACAAGATCACGTTGACACTGCCGCACCATTAGACCCCTGCCAGCATGGTTTTAGAGAATCCCATGGAGTGGAAACTCTTCTTACCACCCTCTTCTGCAAGATAATCACTGGCATTGATGACATCCATCAAGGATTTGCTCTCATCTTTCTGGACATCGCTGCAGCCTTTGATTCAGTAAGTCACGAACTTCTCATAGGTCGACTAATTGAGAAAGGCATTACTGGAAGAGCGCTTGAATGGTGCAGATCTTACCTGTCTGGAAGATGGCAACATGTGCGTTCTGGTGGCATGACATCGGAACCTTTCTACCAAAATCAGGGAGTCCCACAAGGATCCTCCCTATCAGCCCTCCTGTTTAACATTTACATGCAGCCAATTTGCAAGATCATCCGATCCTTCAATGTGGACTGCATGTTATACGCTGATGATGTCCTGCTGTACATACCCTTCTCTACGGAACATCTAGACCTCTCTCCACTGACGAGCTGTTTCAACGCAATTTCTGACTGGCTTTTCTCCCAAAACCTCCGAATACAGCATAAGAAAACGGAAGTACTCTTCATTACGAGGAACCCTAACTTCACACCACCACAATTCCTTAAAGTAAAAGATGCAGAATTACATTCTAAACCATCAATACGCTACCTCGGAGTCACCTTGGATCAACGCCTGGACATGAAAGCCCACATAGCGAATACAGTCAGGGCAGTATACTATAAGATCCGATCACTTAGGCATCTACGATCCATGCTTGAACCGAATGACTTCAGGACTATATACCAGGCGTTGATCATACCTCATTTTGACTACGCCAATGCCATCCTTCAAGGCCTGCCCCTATCCACCTTACACCCTCTGCAGCTCGCCATGAACGCTGCAGCAAGGGTCATCCACGGAGCCTCCAGAAGTGACCACGTTACACCTCTGCTGATACAACTACATTGGCTACCTATCCAGGCTAGAATAGTGTTCAAGACTCTGTTACTCACTTTTAAAGCTCTTCCCGGAATCAATAACTGCCCTCATCCACATCACATCTCCTAACAGAGCGAGGAGATCCGCAGCGACAAACACCCTAAAAGTACCGAAAGCATTAACAGTTTGCACAGCATCTACAGCCAATAGGGCGTTTAGCATCAGCGCACCAAGATGCTGGAACGCATTACCTCCAGATATCCGGGCTATTGAAAGCCTCACACAATTCAGGAAAGCCCTCAAATACCATCTTTTCAATAAGTATCTCATAGAACCAACTCACTGAGATAGAGAGCCAATCCGCTAAGGAAATATATGGTTTCCCAACAACATGCCATGAAAGTTTCTCTAACAACATGCCATGAAAGTTTCTCTAACCCTTAGTGGTTCATTTGTATCTACTGAATCCCTACCATATGACTCTATGTATCAATATTTGTAAATAGTTTACCACTGTTATCCAAGATTATGTAGCAAATGTTGTAAATAGTTACCCCTGTTATCCAAGTTTCTTACCCTGTTATCTGTAAACTCATACATGTTATCTGTAAACTCATACATGTTATCTGTACTGAGCATTTTTGTTCCATGTAAACCGCGCTGATGCTGAATAGTGCGGTATAGAAGAGACCGTAAATAAATAAATAATAAATAAATAAACTCTACTTCTCAGAAGGGAGTCACCAACTACCACTGCAGTTAACTTCCTAGTGGTCATTGGTCTGCAACCTTGGGCTTTTTGAGCTCCAGTTCCTCCTGTTCCTGAGAGATTCTCTTTGCCTCTGCTTCCAGGGCTCCATACTGATTCTTCAGTCTGAGGGAAGGTGATGGGTTTACAGATGCTGGTTGATCCGGGCCCAGCTGTCCTCTTTAAATACAATTTCATTTTCCCCCTTTACTGGAAATCTTTGAAAAAAGTATTTCACCAGTGTTATGCTTGCTGTCATGAATACTGCTCAACCTCACTAGCTTCTTTCTCAGTTCCTCTACTAGCATTGTGAAGATTTCAGTCTGCAGCTGTCTTAAACACAGAGCCAGTCCCTTGCCTTCGATCAGGTTGTCTGTCTGGGCGCAGAAGATATAAGGGGGCAACATAATAAAGATGAAAATGAAAACCATGGGAGATTAGTGCATCAAGGGACTGGATATATAGAGAGAAAAGAGTCCTTTGGTATACTGACTGAAAGTGGGATGGGAGTAGAAAAGGATCCACCAGAGCAAACACTAAAAGTGTGATGGGAGAAAAGATGAAAGCCAGGACAGAACAGAGCCCAAATCTAAGAGAGAATATGGTATCAAGGATGAGGTGGTGATCAACAGTGTCAAAAGCATCAGAAAAGTCAAGAAGGATAAGGATAAGGATAGAGTAAAAACCTTAGATTTGGCAAGGAACAAGTAGCTGGAGACTTTGGCAAGAACCGTTTCTGTAGAATGTTGAGGGTGAAAGCCAGAATGCAGTGGATCCAGAAGGGATTGAGGAAAAAGTCCAGACAGCATGGTGAACTGTTTTCAGATTGTTTAGAAGAAGAGAGGAGGAGGAAGGGAAGCCGATAATTAGGACAGGTAAGGTCTATTGAAGGTATTTTGAGGAGGGGTGTAACTACAGCATGTTTGAAGGCTACAGGAACAGTGGCAGTGGAAACTAATAGGCTGAGGATATGACATATGGAAGGGATTGACTGTGAAAGAAAGAGCTGCTTAGACATGTAGGGATGGGATCAGAGGAACAGGTGAGTGAGTTTGGAGGGAGAGAAGATGAGCAGTTACATAAGAACATAAGAAATGTCATTCTCCAGGACCAAGCAGGAAGTAAGTCCTCACATATGGGTGACATCGACGTCGATGGAGCCCTTGCGGAGCATTTCCCCAGCTTTCCATGAAAGCCTTTGGGAATGCAGGCACGCATGCACGGTTCCCTTCCCACCTAAAGGTGCCATCTTGCCTCAGTCTCTCTTTTTCCGTGAAACCCACCGGACATGTGTCCTAGTCAGCCCGGAAAATAGTTAGATTTTTTGGCGATCCTTCGCTATTTTTCTTCTCCAGTTCGACGCCGGTTCCCCTCCCGCCGGGTTCGGTACACCGGTATCAAGCCCGATCTTCTTTTTTCGGTTTTTGCCCTTCATGGATGGCGTTCGCGCCCTTTTTTTCTTTTTCCCTGGAAGGCCGGTCCTGCCTACAAACAGTACCCACAATATCAGGCTGCCCAGGCTGTCCCTCAAGGTCAGCAAGCCAAGGGGCAGGGTAATGGGCCCCGTAGGCAGAGGACCCCCAAGCCTCCGGCCCCTGCTCCCACTCAGCAGGGTGGGTTTTTTTGACTCCTTAGGCATAGCCTCTCCGTCCCTGCTCTCCCAACCCTGCACAGGAGGTCGCCTCGCCCTATTTGCCCACCAGTGGCCACTCATCACTGGAGACAGTTGGGAGTTACGCATAGTCCACAGGGGCTATGCACTACACTTCCAACAACTGCCTCCTCCATACTTCCCAGGGGAGCCTCCAAGGCCTCCCTTGCACACAGATCTTCTCCTTCAGGAGCTCCAAGGTCTGTTGGTGGACAGGGTGGTGGAGCCTGTGCCTCCCCACTTACACGGTCGAGGGTTCTACTCCAGGTATTTCCTGGTACCCAAAAGAACCGGTGGCCTTCGACCTATTCTAGATCTCCGAAACCTCAAGTTCCTGGAGAAGGAAAAGTTCAAGATGCTTACTATTGGAACACTTCTGCCCTACCTCCAGCAGGGAGATTGGCTATGCTCCTTGGATCTAAAGGATGCATTAACTCACATCCTCATTCATCCAGACCACAGAAAGTACTTCAGGTTCATTGTGGGAGGAAACTATTATCAGTACAGAGTACTACCTTTTGGCCTCACCTCCGCTCCCAGGGTCTTTACCAAGTGACTGGCAGTGGTGGCGGCCTACCTGCGAAATCAGGGAGTCTTTGTCTTCCCATATCTGGACGACTGGCTCATTAGAGGTCAGACGTGCTAGGAGGCCCGACAGGCCACCCTCAGAACTATTGCTCTTCTTCAAAGCTTGGAGTTCGTCATAAACTTCGCAAAGTCCACTTTGCTCCCCTCCCAGAACTTCATAGGGGCGAGGTTGGACTCTCTGCTTGCAAAGGCATTCTTGCCAGAAAACAGAGCACACAGACTGATCAACTTAGCACACCAGTTTCTCAGCAGGTCACTGGTCTCCATCAAACTCTGCCTGAGGCTTCTAGGCCACATGGCTTCGACAGTACATGTGACCCCCAATGCCAGGCTCCATATGAGGCCTGCACAGTGGTGCCTTCAGACTCAGTGGTCACAGGCCACAGGCAGCCTCAGAGACAGGATAAGAAAAGTGGAAGGAAGGAAGTCCAAAAAACTGCCAGCATGGTTTAAAGGTGAGGTCAGAGAGGCGGCTGTTGCCAAAAAAGCATCTTTCATGAAATGGAAAAAAGAGCCAAATGACGAAACCTGGAAACAGCACAAGCACTGGCAAGTCAAATGCAAGGCATTGACAAGGCAGGCAAAGAGAGAATTTGAGAAGAAGCTTGCTGCGGAAGCAAAAACACGAAATAAAGACCTTTTCAAGTACATTCCTAGCAAAAAACCTGTGAGAGAGTCAGTTGGCCCATTAGATGATAAAGGGGTTAAAGGAGCACTAAGAGGCAACAAGGCGATAGCGGAGAGACTGAATGAATTCTTTGCTTCAGTCTTTACTGAGGAAGATGTAGGGATGTTACCCATGACTGAAGTGGTATTTAAAGGTGCGGAAGAATTGAAGGAAATATCGATACATCGGGAAGATGTCTTACAACTATTAGATAAACTGAAGAGTAGCAAATCACCTGGGCCGGATGGTATACATCCAAGGGTGTTGAAAGAAATGAAATATGAGATTGCAGACCTGCTATTAGTAATCTGTGAACTATCATTAAAATCATCTACCTGAAGATTGGAGGATTGCCCATGTAACACCAATTTTTAAAAAGGGTTCCAGGGGTGATCCGGGAAACTACAGACCGGTGAGCCTGACGTCAGTACCGGGAAAAATGGTAGAAACCATCATAAAGAATAAAATTACTCAGCATGTAGATAGTCATGACCTAATGGGAGACAGCCAACATGGCTTTATTTTATTTATTTATTTATTTAACAATTCTTCTATACCGCGCTATTAAAATACTACAATGTATACAAACAACATCGAGTTTTACAGAGAACAGGGAATTGAACATGGAAGAAAAAAAAAAACCGGGGAAACTATATACATATTATACTCAAACTATGTACAGTACTCTAATATAAAATGGTAGTGGGGGCTACCTATTGTCTGAGGTCTTAGACAAGGAAGATCTTGTCTTACTAATCTGTTATGTTTTTTTGAAGGAGTGAATAAACAGGTGGACAAAGGTGAGTCGGTTAATATTGTGTATCTGGACTTTCAGAAAGCCTTTGACAAGGTCCCTCATCAGAGACTTTTAGCAAAACTAAAGAGTCATGGGATAGGAGGCAGTGTACTATTGTGGATCAGGAACTGGTTAAAAGATGGAAAGCAGAGGGTAGGGCTAAATGGCCAATTTTCCCAATGGAGAAAGGTGAATAGTGGTGTACCCCAGGGATCTGTGCTGGGTCCGCTGCTTTTTGACATATTCATAAATGACCTGGAAAGTGGAATAACGAGTGAGGTTATCAAATTTGCAGATGACACAAAACTATTTAAAGTTGTTAAAACCCAAGAGGATTGTGAAAAATTGCAAGAGGATCTTGATAAATTGGAAGACTGGGCATCAAAATGGCAGATGAAATTTAATGTGGACAAGTGCAAGGTTATGCACCTAGGGAAGAACAACCCAAACTATGGTTACACGATGCAAGGTTCCACATTAGGAACCACCACCCAGGAAAAAGATTTAGGCGTCATTGTGGATACCATGTTAAAACCCTCGGCCCAGTGTGCAGCGGTGGCCAAGAGAGCAAATAGAATGCTAGGTATGATAAGGAAAGGAATGGAAAATAAAACAAGATATTATAATGTCTCTATATCGTTCCATGGTGAGACCGCACCTTGAATATTGTGTGCAATTCTGGTCGCCGTATCTTAAAAAGGATATAGCGATTTTAGAAAAGGTTCAGAGAAGAGCCACCAAAATGGTAAAGGGGCTGGAAGGATACTCCTATGAGGAAAGGCTAAAAAGGTTAGGGCTCTTTAACCTCTAAAAGAGACGGCTGAGGGGAGATATGATAGAAGTCTATAAATTAATGAACGGAGTGGAATGGGTAAACGTATATCGATTGTTTACGTTATCAGAATATAGAAAGACTAGGGGACATGCAATGAAGCTACAGGGTAAACTATTTAAGACTAATAAAAGAAAATATTTTTTCACTCAACGTGTAATCAAACTCTGGAATTTGTTACCGGAGGATGTAGTAAAGGCTGTTAGTGTAGCTGGGTTTAAAAAAGGTTTGGACAAATTCCTGGAGGAAAGGTCCATAAACCATTATTAAGAAGTGACTGAAGATATCAATGCTTGACCCAGTACAAGCATTGTGGAACTTCTGTCTCTTGGGGAAACTGCTAGGTACATATGACCTAGATTGGCCACTGTTGGAAACAGAATACTGGGCTTGATGGACCTTGGTCTGACCCAGTATGGCATATCTTATGTTCTTATGTTCTAAGGGTGTCCAGACAATTTCTGAAATCCCTCAGCTGGTGGCTGCACCCACCCAATCTGCTACAAGGGGTACCTTTTCAGAGTCTTGGGTTCACAGTGGTGTTGACCACGGATGCCTCCCTGCAAGGCTGGGGGGCTCATTGTCTAGGCAAGTGCACCCAGGGTCTGTGGTCTCCCTGGGAAGCCGCACAGCAAATCAATCTCCTGGAACTCAGGGCTATTCGGTTAGCTCTCAAGACTTTTTCTCAAGCCCTGGCTCATCAGTTTGTCCTAGTTCAAACAGACAACCAGGTAGCCATGTTTTATGTGAACAAGCAGGGCGGAACTGGGTTCAGGCTCCTTTGTCAGGAGGCACAGGACCTTTGCTTGTTTGCTCTCAGACACAACATGCTCCTCAAGGCAGTGTATCTACCTGGGCATGAGAACTACCTGGCGGACAGGTTGAGCAGGATTCTGCAGCCCCACGAGTGGCAGCTCCATCCTTTGGTAGTTCAAAAGATTTTCCTGAAATGGGGACTTCCATCCATAGACCTGTTTGCCAGTCCTCTGAACAAACAGATGCCAAAGTTCTGCTCCAGGCAACCGCATCCTCTGCGGATAGCAGCAGATGCTTTTCTGATTCCCTGGTCTCAGGGCCTCCTGTATGCGTTTCCTCCCATGCCCTTGGTGGCCCGAACTCTGTTCAAGATTCTTCAGGACAAGGCCTCAGTCCTGCTGGTGGCTCCCAGGTGGCCCAGACAGCCTTGGTTTCCACTTCTGCTTCAGTTGGCAGTGGATACCCCTCTGCCTCTGGGGTTGTAACCCGACCTTCTCTCTCAGGATCAGGGTACCCTTCTTCACCCCAATCTCAAAGCTCTCAATTTGATGGCATGGAGGCTGCAAGGGTAGTTTTGGCTCCCTGGGGCCTACCTCAGGAGGTTGAGGAGGTTGTCCTAGCCTCTAGGAAACAGTCCACTAGGAAAACCTATGCTCTTAAATGGAAAAAGTTTTTTCCATGTGGTGTCAGTTACGTACAGAGGATCCTTTCTCCTGTACTGTACCAGTAGTCCTTCAGTACTTACTGCATTTATCCAATCAGGGACTTAAGTCCAATTCTGTTCGGGTCCACCTCTCAGCTCTAGCAGCTCACCACTCTCTGGTGGAAGGACATTCTCTATCGGTTCACCCCTTGGTGTCCTGGTTTCTCAGAGGCTTGCTCTTGCTCAAGCCTCCAATCCGTCCTCCTGCCCCTGAGTGGGAGTTGAATGTGGTCTTGCAGCAACTGACTCGCCCACCTTTTGAGACGATGGCTACTTGTCCTCTCCGTTTCCTTTCCTAGAAGACACTCTTCCTGGTAGCCCTTACCTCGGCTAGGCGAGTGAGTGAGCTTCAGGCCCTGGTCTGTGACAGGCCTTACACCAGATTTTATAGGAACAGGGTAGTCCTCAGGACTCATCCAAAGTTCCTCCCCAAGGTAGTCTCCTCTTTCCACCTCAACCAGGAGGTGGTTCTTCCAACATTCTTCCCTAGGCCTCATGCAAGCCAGGCTGAAGCAGTTCTGCATACCCTGGACTGTAGGAGGGCCTTATCCTTCTACCTTGACCGTACGCAGGGACAAAGAAGGGCTACTCAGCTCTTCATCTCTTTTGACCCTAATAATTTGGGGTTAGCTGTGTCCAAGCGTACCTTGTCCACCTGGGTGGCTGACTGTATCACCTGGGCTTACAGGGCGGCTGACCTTCCTTTGCAGGTTCTGGTCACGGCCCATCGTGTCAGGGCAATGGCTGCCTCAGTGGCTCATCTCCGCTCTGTACCGTTGGTAGACATCTGCAGGGCTGCTACTTGGTCTTCAAGCCAGATTTTTGCGACCCATTACTGTCTGGAAAGGGAGTCCCGTAGGGACAGTGCTTTTGGCCAGGCAGTACTCCGGAATCTCTCTGAGGTTTAGGCAGTGCCTGCCCTCCTGTTCTCCGTTGGGCTACCGGTGGAGGTTCGGTCAGTGAAAAGCCTTTCTTTGATGCTGGGACTAGAGGGAGTTCTCTTGTTCAGCCTGGGTTCCTTGGTAGCCCAGAGCTTGGGAGTCACCCATATGTGAGGACTGATTTCCTGCTTGGTCCTGGAGAAAGAGTTGTTACTCACCTGTAACAGGTGTTCTCCAGGAGCAGCAGGAATCAGTCCTCACAACCCTCCCTCCTCCCCTTGGAGTTGCAGTTGTACATAGTTTATTTTACATTTTTGTGTGCTGTTCTTAGCTATGTCATTTGACTGAGGCAAGATGGCACCTTTAGGCTGGAAGGGAACCGCGCATGCGTGCCTGCATTCCCAAAGGCTTTCATGGAAAGCTGGGGATATGCTCCGCAAGGGCTCCATCGACGTCGATGTCACCCATATGTGAGGACTGATTCCTTCTGCTCCTGGAGAAAACCTGTTACAGGTGAGTAACTACTCTTACTGGGTCAGACCCAGGTTCATCAAGCCCACTATCCTTTTTCCAACAGTGGCTAATCCAGGTCACAAGTACCTGTCGGGTTCCCAAAAAGGTACACAGATTTTATGCTGTTTATCCCAGGGGTAAGCAGTGGATTTCCCTGGTCTTCATTAATAATGGTTTATGGACTTTTTCCTCCAGAAACGTATCAAAACCTTTTTTAAACCCAGCTGCACTAACAGCTTGTACTACATCCTCTAGTAACAAATTCCAGAGTTTGATTTAACATTGAGTGAAAAAATATTATCTCCAGGAACAAGCAGGAATAAGTCCTCACATATGGGAACGTCGGAACCGACGGAGCCCGCGCGGGAAAGCTCCCCAGCTTCCCAGAAGGAAGCTTTTGGGGCCTCCCACTGCACATGCGTGCTGCCTTCCCGCCTTCCTGACCAGCTCTCCTCACTTTCTCTTTTTCCGCGGAGCCAGCAGGTCGTGTTCCTGTCACCGCTGAAGAAATTATTGTTTTAGTTTGTTTCTTTAGACCGCGTACCTGCCTTCTCCATACCGAAACCGGTACCGCCAGTCTTTTCTTTTCTTTAAAAAAAAAAAAAAAAATCTTTCTTTGCACAACTTGGTGACTTCGGTTAGGCCTCAGGCCTACACAAATTCTCCTCATGGAGAAACCAGCCCCTGGTTTTAAGAAGTGTACCAAGTGTAGTGCTGTTATTTCTGTCACAGACACCCATGAATGGTATCTTAAATGTTTGGGACCTGACCACTCCATTCCGGACTGCCCATCCTGCTCCCAGATGTCTAAACGTGGTTTGCAGAACCGGGCCAACAAATTCCATGTGCTGTTTGCTTCAGATAATCCAGCATCACAGTCATCCAGGTCTTCCTCTCCGGATGGATCTCAGGTAACCAAACCTTCGGGCAGGTCCTCAAAGAGCAAATCTCCTTCAAAGCATCGAGAGGCTCTCACTTTTGAATCTGAGGATCCTGCCCCAACCAAACAACCCCGGCGGGAAGCTCTGGCTTCCAAAGCACCATCTATGGGGTTACAGGTTGACATCGATGGCACGGCCTCGACTGATCACCTGTTAGACTGCTCTGGGGTACCGGCCCATACCGGTACCGACATCCAGGCAGCAGTGGTGTCTATGAGCAATACTGTTCAGACCATGCAGCAGGCCATGCTGGCTTTTATTAATGCTGCGATGCCCTCGGTACCGCGTTCAGCGGTACCGGGTCCGGTTCCGGTATCGTCTCCCATACCGGAACCGAGACCATCCACTTCCAAACGCAGATCGGTTCCGCATGCCGGATCCAGGTTTTTACCCGATACCGATCCCATACCCGGTACGCCCGATGTCGATACCGATCGGCATGCGTATCGTGCGTTGGAAGCAAATAGAGAATACTCTGATTCTTCTGAGGATTTTGACTCCTCTGAGGACTCTGATGAGCTGTCTCTAGTTCTTCATGAAGACCCCTCTTCCCCAAAGAGGAGAATGTCTCCACCAGAGGATTTGTCCTTTCAAGACTTCATTATTGAACTAGCTAAAGGACTTTCTATTACCACATCCTCTGAAAAAGAACCTAGGTCAAAGAAATTGGATATTTTAGGATACCCTAAGGTTCCTAAAGAGGCAGTCACCCTGCCTATCCATGAAATCCTTCAAGAACACTTGATGGACTTATGGGAGGCTCCTCTAACGTTGTCTCCTTACTCTCGTAGGTTGGACACCATGTACCGGGTCCCTCCTTCTCCTGGGTTTCAAAAGACTCAGCTGCCTCACCATTCTATTGTGGTGAAGTCTGCGCTGAAAAAGATTGAGCACCAAAAGGCACTCTTCCACCCCTCCAGGACGAGAATGTAAGACCCTAGACTCTTTTGGCAGGAAAATTTTCCAGGCTAGTATGCTTATAGCCAGGATTAATTCTTACAGCCTGTATATGGGCATGTTTCTCAGGGAACTTGCCCTAAAGATACGGCATTTTGCCTCCTTTATCCCTGAGGATAGAAAGGAGGAGTTCATTTCTCTGGTGAAACAGCTTCTAGATGTTTCTAAGTTCTCCAACAGAGCAGCTTTTGATTCCTTTGAGGGTGCCGGTAGAGCTTCGGGCATTGCTATTGCAGCCCGACGACTTGCTTGGCTCCAGGCCTCTGACCTAGAACCCTGGGTTCTGGATGGCTTACGGAATCTGCCCTGTACAGGTGAGAACTTATTTGGTAAGGACTGGCAAATTAAAGCCACTCAAATGGACGCAGAAAATGCTACATTGGATAGACTTTCTAGGTCTACCTCTACTCCTGCCAAGAAAAAGTCTTTCAAGAGGCCTTACTACAAGAAGGCCAGATTTTCCACAAATACTGGCCAACAATCTTCTCAGCCTCGCTTTGCTGCTAAACGTCAGCAACCTAAACAGGCAAGGTCAAAGCCTGCAGCGTCTGCCACTCCTCAGCAGGCTCAACCCCCTCAGGGGTTTTGACTTGCCCCTAGAGAACTTAACATTTCTGGCTCTAGAACAACCAGAGCCCCTCACCATTCCCGGAAGGTTAGCTCACTTTGCTCCCAGATGGGAGCAAATTACATCAGAGCAATGGACCCTCTCTATCATCAGAGAGGGCTACAAACTTCATTTTTCCAACCTTCCTCCATATACCATGGTGAGGCACTTCAATTCTCCCCCATCTCTCCTGGACCTGTTGGATCAGGAAGTCTCTTCTCTCCTTGCCCAAGGGGCAATAGAAGAGGTTCCTCTTCTTCAACAAGGGACAGGATTCTACTCCCCTTATTTTCTCATAACAAAGAAGACGGGGGGATTCAGACCTATCCTAGATCTGAGAGAATTGAACAAATTTCTGTACAAGGAGGAATTCAAAATGCTTTCTCTAGGCATTCTCCTTCCATACCTTCAGAGTCAGGATTGGCTTTGTTCTCTAGATCTCAAGGATGCGTACACACATATACTCATCCACCCATCCCACAGAAAATATCTAAGATTTCTGTTTCAGGGAAAACATTTCCAGTACAGAGTACTTCCCTTCGGTCTAGCCTCTGCTCCAAGAGTGTTCACCAAATGCATGGCAGTTGTTGCCGCATTTCTAAGAGGTCTGGGAATTTTTGTATTCCCATATCTGGACGACTGGCTCATCCGAGCTCCATCTCAGTCAGAGGCCCAGATTTCCCTGGACCGCACAAGGCACATTCTGCAGTATCTGGGACTGGTGATAAACCTTCCCAAGTCTCAACTTATCCCTACTCAGTCTCTGGAATTCATAGGGGCCCAGTTGGACACCACCATTGCAAGGGCCTACCCACCTCAAGTCCGGGGCCAACGTCTGGTGTGCTTGGCCTCCCAAGCTCAGTCCAGCAGTCACTTGACAGCCAGAGAAATGCTCCGACTTCTGGGCCACATGGCCTCCACGGTACACGTGGTGCCTTACGCTCGTCTTCATATGAGAGCAGCTCAATGGACCTTGGCCACCCAGTGGACTCAGGCATCAGGAGCGCTCTCCGACCAAATACTCACCTCAAAGCGTCTGTTTTGGTCCCTCCAATGGTGGATGTCCACCAAGAATCTGTTGTTGGGGGCCCCCTTCCAACCTTTGTTGCCCCAAGCAACCCTCACAACAGATGCCTCCCAAACAGGGTGGGGAGCCCATCTACAATCCCTCTCCACTCAGGGTACTTGGTCTCCACAGGAGACCACCCTTCACATCAACCTCCTGGAACTGCGAGCAATCTTCTTTGCCCTCAAAGTCTTCCATACCCTCCTTGTCAACCTGACCGTCCTAGTTCAGACAGACAATCAGGTGGCCATGTTCTACGTAAAGAAACAAGGAGGGACAGGCTCTCTGTCGCTTTGCAACGAAGCTCTCAGATTATGGGCCTTCGCCAGAGAGCATCAAATTCATCTTCTGGCAGTATATCTTCCAGGGGTTCAAAACTCTCGGGCAGACAGACTCAGTCGAGTTCTGCTTCCACACGAATGGTCCCTACATATGGACCAGATAGGCAGAATCTTTCAGGAATGGGGAACCCCGGACATAGACCTCTTTGCAAGTCCATGGAATGCCAAACTTCCCCGGTTCTGTTCCAGGACTCCGTGTCAGGGAGCTCAGGCCAACGACGCCTTTCTCCTGCATTGGGGTCAGGAATTCCTATATGCCTTTCCACCCATTCCTTTGATTCCCAAGACTCTGTTCAAACTCCAGAGGGATCACGGATCGATGATCCTCATAGCTCCACGCTGGCCACGCCAAGTGTGGTTCCCTCTACTTCTGCATCTCTCCCAGGGACCCTCCCTGGACCTGGGAGCTGCGCCAGACCTTCTCTCTCAGGAGGAAGGGACTTTGTGGCACCCAAACCCCAAGTCCCTACACCTCAGAGCTTGGTTACTGAAGGCCTAAGCCTTCATGACTTCAATCTTTCTCAACCAGTGAAAGATATTTATTTTTATTTTATTTCAGTGCTTTTCTATACCGCCCCTTCCAGAGATCAGGGGCGGTTTACAAGGAACTTAAACAACAATATAGCAGAACATTGCAATATTGAATTACATTAAACATTAGTTGAGTAAAAACAAGGAACTTAAACAACAATATAGCAGAACAGTGCAATATTGAATTACATTAAATATTGGTGAACATAAACTAGGTTACATAATAACTAGGTTAAGTGGAAAACAATGTGAGGGTTATTAACATAAAAGGAAGTATAAAACTATGTTACAAGGAGTCATAAAACTATGTTACAAGGAACCAGAAGGGTAGATTTACATGGTTAGTAAGAGACTATAATAGTTATTTGTGATATCCTTCATGATATCCTTCATGCCTCTAGGAAACCCTCCACGAGGCGTTCCTATGCTTTCAAATGGAAACGCTTTTCCATTTGGTGTGCTCAACAGGGTCTTGACCCTCTAGCACTTCCTTTGAATTCTCTACTAGACTATCTCCTGCATCTTTCTAATGCAGGCCTTAAGACGAATTCAGTAAGAGTCCATTTGAGTGCTATTGCAGCATCCTTAAAACCTATAAATGGACAACCTGTCTCCTCTCATCCGCTTGTTGCAAGGTTCATGAGAGGCCTGACTCTAACTAAGCCTCCCATCCGACCTCCTCCGGTAGCATGGGACTTGAGCCTAGTTCTGGGTCAGCTTATGAAGCCACCTTTTGAACCGTTGGTTTCTACCTCCTTGAAATTTCTTTCCTGGAAGGTCCTTTTCCTTATTGCAGTCACTTCGGCTCGCCGCATCAGTGAACTACAGGCCTTAGTGGCTCATCCACCTTATACCAGGTTTCATCATGATAAGGTGGTCCTTAGGACGAATCCCCACTTTATGCCCAAAGTGGCCTCGCCTTTTCATCTTAATCAAGAGGTATATCTACCTGTCTTTTTTTTCCAGCTCCTCATGCATCCAGTGCAGAGAGGAACTTTCATACTTTAGATTGTAAAAGAGCTCTTGCCTTTTACCTCAACAGGACTCAGCCACATTGAAAGTCTTCCCAGCTTTTCGTGGCTTTTGATCCTTCTCATTTGGGACTTCCAGTCTCCAAACGTACACTTTCCAATTGGATTGCTCAGTGTATTTCCTTTGCTTACCAGAGTAAAAATATTTCTCTGGAAGGCCATGTCACAGCTCACAATGTGAGAGCCATGGCCACTTCTGTGGCTCATCTTCACTCTGTATCCATTGATCAGATCTGTCGAGCCGCCACATGTGCCTCGGTTCATACCTTCACAGCCCATTACTGTTTGGACAAGGACTCCCGCCGGGATGCCTTGTTTGGTCAGGCTGTCCTCAAACACCTGTTCCATACTTGAACAACTCCTGCCCACCTTCCCTGGATGGATGCCTGAGATCCATACAAAGATGGCGAACCCTTGGAAGGGGATCCCCCAGGCATCTTAGCTAGGGAGTCCCCATATGTGAGGACTTATTCCTGCTTGTTCCTGGAGATAGCACAGTTACTTACCTGTAACAGGTGAGCTCTGGGAACAGCAGGAATTAGTCCTCACAACCCACCCACCTCCCCTAGGAGTTGTATCTTCTATCTATCTTCCTTTCCTCTCTCTATTGTCTCAGCTATAAACTCGAACTGAGGAGAGCTGGTCAGGAAGGCGGGAAGGCAGCGCGCATGTGCAGTGGGAGGCCCCAAAAGCTTCCTTCTGGGAAGCTGGGGAGCTTTCCCGCGCGGGCTCCGTCGGTTCCGACGTACCCATATGTGAGGACTAATTCCTGCTGTTCCCAGAGATCACCTGTTACAGGTAAGTAACTGTGCTTTATCTTATTAGCCTTAAATGGGGTTACATTGTAGCTTCCTTGCATGTCCCCTAGTCTTTCTACTTTTTGGTGGAGTAAGCAACCAATCTACATTTTCCCTGTTACACTCCCATTCATTGGCGTGGAGGAGTGGCCTAGTGGTTGGGGGCAAGGTACTTCAGGCCAGAAGGTCGGGGGTTCAAATCACACTAGAGGATAGCAACCTTGGGCCAGAAGGACCGGGGTTTCTAGTCCCACAGGTGCTCCTTGTGGTCTTGGGCAAGCCACTTAACCCTCCATAGCCCATGTTCCCTGTAAAATAGTTATCTCCAAGTTATAATGCCCTGTTCAATGTAATTTCAGTTTGTTCAATGTAAACTGCACTGATGCAGAATAGCGCGGTATATAAGAGAATGTAAATAAATAAAATAAAATAAACTTCTAAACTTCTATCATATCTCCCCTCAGCCGTCTTTTTTTTTTTTTTTTTTTCTTCTAAGTTGAAGAGCCCTAACCTTGTAAACCTTTCGTCATAGGGATATCTTTCCATCCCCTTTACGATTTTGGTGGCTCTCTTTCTGTACTTTTACTAATTCTGCTATATCCTTTTTTTTTTTAAGATACGGTGACCAGAATTCAAGGTGCGGTCTTGCCATGAAATGATAAAGAGGCATTGTAATATCCTTTCTTTTATTCTCCATTCTTTTCCTTATGATTCCCAGCATTCTATTTGCTTTCTTGGCTGCCGCTGCACACTGAAAAGAAGGTTTTAACGTATTGTTCATGATGATGCCTAGATCCTTTTCTTAGATGGTGGTTCCTAATATGTAACTTTTTATTGTGTAACCATAGTTTGGTTTATTCTTCCCTAAATGCATAACTTGCACTTGTCCACATTAAATTTCATCTGCTGTTTGAACATCAAGTCTTTCAATTTATCAAGGTCCTCTTGCAATTTTTCACAATCCTTTGGTGTTTTCACAACTTTGAATAATTTCGTCTCCTCTTCAAATTTGATCACCTCACTCATTTCCATTTCCAAGTCATTTATGAATGTTAAAAAAGCAGCGGGCCCAGCACACATCCTTGGGGTACACCACTGTTTACCTTTCTCCAATGAAAAAATTGGCCACTTAGCCCTACTTTCTGCTTTCTATCTTTTAACCAGTTTCTGATCCACAATAGTACACTGCCTTCTATCCCATGACTTTAATTTCGCCAAGAGTGTCTCATGAGGGACCTTGTCAAAGGCATTCTGAAAATCCAGATACACTATTTCAGCTGGCTCATCTTTATTTACCTGTTTGTTCACATCTTCAAAAAAATATATATCGGATTGGAAAGACAAGACCTTCCTAGGCTAAATCCATGTTGACTTTCTCCCATTAAACCTTGACTGTCTACATGTTCAATAATTCTATTCTTTATAAAATTACTGAACATGTAGCTAGATACAGAACATTGATAAGTCAGGCAAAGAGAATTTGAGAAGAAGCTTGCTGTGGAAACAAAAACATATAATAAAGAATTTATCAAGTACATTTGCAGCAAAAAACCTGAGTCAGTTGGACCGTTTATTTTATTTGAAATGTTTTTCTATACCGCCTCTTCCAGAGATCAGGGGAGGTTTACATGGAACAAGTAAACAATTTAACAGTGATAACATAGTTATGACAATTAACATTAGATGCTAGAGGGGTAAAAGGCACTAAGAGGGGACAAGGCCATAGCGGAGAGACTGAATGAATTCTTTGCTTCAGTCTTTACTGAGGAAGATGTAGGGATGTTACCCATGACTGAAATGCTATTTAAAGGTGATGCTGCAGAAGAATTGAAAGAAATACCGATACATCAGGAAGATGTATTACAATTATTTGATAAACTAAAGAATAACAAATCGCCTGGACTGGAAGGTATACATCCAAGGTGTTGAAAGAACTGAAATATGAGATTGCAGACCTACTAGTACTAATCTGTGAACTATCATTAAAATCATCAGTAATACCTGAAGATTAGAGGATGGCCAAAGTCATGCCAATTTTTAAAAAGGCTTCCAGGGGTGATCTGGGAAACTACAGACCAGTGAGCCTGACGTCAGTACTGGGAACAATGGTAGAAACCATTATAAAGAACAAAATTACTGAACATGCAGATAGTCATGGCTTAATGGGAGACAGCTAACATGGTTTTATCCAAGGAAGGTCTTGTCTTACTAATCAGCGTGAATAAACAGGTAGACAAAGGTGAGTTGGTTGATGTAATGTACCAGGATTTTCAGAAAGCCTTTGACAAGGTCCCTCATGAGAGACTCTTGGCGAAATTAAAAAGTCACGGGATAGGAGGCAGTGTACTATTGTGGAGCAGGAACTGGTTAAAAGATAGAAAGCAGAGGGTATGGCTAAATAGCCAATTTTACCAATGGAGAAAGGTGAATAGTGGAAGTACCCAAGGGATCTGTGCTGGTTCTGCTGCTTTTTAACATATTGGTAAATAACCGGGAATAACGAGCGAGGTAATCAAATTTGCAGATGACACAAAATTATTCAAAGTTGTTAAAACCCATGAGGATTGTGAAAAATTGCAAGAGGATGTTGATAAATTGGAAGGCTGGGCATCCAAATGGCAGATGAAATTTAATGTGGACAAGTGCAAAATTATGCACCTAGGGAAGAACAACCCAGGCTATGGTTACACGTTGCAAGGTTCCACATTAGGAACCACCACCCAGGAAAAAGATTTAGGTGTCATTGTTGATAACATGTTGAAACCCTCTGCCCAATGTGCAGCAGCAGCCAAGAGAGCAAATAGAATGCTAGGTATCATAAGGAAAGGAATGGAGAATAAAAACAAAGGATATTATAATGTCTCTTGTTCCATGGTGCGACCCCACCTTGAATATTTTGTGCAATTCTGGTCTCCGTATCTTAAAGATATATAGGGGGCTTGTTTACAAAGCTGCGGTAGCAGTTCGCGATCGTTATCGGAGCCGTGGCCCCATTGAAATCAGTGGGGCCACGGCTCCGAAAACAATCGCGAACCGCTACCGCAGCTTTGTAAACAAGCCCCATAGTGTTATTAGAAAAGGTACAGAGAAGAGTGACCAGAATGGTAAAGGGGATGGAAAGATACCCCTATGAAAAGAGGCTAAAAAGGTTAGGGCTCTATAACCTGGAAAGAAGACGGCTGAGGGGAGATATGATAGAGGTCTATAAATTTAATGAATGGAGTGGAATGGGTAAACGTAGATCGATTTTTAATGCCATCAAAATATATAGAAAGACTAATGGATATTCAATGAAGCTACAGGGTAACCTATTTAAGACTAATAAAACAGATTATTTTTTCATTCAAAATCTAGTCAAACTCTGCAATTTGTTACCAGAGGATGTAGTAAAAGCTGTTAGTGTAGCTGGGTTTAAAAAAGTTTGGACAAGTTCCTGGAAGAAAGGTCCATAAACTATTATTAAAGGGGGCACAGGATATCCTCTGCTTGCCCCAATACAAGTATTGTGGAACCTGTCTTTTGTGGAAACTGCTAGGTACTTGTGACCAAGATTAATTACTGTTGGAAGCACGATACTGGGCTTGATGGACCTTGGTCTGACCCAGTATGGCATATCTTATGTTCTTATTTGTTTCAAATCTTCTGATACATCACCTTTTAATACTATTTCAGACACAGGTAACTTCCCTCCATCTTTTTCAGAAAAGACCAAAATAAAGAATTCATTCAATCTCTCTGCTTTGGCTTTGTGCTCCTTAGTGTCCCTTTTTACCCCTCTGCCATCTAATGGTCCAGTTGACTCGCAGGTTTTTTGCTACAGATGCACTTGAAGAAAATTTTTATCGTATGGTTTTGCTTCATTGGTAAACCTTTTTTCTTTTTTCAAATTCTCTATCTCCAGGAACAAGCAGGAATAAGTCCTCACATATGGGTACGTCGGAACCGACGGAGCCTGCGCGGGAAAGCTCCCCAGCTTCCTAGAATGGAAGCTTTTGGGACCTCCCACTGCACATGCGCGCTGCCTTCCCGCCTTCCTGAACAGCTCTCCTCAGTTTCTCTTTTTCCGCGGAGCCAGCAGGTCGTGTATCCTGTCACCGCTGAAGAAATTGTAGTTTTTTGTTTTGTTTCTTTAGTCCGCGTACCTGCCTTCCCATACCGATACCGGTATCGCCGGTCTTCCTTTTTTCTTTCTTGAAAAATTATTTTCTTTTCTTTTATTATTTTTCAGCACTTGGTCACTTCAGTTAGGCCTTCAGGCCTACTTGATTTCTCCACATGGAGAAGCCAGCCCCTGGATTTAAGAAGTGTACCAAGTGTACTGCTGTAATATCAGTCACAGACACCCATGAATGGTGTCTTAAATGTTTGGGGCCTGACCACTCCATTCCGGACTGCCCTTCCTGCTCCCAAATGTCTAAGCGTGGGCTGCAGAACCGGGCCAACAAATTCCATGTGCTGTTTGCTTCAGAGAATCCAACATCACAGTCATCCAGGTCATCATCTCCGGATGGATCTCAGGTAACCAAACCTTCTGTGGGCAAGTCCTCAAAGAGCAAATCTCCTTCAAAGCATCGAGAGGCTCTTAGTTTTGAGGACCCTGCCCCAGCAAACAGCCCCGGCGGGAAGCCCTACCTTCCAAAACGCCAATACAGGGGCTACAGGTTGACATCGATGGCACGGCCTCGACAGATCACCTGTTGGACTGCTCTGGGGTACCGGCCCATACCGGTACCGACATCCAGGCAGCCGTGGCGTCTATGGGCAATACTGTCCAATCCATGCAGCAGGCCGTCATGGCTTTCATTAAAGCTGCAACGCCATCGGTACCGCTTCCAGCGGTTCCGGGCCCGGTTCCGGTATCGTCCGCCATGCCGGAACCCAGGCCTTCCTCTTCTAAACGCAAATCGGTACCGTATGGGCTTTCGCTCCATACCGCTTCCATACCCGGTACGCCCGATGTCGATACCGATCGGTATGCGTATCGTGCGTTGGAGGAAACTAGAGAATACACCGATTCCTCTGAGGATTTTGGCTCCTCTGATGAGTCTGCAGAGCTCTCCCTTGACCTTCCTGAGGAACCTTCTTCTCCAAAAAGGAGAATGTCTCCTCCAGAGGATTTGTCCTTTCAGGACTTTATTTTAGAAATGGCTAAAGGCCTTTCTATCACTACCTCCTCTGAAAGGGAACCAAGGTCAAAAAGATTGGATATTTTAGGATACTCTAAGTCTCCTAAAGAAGCAGTTACCCTGCCTATCCATGAAATCCTTCAGGAACAATTGATGGATTTCTGGGAGAACCCTTTAACTCTGTCTCCTTATTCCCGTAGGTTGGACACCATGTATCGGGTCCCTCCTTCTCCTGGTTTTCAGAAAACTCAATTGCCTCACCACTCCATTGTGGTAAAGTCTGCAATGAAAAAGATCAAGAGTACTAAAAGGCACTCTTCTACACCTCCAGGAAGGGAATGTAAGACACTGGACTCTTTTGGTAGGAAAATCTTCCAGGCTAGTATGCTTATAGCCAGGATTAATTCCTACAGCCTCTATATGGGCATGTTCCTAGGGGAACTTGCCAAGAAAGTACGGCATTTTGCCCCCTTTATCCCTGAGGATAAACAGGAGGACTTCCTTTCTGTTGTGAAACAACTTTTAGATGTTTCTAAGTTCTCCAACAGAGCTGCCTTTGATTCCTTCGAGGGAGCCAGTAGAGCTTCTGGCATTGCTATTGCAGCCAGACGTCTGGCTTGGCTGCAGGCTTCTGATCTGGAACCCTGGGTTCTAGATGGCTTACGGAATCTGCCCTGTACAGGTGAGAACTTATTCGGTGCAGAGTGGCAAGTTAAGGCCACTCAAATGGACGCTGAAAATGCCACCTTAGAGAGACTTTCTAAGTCCACTTCTACTCCCACTAAGAAGAAGTCTTTCAAGAGGCCTTATTATAAGAAGGCCAGATATGCTTCCAATACTGGCCAGCAATCTTCTCAACCTCGTTTTGCGGCTAAACGTCAGCAAACGAAACAAGCAAGAGCAAAGCCTGCAGCAGCTACTGCAGCTCAACAGGCTCCACCCCCTCAGGGGTTTTGACTTGCCCCTAGAGAACTTGCCATTCCTGGTTCTGGACCAACCAGAACCTCTCACCATACCTGGAAGGTTAGCTCACTTTGCTCCCAGATGGGAACAAATCACAACAGAGCAATGGACCCTCTCTATCATCCGAGAGGGTTACAAACTTCATTTCTCCAACCTTCCTCCTCATCACATGGTGAGACCCTTCAATTCTCCATCTCCTCTCCTAGCCCTGTTGGATCGGGAGATCTCTTCTCTGCTTGCCCAAGGGGCCATAGAAGAGGTTCCTCTTCATCAACAAGGGTCAGGTTTCTACTCCCCCTATTTTCTCATTCCAAAGAAGACAGGGGGATTCCGACCAATCCTAGATCTGAGAGAATTGAACAAATTTCTGTACAAGGAGAAATTCAAAATGCTCTCTTTGGGCATTCTCCTTCCATACCTTCAGAGTCAGGACTGGCTTTGTTCTCTAGACCTCCAGGATGCGTATACACATCTACTCATCCATCCATCCCACAGAAAATATCTTCGCTTTCTGTTCAGGGGAAGTCATTACCAATACAGAGTACTTCCCTTCGGTCTCGCCTCTGCCCCAAGAGTCTTTACCAAATGCATGGCAGTCGTAGCCGCATTTCTCAGAAGCATGGGGATTTTCGTATTCCCATATCTGGACGACTGGCTCATTCGAGCTCCAACTCAGTCGCAGGCGCAGATTTCCCTAGACCGCACAAGGAGCCTTCTGCAGTATCTGGGACTGGTGGTAAACCTTCCCAAGTCTCAACTCAGCCCTACTCAGTCTCTAGAATTCATAGGGGCCCAGTTGGACACCACCACTGCAAGAGCCTACCTTCCACTGGTTCGGGGTCAGCGTCTGCTGAGCTTGGCCTCCTAAGCCCAGTCCAGTACTCACTTGACAGCCAGGGAAATGCTACGCCTCCTGGGCCATATGGCCTCCACAGTACATGTGGTGCCCTATGCTCGTCTTCATATGAGAGCAGCTCAATGGACCCTGGCCACCCAGTGGACTCAGGCGTCGGGAGCACTCTCAGACCAAATACAAACCTCAAACCGTCTGTCTTGGTCCCTCCATTGGTGGATATCCACCAAGAATCTGTTGTTGGGGGCTCCCTTTCAGCCCTTGCTACCCCAAGCAACCCTCACAACAGATGCCTCCCACTTGGGGTGGGGAGCACATCTGCTAACTCTCTCCACTCAGGGCACTTGGTCTCCACAGGAGGCCACCCTTCATATCAACCTCCTGGAACTGCGAGCAATTTACCTTGCCCTCAAGGTCTTCTATACCCTCCTTGCCAACCTGACTGTCCTGGTTCAGACAGACAATCAGGTGGCCATGTTTTACATAAACAAACAAGGAGGGACGGGCTCTCTGTCGCTTTGCAACGAAGCTCTCAGATTATGGGCCTTCGCCAGAGAGCACCAAATTCATCTGCTAGCAGTGTATCTTCCAGGACTTCAAAACTCTCGAGCAGACAGGCTCAGTCGAGTTCTGCTGCCACACGAGTGGTCCCTACACGTGGACCAGATAACCAGAATCTTTCAGGAATGGGGGACCCCGGACATAGACCTCTTTGCAAGTCCGTGGAATGCCAAACTTCCCCGGTTCTGTTCCAGGACTCCGTGTCAGGGAGCTCAGGCCACGGACGCCTTTCTCCTCCATTGGGGTCAGGCGTTCCTATATGCCTTTCCACCCATTCCGCTGATTCCCAAGACTCTGTTCAAACTCCAGAGAGATCACGGCTCTATGATCCTCATAGCTCCACGCTGGCCACGCCAAGTGTGGTTCCCTCTGCTTCTACAGCTCTCCCAGGGATCCTCCCTGGACTTAGGAGCTGCACCAGACCTTCTGTCTCAGGAGGAGGGGACTTTGTGGCACCCAAACCCCAAATCCCTACATCTCCGAGCTTGGTTACTGAAGGCTTAAGTCTTCAAGACTTTAATCTTTCTCAACCTGTGAAAGATATCCTTCATGCCTCTAGGAAACCTTCCACGAGGCGTTCTTATGCTTTCAAGTGGAAACGTTTTTCCATTTGGTGTGCTCAGCAGGGCCTTGACCCTCTAGCACTTCCTTTGAATTCTCTACTAGACTATCTCCTGCATCTTTCCAATGCAGGCCTTAAGACGAATTCTGTAAGAGTCCATTTAAGTGCTATTTCAGCATCCCTGAAACCTGTAAGTGGACAACCTATCTCCTCTCATCCTCTTGTTGCAAGATTCATGAGAGGCCTGACTCTCACTAAACCTCCCATCAGACCCCCCCCGGTCGCATGGGATTTGAATCTAGTGCTTGGTCAGCTTATGAAGCCACCTTTTGAGCCGTTATTTTCTACCTCCTTGAAATTTCTTTCCTGGAAGGTACTATTCCTAATTGCAGTCACTTCAGCTCGCCGCATCAGCGAACTGCAGGCTCTAGTGGCTAATCCACCTTATACAAGATTTCATCATGACAAGGTGGTCCTTAGGACGAATCCCCACTTTATGCCCAAAGTGGTCTCGCCTTTTCATCTTAATCAAGAGGTATATCTACCTGTCTTTTTTCCGGCTCCTCATGCATCCAGTGCAGAGAGGAACCTTCATACTCTGGATTGTAAAAGAGCTCTAGCCTTTTACCTTAATAGGACTCAGCCACATCGAAAGTCTTCTCAACTTTTCGTGGCTTTTGATCCTTCACATTTGGGACTTCCAGTCTCCAAGCGTACACTTTCCAATTGGATTGCTCAGTGTATTTCCTTTGCTTACCAGAGTAAAAACATTTCTCTGGAAGGCCATGTCACAGCTCACAATGTGAGAGCCATGGCAACTTCTATGGCTCATCTGCACTCTGTTTCCATTGATCAGATCTGTCGAGCCGCTACCTGGGCCTCGGTTCATACCTTTACAGCCCATTACTGTTTGGACAAGGACTCCCGCCGGGATGCCTTGTTTGGCCAGGCTGTCCTCAAACACCTGTTCCATTCTTAAACAACTCCTGCCCACCTTCCCGGGATGGATGCCTGAGATCCATACGAAGATGGCGAACCCTTGGAGGGGGATCTCCCAGGCATCTCAGCTAGGGAGTCCCCATATGTGAGGACTTATTCCTGCTTGTTCCTGGAGATAGCACAGTTACTTACCTGTAACAGGTGATCTCTGGGAACAGCAGGAATTAGTCCTCACAACCCACCCACCTCCCCTAGGAGTTGTATCTTCTATCTATCTGTCTTCCTGTCCTCTCTCTATTGTCTCAGCTATAAACTCGAAACTGAGGAGAGCTGTTCAGGAAGGCGGGAAGGCAGCGCGCATGTGCATTGGGAGGTCCCAAAAGCTTCCATTCTAGGAAGCTGGGGAGCTTTCCCGCGCAGGCTCCGTCGGTTCCGACGTACCCATATGTGAGGACTAATTCCTGCTGTTCCCAGAGATCACCTGTTACAGGTAAGTAACTGTGCTTTGCCTGCCTTGCTGTCGAGTGCTATGGCTGACTAGAAAGACGTTAGCATGAATTTGAAATGCAGGAAGTCTGCAAGGGTACGAGATTTAAGCCAAAGGTGCTCGATAATTGAGGATGGATAATACAAAGTCACGTGCTTCAGAAAGAGGGAAATGGCAGTACTGTACAGAAAGTTAGCCAAGGTTACAACAAAACCGATAAAATTAGCAGATCTAGAAGTTAAGAGCTGTTAATACAAAGGCAGCCAGAGTATAGGGGCAAATAAAGATAAGGGGCACACATTAAAATGCAACAGATGCCCTTTTAAAATTCTGCTGCTTATTACTATCTGTATAAGCAAAACCAAAATGGATAAATGCAGATAGCAAATAAGTCACCAAGTCTATCTCAGGGGAGTACTTGGAAGCAGCTCTCACCAGGCTGGGGGATTCCAAGAGAGCTTACATGCACATGTGCACACAGATATCAAGTCCTACTAATCAATAATCTGAATCCGTGAAATATAATTTAATCTCCCATTACTACTGTGTTGTAAACTTTACTTTCTTCCTTAATTTCTGTTATTTCATCATCAGTTAGCTCATTCTGGCCAGGCAGATGGTAGTATATCCCCACTGCCATTTCCGTCCCCTTTTTATATGGAATTTCTACCCACAGAGATTCAGTGTAGTTTGTTTCCTGCATTGTGTCACTAAAACTATGAAAAGAATTGGCATTTCTCCTTCCTGTCTCCACCAGTCATTCTCTCGTCCTCCAGCCAGTAACCAGTCTGACAGTTTTCTTCCAGTATCTCTCCTCCTCAGCTAATCTCCACCAGCCTCTACTTTCTGTTCTGTCCACTATAGATCCCCTGCAATGATCCCAAGGACATGCAGGGATCTATGGATCACAGGTTGGGAACTACTGATTTTTTACCTCTAGTTCAAAAGGGAAGAATACTAATAATACACTTTGAAGTCATAGCATTTCTGAGGTATTACTTTCCTCCGCCCACCCCATTTTTCATGTCTTGGTTTATAAATCCTCTCACCAATTAGCTGGTTGAATTAGATAGAAGTGTTTGGTATTGGTTGAAAGGAAAAGTAGGGAAAACAAATAGGTCTAATTTTGGTTAGTAGTTAAAATTAGAATTTGTTACCCTGGTAGGGAGAGAGAGTTTCTAGATGAAGTAAATGACTACTTTATAGAACAGCTGGTTAAGGAATAGACATGAGGTAATATCATTTTGAACTTAGTCCTTGGTGGAATGCAGGATCTAGTGCAAGAGGTAACTGTTTTGGGGTGCTTGGCAATAGCAATCATAACATGATCACATTTGATTTAATAAATGGGCAGAGGATAGCAAGGAAATTGACTGTGGTAGTGTTCAACTTTCAAAAAAGGAGACTATAATAAAAAGGGGAAAATGGTTAAGAAAAAAATAAAAGAAGCAACTACAAAGGTTGAGTTTACATCAGGCCTGGGTGTTATTTAAAAATGCTACCAGATATTTTCCATGCTTTTAAGAAAGGTGGGTGGAAGGCCAAATGACAGCCATCGTTGCTTAAAGGTGAAGTCAAAGAGGCTGTTGTAGCTAAGAGAATCTTTCAGAAAATGGAATAAAGAGTCAAATGACAAAAACAGGAAAAAGACAAGTATTGGCAAGTTCAATACATGACATTGATAAGACAGGCAAAGAGTCTGAAAAGAAGCTTGCCTTGGAAGCAAACGTGAATAATAAAAGCTTTTTCAGGCAAGACACCAGAGAGGGAGTCAGCCAGACCATTAGATGATGTGAGTGTAAAGGTGAGAGAGGACAAGGTCATAGTGGGGAGACTGAAAAAATGTTTTGCTTCAGTCTTCACGGAAGATGTAGGAAGCCTTCCCATATCAGAAATACTATTTAAAGGTGATGTATCAGAGGAATTGAAACAAATCTCAATAAAATGGGAAGATGTAGTGCAGCTAACTGATGAACTAAAGAAAAGCAAATCACCTAAACTGGATGGCATACATCTCAGGGTGCTGAAAGAACTGAAATATGAGATTGTAGAACTGCTATTAATAATTACAGATTATAATCTGTGATTTCATCTGTACTACCTGAAGATTGGAGAGTGGCCACTATAATGCCAGTTTTTTTTTTAAAGAGTTCCAAGAAACTGCAGACCAGTGAGTCTGATATAAGTATCGGGCAAAGTGGTAGAAACGGTTACAAAAAGCAAAATTACTGAACATGTAGAAGGTCATGGTTTAATGGCAGAAAGCTAACATGGATTTAACCAAGTCTTGTCTCACTAATCTCTCATATTCTTTTAAGGTGTGAATGAACATGTAGATAAAGGTGAGCTGGTTGATAGTGTACAGTTGTGGTCAAGATTATTGGCATCCTTCAGTTCAACTCCTTAATGTCCAGTATCTCCTGGGAGGAAGAAAAAAAAGTGGCCAGTGAAATGGCTTTGGACTATATATGCACACATTTAACACACAAAAGAATCAAACAAAGATAAATTAAAAAGAAATAGTAGGAAATAGTCTAAGAACTGGGACATTGCCAAGACGTGATTGACACCCTTATGCTAATACTACTGAGCATTTGTATAGCGCTATAAGATGTATGCAGCACTGCACTGGCACATGTAAAAGATGGTCCCTGCTCATCGGAGCTTGCAATCTAGTCGAGAGACATCCAGGGGGAATGGTAAGAACAAAAAGACGACCAGGCGAGTCAAGATCCGAAAGTGGCAGTGAAGAGATGTGTTCAGCCAGGATTTGAAAAGGGCTAGGGAAAGTGCCTGATATACAGTCTGTTTGTTGCAGGCATAAGGAGCAGCAAGGTGAAAGGAGCAAAGTCTGGAGTTAGCAATAGAAGCAATTTGCCAGAAGAGCGGAGTTCCCAAGGAAAGGTGTAGGGAGAGATAAGAGGAAAGGAAAGGAAAGGTAGTGAGGAGCTGCAGAGTAAATGCACTTATAGGTCAGCAAGAGAGGTGTGAACTGGATGTAGAAATGGATAGGGAGCCAATGAAGTGACTTGATGAGGGGTAATATGACCATGACGAGGCTGGCGGAAGATTAACCATGCAGCAGTGTTGAACAGATTGAGGCAGAGAGATGATTCAGAGGGAGACCAGCAAGGAGTAGGTTACAATAGTCAAGATGGGAAGTAACTAAAGAGTGGATAAGTGTCTTAGTAATGTGTTCAGAAAGGAATGGGTGGATTTTGTTGATATAGAGAAAAAACGGCAGGTTTTAGCTTTCAGATGGATGTGTGTGGAGAAGGAGAAAAGAGTCAGATGACTCCAAGGTTGAGAGATGAGGAAACAGTGAGGAGTAGAGTGTTAGCCACAGAGACTGAAAAAGGAGGAAGGGGAGAGGAGGGTTTAGGGGGAAAAATCAGAAGCTCAGTTTTGGTCATGTTCAATTTCAAGTGGCTGTGAAACATTCAAGCATCAATGTCAGAAAGGCAGGCAGAGATCTGGGCCTGGATTGCCAGAGAGATTTCGGGTGTGTAGAGAGGTAGATCCTAGGAGTCATCAATATAAAGATGGTATTGAAAGCCATGGGAAGAGATGAGTGCAGCAAGGGACTGGGTATAGAGAGAGAAAAGGAGTGGACCCAAGACGGATCCTTGGGGTACACCAAATGAGCTGGATAGCAGCAGAGAAGGGTCCATCAGAACAAACACTGAAAGAGTAGTGGGAAAGAAGAGAACCAGAATAGTACAGAGCCCTTAAAACCAAGCGAAGACAAGGTATCGAGGAGAAGGTTGTGGTCGAAAGTGTTAAAAGTAGCAGAAAGGTCAAGAAGGGTGAGACTTGAGTCAAGGCCCTTGGATTTTGCCAGGAACAAGTTGCTGGAGACTTTGGTAAGAGCCATTTCAGTAGAATGTAACTGACGAAAGAAAGGATCCAGGAGAGCTTGAGAGGAGAGAAAGTCGAGACAACGGTGGTGAACCACATGTTCAAGTAGTGTTAGAAATGAAGGGGAGGAGGGAGATGGAGCGATAGTTAGGACAGGTAGAATCTAGTGAAGGTTTCTTGAGGAGAGGTGTAACCACAGTATGCTTGAAGGCTGCAGGGAGAATTGCAGTGGAGAGTAATAGCTTGAGAATGAGAGATGGAAGGGACAACAGTTGAGATGTGCTTAGGAGATGAGTGGGAATCGGATCAGAGGAGCAGGTAGTGATTTTTTTTTTTCATTTTAAAATTTTATTAGTGAATAACACACCAATATACAACATGTTTTATACAGAAAATTATCCCAAGCCCCCCCCCCCCCCGTCATCGTTACTCTAAAACAAGTGATCCGAAGTAAACTACTCCTAGACAAAAACACTAACATGATCAAAACTGGTAAGCAGATTTCCCCACATTAATTAAATAGCATTAGGCAGCAAGAGTTAAATCCCCCAACTTTAGTCACCCCACAAAAAATTTCGACAAACACAAACAGCTCCCTCCTGCTGACTCCCCCCCTTCCCACCGGCATACAGACACCTAGGTCAATTCCTGCAATTCCGAACCCTACCTATCCCAACGACACCCCCCCCCTCAGTCCCACCTCTCACACCTGCCTCCGCTCGTGGCCTCCTTCCCCTGCTCCCCTCTTCATCCTTCCATTCCTCCACCCATTTGCACACCCTCTGCCATTTTGCCCCCCCCCCGGCGCTGCTCTGTCAACTGGTGCATCAGCCCCACTTCACTCACCCTTCGAACAAAACCGGCCACCCATGGGACACTCTGTCCCCCCCCCCCCCCCACCAGTGCCGAGCTATTTCACAGCGGGCCGCTACTAGACAATGATGTAGGACCCCCGCCTCCCCCCGGGGTATCTCTTCTAGAAAATGTAGCAAGCATGTTTCAGGCTTTTGTGGCACTTTATATCCTGTCATCGCATGTATCACTTCCAGAACCCTTGTCCAGTAAGCCCGCACCAGGGCACACTGCCACCACATATGCATCCAATCCCCCCGCTCAGGACAGCCCCGCCAGCATTGGTCATCCTGTCCTAGTTTAGCTTTCATGCGGCGAACTGGTGTCCAGTACCACCTGGACAGCACCTTATAGGCATTTTCCTTTAGGGATGCAGAGATAGAAACATGCGCTATGGTCCGGAGCACCTTGGTCCACACCTCATCACTCCACACTACCCCCAGATCCTCCTCTCATTTCAACATATACGGTAATTTACCCTCCCCTCTGTCCATCAAACCCCGGTACATTCGTGATACTACCCCCTTTTGTCCCAAATGCCGAGCATAAAACCTTGAACCAACTAAGACGTCCCCACAGGTCCTTCCACACCCTTGGCTGCCGAAGACAATGACAAATTTGCAGATAAGCATAATAGTCGTTCCCTGTCAACCCATAGAGGTCCTTAATACCCTCAAACCCATATATCCCCTGGTTATGCAAGAGTTGAGAGACTTGCGTCAGCCCCCCCTTGGCCCACCTTCGAAAGGTCCGCCCATCCGGCCCCTGCCCCTGCTTAAAACATGCCTCTAATCTCATGCCCTGTGTGTATCCTTTCCCCAACACCAGCTGTTGTTTGTACCGTTTCCACACTTTCAAACTATGCACTATCATGGGGTTAAGAGTATTAAAAGCTGTGCCGCTCCTCCCCTCCATATCACCCTCTCCAGGTCCGCCCCCTCCCCCCCATCTGTTCCTGCTCCATCTGCACCCATTGTTTCCCTTCATCTCGCTGCCACTCATAAACTGTTTTCAGTTGCGCAGCCTCATAGTATTTCCCCAAGTTGGGGACTCCCAGCCCCACCTCTTCTTTCACTCTCTGCAGTGTGCTCATGGCCACTCTCGGACTTCTCTGCTTCCATATAAATCTATTCACCATCCCTTGTACCCGTTTCAATTGTTTCCGCGGAACCTCTATGGGGAGCGTCTGGAATAAGAACAGCAGGCGCGACACAAGCATCATTTTAACTGTCGCTATACGCCCAAACCATGATAAAAAACCCTTCCCCCAACCCCCCAGCCAACTCTGTCTGCCCTAGTACCTTCCCATAGTTCAATTTATATAGGTCCGCCGTTTTATTACTGAGGCGTACTCCTAAATAACTTATACTGTCCCTCGCCCACTTAAAAGGGTATTGCTTGGCCAGCCGTGCTTGCCCTGCTCCAGAGACCGCTAAATTTTAAATCTCCGATTTAGCCCAATTGATTGTAAAACCCGACAGCTTACCATATTCCTCCAGTTCCCACATCACTATTGGAATGCTCACTTTGGGTCTACCAAAGCTTAAGAAAATATCGTCTGCAAACAGTGAAATCTTATAACCCCTCGTCCCCACCTGTATCCCCAGGATATCTGCCCTTTCTCGCACCCTCTGTGCAAACGGCTCTAGCGCTATGGCGAAGAGCAACGGCGAAAGAGGGCACCCCTGTCGGGTACTCCTCCCCTGCGCGAAAAACCCCGAGTACGCCCCGTTCACCCTCACACAGGCTTGCGGCTGATCATAAAGTGCCTTTATCCAAGCCAGAAATTTGTTTCCTAGCCCAACCTTCTCTAACACCTGGAACAAGAAAGGCCACGCTACCTGGTCGAAGGCCTTTTCGGCGTCCAACGACAGGAGCAGGGCTTCTTCCCCGCTCTGCTCAATTGACCAGACTATATTCAATATTTTCCTAATATTGTCTGCAACCTGTCTACCAGGTATAAAGCCCGCCTGATCCTGATGTATCAACTTGCCAATTACCTTGTTTAGTCGAGCTGTTAATACCTTTGCTAGTAACTTGGCATCAAGGTTAAGCAGAGAAATGAGCTGGTAAGATGCACAGTCCTGCGGGTCTTTCCCCTCTTTATGGATAACCGTAATCCCCGCCCAACCCATCGTGCCCGCGAGTCTCCCTCCCTCCCTTGGCAAGTTAAATAACTTTACCAATGGCTCAATCAAGAGATTCCCAAACCGCCTATAAAATGGTGCTGTTAACCCATCTAATCCTGGGGCTTTCCCGATTTTTAATTGGCGAATAGCCCTCTGCACCTCCTCCCCATTTATTGGCTTGTTCATTTCCCCTTGCTCCTCCCTCCCCAGTTTAGGCAATCTCACTGATGCGAGGTATCTGCTCACTCTGTCCTCTGTTGCCAAATCGCGAGCTCTATATAGCTCCTGGTAAAACTCTTTAAAGGCATCCCTGATCTCTCCCTCCTTAGTTACCAGGGCCCCTCCTTTAGAACGAACTCGAATGATATGGGAGCACAGCTTTCTCTGTCTTAGCCTCTGCGCCAGGTATTTCCCCGCTTTATCCCCTCCCTCGAAAACCTCTTGCCGTAAAAGTTGCATCTGATACTGTATCCGTTCTGCCTGCAGCTCATTTAACTGTGTCCGCACCGCCATTACCTGTCCCCGATGAGATCCCGACCTCCCCTGTGCATCCATCTCTTCCAGTTCTAATAGGCGAATCCTCAAGGCCCCTTCCCTACTCTCTCTTTCCCTCTTTATCCGGGCCCCCCACTTGATAAACACCCCTCGAATTACTGCTTTGTAGCCGTCCCAGACCCCACCCCATGCGACCTCCCCGTTATTAGTTGTGAAATACTCCCTAGTTTCCCTCCCTACCTCCTCCCAGACCCTCTCATCATTCAACAACGACTCTTTTAACCTCCAATATTGGAGCCCTTTCCCTTCATCCGCCATTCGCAGACAAACCATCACAGGGGCATGATCCGACCATGTAATGGCCTCCATTGCTGCTTCACTAATCCGACTCCCTACTTCTTTGGAAACCCAGATTGCATCTATTCGGGAGTAGGGCCCGTGCATGGGCGAATAATATGAGAATTGTCTCCTCCCGGGGTATTGTAACTGCCAGGCATCAACCAATCCATTCTGCACCACAAACTCTCTATCTCTTCCTGTCCGCCCGCTTACCTTCTCAAACCCCAGTTGCATCCTTTGCGGGGTTCCATGTAAGATTGAAATCTCCACCACATATAAGAGTACCCTCCCCCATATTCCCCACTTCCTCCGTCAGTTGCTTCCAAAATTCACCCTGTGACCCCGTAGGAGCATATAGATTCACGATGCAGTACCACTCATTCCCCACCCGCACCCTCGCCAGGACATATTTCCCCCCCTTGTCCCTAACAATTGAGTGCACTTGGGTCTTTAACCTTGAAGCTAACAAAATGGCCACCCCCCCTTTCTTTTTTTTCAACTATGTTAGAGGCATGTATGCAAACCCCAAATCCCCTGGGCTTGACCAGGAACTCCGTTCTGGTAAGGTGTGTTTCCTGTATCAGCCCTATCCCTGCCTGTTGGCGTCCCAGCTCATCATACAGCTTCTGCCGCTTAAAAGGCGAGTTCAGGCCCTTAACATTTAATGATACAATTTTAATTCACCCATTCTGATATACCTCGCTCCCCACTACCAGCCCAGCGATAATCCCACCCCCCACCCCTCATCTCCCCCCCCTGCCCCTCATCTCCCCCCCCCTCAGCTCTCTCCAAGGAGAGATTTCTCTTCCATTATAGTGACTACCTTCGGGCCTGCCTGTCCCACCTCCTCCATTCCCCATCACCCCCACTCTCACACTTATCCCCCCGACTCAACCTCTACCTGCCCCCCCGCCTACCCCCAACCCCTCTCTCCACTCCCCCTGTGCCTTCCCGCTGCCTCTTCACCCTCCCTGCCCCCGACCTCCTACTCCTATTGCTACCTGCCTCTTCACCCCCCCCCCTCTTAATGCACCCCTGCTGCAGCAACCAAAAACAAAATATATAGATAACATTACTGCAAAGCTCATAGCTCTAAGTTTTCTGCTTCAGCCCGCTCCATTCTCAGCTGCTCGTGTCTTGGGGCTCTCTCCATGCAGTCGTGCCAATCGTCGGCCCTCCGCTGGGACTCGATGCCACCGCTGAGCTCTCTGGGATGGATGAGAGGACGTCGACGTGTTAGCGGTCTGTCGGGCTGGAGTCACACTCCCTTCAGGGATGTTCGGCATCTCCAAATCTTTCAGTGCTCTCCAGGCTTCCTCTTTAGTTTGCACTCGCTTCGACCTACCCCTGGCCGTGATCAACAGGCCAAACGGGAACAGCCATTTATATCTTATGTCCTCTTTTCTCAAATATTTCGTAACTTCTTGGAAGTCCCGCCTGCGCTGCAGTGTTCCCTCGGAGAGATCTTGAAAGAACTCCAATGAGTGTTCTTCCCACTGGAACTGCCGCACCTTCCTGGCTGCCATCAACAAACTTTCTTTAATCCTGAAGGAGCCCAGGCATACTACAATGTCTCTTGGTTTATTGTCTCTTATGGGGCCAAGGCTCTTGTGTGCTCTCTCTATTTGTGACAGTGCGATCTCGATGCCCCCCTCTGGGTCCGCTGCCTCAAGCAGGGAACTAAAGATCTTAACAATCACTTCCTCAGTTTCGATACCTCGCTTCTTCTGGGAGACCCTGGACGCGCAGGTTGCATCGCCGGGATCTGTCCTCCACCTTCATCTGCTGCTACTCCTGCGCCCACTTGAGATCTGCCCAGTCTTTTTGTAGCTCGTCCATTTCCTCTCCCTGCTGCTGCATTTGGGTCTCCATTTCTTCCATTCGGTTACCAATCTCCCCGATGTCTTGTCTCAGAGAGTGTATGGACTCTCTCAGCTCACGCGACACCCCGCCGATGTAATCTCATCCTTCAGCTCCGTGAGCCAATCTTTCAATTTCGCAATACCTCCAGGGCTATAGCTCCGCACCAACTCTTGAGACTCTGGTGGCTGCTTGCTGTTCTCTTTGACCCCCTCCCTGCCATTCTTAGCAGCTCCGTAAGGAGATCGGAATTCTGCCAACTTCTTTCGCGCGGACATCCCTGCTTTAGTTTTATCCATCTTGGCTCAGGGTTATAATCGCTTTATTGCACAGCTGTATATATTTCTTTGGCTAAAGATGCTGCAGGTCGTTGCTCCCGTTGCCTCTTATAAGTCACTGGGGCCGCTTCCTCCCTGTCCCCCCTACTGCGTCTGGGCCTAGAGGCCACTCTGGAGCAGCCGCTCTCTTCCGCCCCTCCTGGGCTCTGGCCCGTCTATGGCCTCCTCTCTGTAGCTCTCCTGGACTGACGACACACTCACCTCGCACCCTGCTGTTTGGTTGTCTGCCATCTCCACAGCTGGCTGCTCCGTCGGGGCCGCTCTGCACCCTCTCCACCACTTTGTTAACTTCCCCGCAGCACTCTGGCGCCACAGCTCTCTTCACTCACCAGGCTCCACTCGGCCCTCTCCCGCGATTGCCGCTATCGGGGCGGGCCGTGCATCTCAAGCCGCTGCCGCACACTTAGCTCTGCAGCTCCCCACTTCCGGCGGGCAGGGAAATGCTGTGCGCGCCAGCTCCGCTGCTGCGTTGTTTTAGTTGCTCCCACACAGGACCGCTGCTCTGGCAAGCTACCCGGTCACCTGGATCACTGTTTGCTGGGCCGTGCACCCAACACTCCACTCTACTACGGCCTCTCCACTCGTCTGCAGCTCTTCCCACGGGTGCCGGCCTGCCACGCGGTCGGCACTTCAGGCCACTCGTGAGGCACCCCCGGTATATAAGTCGGCTGTGCAGGGCCGCTCTGCTGCCTTTCGCTTCTCCCCGACTCTCGGGTCTAGCGGCACCAATTCTCCACCTTTGCCCCTCTCATTTAGCACAATTAGGGGTATTTAAGCCCCCTTTTCACAGGCGTGGATGGCGGAGCTCTCCTACCCCACCATCGGTCCCGATGACGTCACCGGAAGTCTGACGTCACCGGAAGTCAGCAGGTAGTGATTTTGGAGGAGGAAAGGTGGTGTGTGGTTTCTTCCTTTTCTATGATCTGAGGACGAAAGTACAACTACTACTACTACTGAACATTTATATAGCACTACAAGGTATACGCAGTGCTGCACAGACACATGTAAAAGACGGTACTTGTTCATTGGAGCTTTCAATCTAGTCAAGAGACAGCACAGTAACTGTAGATATGGGATACAACTGGGGGTATGGTAGGGATACACAAAGAAACCCAGTCTGAGAACGTGGTAAGGAAGGAAGGAGTTCTTTATTATTAAGCTCCAGTTTTTTAATTGGTTTAAAAATATTAATTATTTTAATTATATTTATAATTAGCTTTTTATTGTTTTAGCCGTTTTATGAGTGGTTTTATATTATGTTCATATAATTATATGTTCATGTATTTATGTATGTAGAACGCCAGAATTCCCCTGAAGGTATTTCGAAACATGGCCTGTGGCAAGTTATTTTAGTTAATAATAAAGAACTCCTTCCTTCCTTACCACGTTCTCAGATTGGGTTTCTTCTATTCACGTGGCGTTGTGCTTTTCTTGAGGGATACACAAAGGACATCAGGTGAATCAAGATCCGAAAGAGGCAGTGAAGAGTTGAGGTTTCAGCCTGGATATGAAAAGTGTCAGAGAAGGCGCCTGCTGTACAGAGTCGGGTAGTTTTGTTCCAAGAATCAGGAGCATCGGGGTGAAAGGAGCGAAATCTGGAGTTGACAGTAGAAGGGCATGGAGAGAAGAGATTTGCCAGAAGAGCAGAGTTCCCGAGAAGGGGGTGTAGGGAGAGATAAGAGGAAAAGTAGTGAGGAGCTGCAGAGTGAATGCACTTATAGGTCTGCAGGAGAAGTTTGAATTGGATGCAGAAATGGATAGGAAGCCAATAAGAGGCTTGAGAAGAGGGGTAATATCAGCATGACGAGGCTGGTGGAAGATTAGCCACGCAGCGGAGTGTTGAACCAATTGAAGCGGAGAGAGTTGACTTAGAGTGAGACCAGCAAGGAGCAGGTTACAATTGTCCTAGATGGGAGGTGTCTAAGGAGTGGATAAGTGTCTTAATGTGTTCAGAAAGGAATCAGCAAATTTTTTGTTGTAGAGAGAAATGGCAGGTTTTATCTATCAGTTGGATGTGTGTGGGGAAAAGGTAGCAGAGGTAGGGGGGAGGAAGTTAGGAGTGAAGAGGGAGAGGAGGGGAAGTAGCTGACCTCCATGGGGAATTGGAGTGTGATCTTGTGGATTTTGTCATGGAAATAGTCAGTCCAGGTTTGGGCAGAAAGGGAAGGAGGGGTCTGAGACATAGGCACCTTGAGGAGAGAATTTTGTAAAGAGATGGTATAGCTTTTTAATGCCCTGAAATATTGCACTTAAGGAAGTACTCCTTTTAAACTGCTGCTCCATTTTTCTACAATCTCCCAGTCACGGACAGGCATAGAGCCAACACAGATTTGCACAAGCACATGGCCACACCCACTCACTGCTGTTTCATCTCTATCCCTGCTACGCTGGCTCTTAGATGTGTATTTCATTTTCTGTGTTCTAAATTCTGTGAACGAACCCTAGTGACTAAACCATATAGCATTCCCAATGATTATGTATAGTGACACCTAGTTGTTGAACTTAGTTTGCTACCAGTTGATATGTGTACTGTCAACTAGTAGTGGTTAAGCACAGCAATACTTGCTGCCATCGGACAATGGTACCCTTGGTTAAACTGCAAAATCCATCCTTTGAAATCTGTTGATAGTAAGCTATAATGGTTAGATATATAATATAATCTTTTTCATTTCATTATTTTTTCCAAACAAATGACATGTTTGTGTACCACTCCATTCAGGCTTTCCACCCTCGTCCCTCTAAGTTGGAGAGACACAAAGGGATTGGAAATAATTGCATGAGGCATGCTTCACATGCATTCCCACTTGTTTAGGTTGAAACAATGTCACTTAGAAAAGAAAGCAGTTAAGGCACAGAATAAATATATTACATTATCATGAGTTCACATATTTTTTGAACATAGGGCCACATTGGACATTTCAGATCAAGGATTTTGCTCTGTGTAGGCAGAGAGGTATTGTCATACCCTCCTTCCCTCTCCCCCCCCCCCCCCCCCCAATCTACTGTTCCTTGGCCCCATGCAGCAATTTGGGGACCCTTGGTAACAATCTTGCATCTCACCTCTATCTCCAGGAACAAGCAGGAATGAGTCCTCACATATGGGTACGTCGGTACCGACGGAGCCTGTGCGGGAAAGCTCCCCAGCTTCCCAGAAAGGAAAGCTTTTGGGGCCTCCCACAGCGCATGCGCGCTGCCTTCCCGCCTTCCTGACCAACTCTCCTCAGTTCTTCTTTTTCCGCGGAGCCAGCAGGTCGTGTTCCTGTCACCGCTGAAGAAGTTCTTATTTTAATTTGTTTCTTTGGCCGCGTGTCTGCCTTCCCCGACTCCGGACCGGTATCGCCGGTCTTTTTCTTTACTTTTCTTAAAAAAAAAAAAAAAAAAAATCTTCTTTTCCCCACTTGGTGTATTTCCTCTTTAGGCCTCTAGGCCTAGAGAAAATTCTCCCTCATGGAGAAACCAGCCTCTGGTTTTAAAAAATGCACCAAGTGTAGCGGTACCATCTCAGTTACCGACACCCATGAATGGTGTCTTAAATGTTTGGGGCCTGACCACTCCATCCCGGATTGCCAGTCCTGCTCTTTGATGTCTAAACGTGGCTTACAAAACCGGGCAGCCAAGTTTCATATGCTGTTTTCCACAGATACTCCAGCATCGACATCCTCCAGGTCTTCCTCTCCTGATGGATCTCAGGTAACCAAACCTTCCTCCGGCAGGTCCTCAAAGAGCAAATCTCCCTCTAAGTATTGAGATGCCCCCGGGCTTGACCCTGAGGACCCTGCCCCAGCCAAACAACCCCGGCGGGAAGCTCTGGCTTCCAAAGCTCTTCCTATGGAGTTACAGGTTGACATCGATGGCACGGCCTCGACCGATCACCTGTTGGACTGCTCTGGGGTACCAGCACACTCTTCCGGTACCGACATCCAGACAGTCGTGGCGTCTATGGATCATACTGTTCAATCCATGCAGCAGGCCATTATGGCTTTTATTAAGGCTGCGACGCCCACGGTACCGCAGCGAGCAGTACCGACTCCGGTTCCGGTACCACAACAGATACTGGTACCCAGAGCATCCACATCGACCAGGATACCGGTTCCGGTTCCAGGGCTTTTCCCGATACCGATCCGATTCCGGGTACGCCCGATGTGGATACTGGTCGATATGCTTATCGATCCCTGGAAGCCAACAGACGATACTTCGAGTCTTCTGATGATTCTGATTCATCAGATGACTCTCCTGAAGTATCTCTTACTCTTCCTGAGGAGCCCTCTTCAAAGAGGAGAATGTCTCCTCCAGAGGATTTGTCCTTTCAAGACGACTTCATTGAAGTAGCTAAAGGACTCTCTATTTCAGTAACCTCTGAAAAAGAACCTAGAGCAAAAAATTTAGATATTTTAGGATACCCTAAGGTTCCCAAAGAGGCAGTCACCTTGCCCATTCATGAAATTCTTCAAGAACATATGATGGACTTATGGGAGACTCCTCTCACTCTGTCTCCACATTCTCGTCGTTTGGACACCATGTATCGTGTCCCTCCTCCTGGTTTTCAAAAAACTCAGCTCCCTCACCACTCTATTGTGGTGCAGTCAGCTATGAAAAGGATAGAGTACCAAAAGACACTCTTCTACTCCTCCAGGAAGAGAATGTAGGACTTTGGATGCTTTTGGTAGGAAAATCTTCCAAGCCAGTATGCTTATTGCCAGAATCAATTCATACAGCCTTTATATGGGCATGTTCCTGAAGGAGATTGCACTAAAGCTGCGGAATTTTCTCCCCTTTATCCCAGAGGATAGACAGGAGGACTTCCTTCTTTTGCTAAAGCATACCCAAGATGTTTCAAAATTTTCCAACAGAGCAGCTTTTGACTCTTTTGAAGGTGCTAGCAGAGCCTCAGGCATTGCTATAGCTGCTCGCAGAATTGCTTGGCTCCAGGCTTCTGATCTAGAACCCTGGGTCCAGGATGGCTTGGGAAATCTGCCCTGTACAAGTGAAAATCTGTTTGGAAAAGAGTGGCAAATCAAAGCCACTCAAATGGACGCAGAAAATGCTGCTTTAGATAGACTTTCTAAGTCTACCTCTACCCCTGCCAAGAAAAAATCTTTTAAGAAGCCTTTCTATAAGAAGGCCAGATTTTCTACAAATACTGGCCAACAATCTTCTACAACTCGCTTTGCTTCTAAGCGTCAGCAATCTAAACAGGCCAGGGCAAAACCTGCAGGGACTACTACAGCCCAGCAGTCCCAACCCCCTCAGGGTTTTTGACTTAATACTAGAGAACTTAACCTTTCTGGCTCTACAACAACCAGAGCCTCTCACCATTCCAGGACGGTTAACTCATTTTGCTCCCAGATGGGAGCAAATCACATCAGAACAGTGGACCCTCTCTATCATCAGAGAGGGCTACAAACTACATTTCTCCAGCCTTCCTCCCCATACCATGGTGAGACGTTTCAATTCTCCCCCATCCCTCGTGGACCTTTTGGGTCAGGAGGTGACCACCCTTCTCGCCCAAAGGGCAATAGAAGAGGTTCCTCTTCTTCAACAGGGGTCAGGGTTCTACTCCCCTTATTTTCTCATCCCAAAGAAAACAGGGGGATACAGACCCATTCTAGATCTCAGAGAATTGAACAAATTTCTGTGCAAGGAGAAATTCAAGATGCTTTCTCTAGGTACTCTCCTTCCATACCTGCAGAGTCAGGATTGGCTTTGTTCTCTAGATCTCAAGGATGCGTACACACACATACTCATCCATCCATCCCACAGAAAATTCCTACGGTTTCTGTTCCAGGGAAAACATTACCAATACAGAGTACTTCCCTTCGGTCTAGCCTCTGCTCCAAGAGTGTTCACCAAATGCATGGCAATAGTGGCTGCATTTCTACGCGCCCTGGGAATTTTTGTCTTCCCATACCTGGACGACTGGCTCATCCGAGCTCCATCTCAGTCCAAGGCCCAGACTTCCCTGGACCGCACCAGACGCATTCTGCAGTATCTGGGACTTGTGATCAATCTGCCAAAGTCTCAACTCACCCCTACTCAGTCCCTGGAATTCATAGGGGCCTGGTTAGATACCACCACTGCAAGGGCCTACCTCCCTCAGGCCCGTTGCCAACGTCTAGTGCACTTAGCCTCCCAGACTCAGTCCAGAAGCCACTTGACTGCCAGGGAGATGTTACAGCTACTAGGCCACATGGCCTCCACGGTGCATGTCGTGCCTTATGCTCGCCTACATATGAGAGCAGCTCAATGGACTTTGTCCACCCAGTGGACTCAAGCATCAGGAGCTCTCTCAGACCAAATAGCAACCTCCAAACGTCTCTTTTGGTCTCTCCAATGGTGGATGTCCACTCAAAATCTGTTGTTGGGGGCTCCCTTCCAACCACTGTTGCCCCAAGCAACCCTCACAACAGATGCCTCCCAAGCAGGTTGGGGAGCTCATCTTCAAGACCTCTCCACTCAGGGCACTTGGTCTCCACAGGAGACCACCCTTCATATCAACCATCTGGAACTTCGAGCAATTTTTCTAGCTCTCAGGGTTTTTCATACCCTCCTTCACAACATGACAGTCCTTATCCATACGGACAATCAAGTAGCCATGTTTTACATAAACAAACAAGGAGGGACTGGCTCTCTGTCGCTTTGCAACGAAGCTCTAAGATTATGGGCCTTCGCCAGAGAGCATCAAATCCATCTCCTGGCAGTATATCTTCCAGGAATCCAAAACTCTTGGGCAGACATACTCAGTCGAGTTCTGCTTCCACACGAATGGTCCCTGCACATGGATCAGGTACTCAAAATCTTTCAGAAATGGGGAACCCCGGACATAGACCTCTTTGCAAGTCCGTGGAATGCCAAACTTCCCCAGTTCTGTTCCAGAATTCCATGTCAGGGAGCTCAGGCCAAGGATGCCTTCCTCCTTCATTGGGGTCAGGGCTTCCTGTATGCCTTTCCACCCATTCCTTTGATTCCCAAGGCTCTGTTCAAACTTCAGAGGGATCAAGGATCTATGATCCTCGTAGCTCCACGCTGGCCACGCCAAGTGTGGTACCCTCTACTTCTGCATCTTTCCCAAGCCCCCTCCCTGGACTTAGGAGCTGCTCCAGACTTTCTGTCTCAGGAGGAGGGGACTTTGTGGCATCCAAACCCCAAGTCCCTTCACCTCAGAGCTTGGTTACTGAAGGCCTAGACCTTCAAGACTTCAATCTTTCTCAACAAGTGAAGGATATCCTTCATGCCTCTAGGAAACCTTCCACTAGGCATTCTTACGCTTTTAAATGGAAAAGATTTTCCAATTGGTGTGCTCAAAAGGCTCTTAACCCTCTAGCACTCCCCTTGAATTCTCTATTGGAATATCTCCTGCATCTCTCCAATGCAGGACTCAGCACTCAAATTGACCCGTACTGAATTCGTTTTATCTCAGCATCTCTTAAACCTCTCAATGAAACATAGAAATATGACGACAGAAAAAGACCACATGGCCTATCTAGTCTGTCCTTCCATAACAACTACAACAGTCCACTTTTTGCCTTTAGAGATCCTCTGTGTTGGTCCCATGCTTTCTTGAATTCAGTTACTGTCCTCATCTCTACAACCTCCACTGGGACAACCTATCTCCTCTCATCCTCTTATCGCAAGATTCATGAGAGGCCTAACTCTAACTAAACCTCCCATTAGACCTCCTCCGGTAGCATGGGGCTTAAACTTGGTTCTTGGTCAGCTTATGAAGCCACCTTTTGAACCCTTAGCCACCACCTCCTTGAAATTTCTTTCCTGGAAGGTTATTTTCCTTATTGCAGTCACCTCAGCTCGCCGTATCAGTGAACTGCAGGCCTTAGTGGCTAATCCACCTTATACAAGGTTCCATCATGATAAGGTAGTCCTTAGGACAAATCCTCACTTTATGCCTAAAGTGGTCTCACCTTTTCATCTTAATCAAGAGGTATATTTACCTATCTTTTTTCCAGCTCCTCATGCATCCAGTGCAGAGAGGAACCTCTATACTCTAGATTGTAAAAGAGCTCTTGCTTTTTACTTACACAGGACACAGCAACATAGAAAGTCTTCCCAGCTTTTTGTTGCTTTTGATCCTTCTCATTTAGGACTTCCAGTCTCTAAGAGAACACTGTCCAATTGGATTGCTCAGTGTATTTCTTTTGCTTACCAGAGTAAGAACCTTTCTCTGGAAGGCCATGTCACAGCTCACAATGTGAGGGCCATGGCCACCTCTATGGCTCATCTTCATTCTGTGTCCATCGATCAGATCTGTCGAGCAGCCACCTGGGCCTCGGTTCATACCTTCACAGCCCATTACTGTTTGGACAAGGACTCCCGCCGGGATGCCTTGTTTGGTCAGGCTGTCCTCAGACACCTGTTCCATTCTTGAACAACTCCTGCCCACCTTCCCTGAATGGATGCCTGAGATCCATAGGAAGACGAGGAACCCTTCAGGGTCTCATGCCTTTAGGGGGATCTCCCGGGCATCTTAGCTAGGGAGTCCCCATATGTGAGGACTCATTCCTGCTTGTTCCTGGAGATAGCACAGTTACTTACCTGTAACAGGTGATCTCTGGGAACAGCAGGAATTAGTCCTCACAACCCACCCACCTCCCCTAGGAGTTGTATCTATCTCTTTCTCTTTCCTTTCCTCTCTCTATTGTCTCAGCTTTAAACTCGAACTGAGGAGAGTTGGTCAGGAAGGCGGGAAGGCAGCGCGCATGCGCTGTGGGAGGCCCCAAAAGCTTTCCTTTCTGGGAAGCTGGGGAGCTTTCCCGCGCAGGCTCCGTCGGTACCGACGTACCCATATGTGAGGACTAATTCCTGCTGTTCCCAGAGATCACCTGTTACAGGTAAGTAACTGTGCTTTCCCAGTGGGGGGGGGGGGGACGGACCCCAGGGCAATGAAGCAGCAAAAGGTTAAAGGGCCAGTAGCTTTAAAAAACAATTATGGAGGGCAGGGAGGGAGAAGTCTGGAAGGGGAACAGAGTGGGGAGGGTTGGGGGGAGAAGATGAGTGCAGGATGTCAGAGGTTAAGGAGATGAATGCATGTTGACAAAAGGACACATTGTGTATTTGCCAAAAGGTGCATACCCCATGCCCTCAGAACACACACACATGCACCGCCAACTCCATACTACATACACACGCACACTTGCTATCTAAAATAAGTTTTTTCTCGGAACAAGCAGGAAGTCATTCCTCACATATGGGTGATGTCAGCACTGACGGAGTCCTCATGGAAACATCCCCCCCAGCTTTCAAAGAAAGCCTTTGGGAGATGCCACCACACATGCGTGGTCCCCTTCCTGCTCAAGGGTGCTATCTTGCTCAGTCTCCTTTTTTCCACGGAGCCCTTCAGATGTCTGTCCTTTCCCCAGAAAAAGTTGATTTTCTCGACCTGAGTTTCATATTCTCCTCTGGTAGTGCACTGGTCTGCTTCCTGCCACCTGAGTCCGCTGCCCCGGCATAGAGTCTAAAGTTCATAGTCTGTTTTATGTTTTATTTTTTTCCTCCTTGGCACCTTCGTGTCTTTTCCAACTGGCAGCACGGCGGGTCTTAGACCTGGCTGGGATACTTTTTTTTTCTCCCATGGCTACCAATGGTTTTAAAAAGTATGATTGGTATGCCAAAATAACGTCCCTGACCGACACACATGACTGCTGTTTCGCTGCCTGGGACCAGACCACGACCCCCTTTGCATGCGGCCTCTGTAAGATAACCACCAAGGCCCTCGAGCTGCCAGCAGCAGCACAGTAAGTTGTCGTCCCCCCCACCCCCCCTCCCAAGGGTCCCCAGTACCTCAGAAGACCAAGGTCGTCTCCGAAAATGTGGAATCCCAGGATAGCCTTACGAACCCCAACAGACACTGTGGTTCCTTGGAAAGAGAGTCTGTTCCTCGATGGAACTCGAAGAAGAAGAAGAAGGCCTTGAAGTGGTGTCTCTGGACGGCTCAGATGGGCCAGATAAGTCCCGAGCCAGGTTCCGCAGTCCTCGATCGTCTGAGGGATCGGAGAAGGAGCGACCTGCGAATGTCCCCCAAAAGAATTCTACCTTGGACTGGCCTCTGTCACCTGACACTATCCTTGTTGAGGACTTTCCCTCAGGGGATCTGGCAGTGGGCCTGTTCCCTCAGTGCCTGTGCCAATGGCTGCAGAGCCTTCTGGTCTGGAGTCGAGAATGGCGGCCCTGGAATGCAACTTGTCTGTCTTCGTGGACCAGCAGCAGGTGCTGTTGTCCAGTACCACTGGTTCCTCTGCCCAGACCAGGCCCTGAGTGTCGGACTTCCCCAGAGGCCAAGCCGATCCTCGAGATCCTTCAACCTCGAGTCGATCCTCGGCCAGGGTCTCGATCCAACTCCTCTTCCACGGGGCCAAGATCTTCCCCCAGCCAATGTACTTGGCACTGGCCCCGGAGCCCGCGAGCCATCCTTCCCTCGAGTCCTTGACAGACTCTCCTGACTGGGAAACGGAGGACGAGAAGTTGCCAGACCCCCGTTGCCACCATGATGTCCCTTGGACGTCCCTCCCTCAGAGCCCTGGCGTTGGTCCCCACCTGTGGACATGGCATTTCTTGACTTCGTCAGGGACATGTCCAAGGCCATAGTGTTCCCAGTAGAATCAGAGGAGGATCCTCGGACAGAGGAGCTAGAAATCCTCCGAGACCCCAAGGGAATCGCTGATGGTGCCCATCCCTCCCATCCTGGAATGGCTAATGCTCCATACGTGGGAGATACCGACATCTGTGCTAGTGGTGAGCAAGTGACTTGACTTGATGTATTGAGTCCGCTGAAGCCCGAGCTTCCAGAAATCACAACTGCCACACAACTCCATAGTGGTGGAATCAGTCTGAAGAGTCAGATATACTCCTCAGTGCCCCCCAGCAGGGAAGCATGCGCCCTGGATGCCCTTGGAAGAAAGTGCTACCAGGGATCTATGCTCAATGGCTGGATCCAGGCATGCCAGCTGTACATGGGCATGTACCTGAGAGATCTGGCAAAGGAATTCACCGGGTTCTCAGCTGGTCTTTCCGAGAAACCCCTGCAGTGGTTCAAGAACCTGGCAAAGCTGTCCATGAGTGCTCCAAGTTTGTCTCGTACAGTCTATGAAGGCTTCAAGTCGGTGGCTCAAATAGCAGCGGTGGACACCTGTGCCAAATGCCAGGCTTGGCTACAGTCGTCCAACCTCGAGCAATGGGCTCAGGACAAATTGTTCAATGTCCCATGCCAAAGAGAGAACCTCTTTGGCAAACCCATGACCAACAAGGCTGCCGAGCTGGAGACAGAGTTCATGACTAGGACCAGGGCTCTCTAAAAAGACCGCTGCCCCTCCCCGACGAAGGGCTCTGGTAAAAAGCCCTTCTGCCCAAGGAAAGGGGCTGCTTACAGAAACTACCCATCTTTTCAGGCCTCCCCAACTCATCAGCAGGCCAAGGAATATGGGCATGGCCCTTGTAAGCAGAAGGCTCCCAGGCATCTGTCCCGGTCCAGCAGGGGGGGGGGTGGAGCTTTTGACTCTGTGGGCATAGCCTCTCCACCCCAAGGAGGTCAGCAGCCCACAGGAGAATGTCGAATTCACTATGCCCAAAGGTGGCCAGCCATCACCACCGATTCTTGGGCATTCCAAGTGGTCAAGGAGGGCTACCTCCTCCATCTGGCCCAAACACCTCCCCTTTTCTTTCAAGGAGAGCCTCCCATGTCTCCCCTTCACCGGAACCTTCTACTGAAGGAACTGGGAGGTCTTCTCGAGGACAGAGCAGTAGAATCAGTTCCCCACCATCTCAGGGGCAAGAGGTTCTACGCCAGTTACTTCCTTGTACCAAAAAACAGGGGGCCTTAAGGCCCATCCTCGACCTGCACAATCTGAACAGATTGCTGGTGAGGGAGAAGTTCAAGATACTCTCCCCTGGAACTTTGCTGCCTTACCTCCAACAGGGAGATTGTCTATGCTCCTTGGATCTGAAGGATGCCTACACACATATCCTCATTCACCTCAACCACAGACAGTACCTGAGGTTCATGGTGGGGGCAGCCATTACCAATACATGGTGCTGCACTTCGGCTTGGCTTCCGCCCCAAGGGTTATCACCAAGTACCTGGCAGTCATGGTTGCCTTGCTCTGCCTCCAGGGGATGCTTGTTTTTCCCTACCTGGACGATTGGCTCATCAAGGGAGGCACAGCCTCAGAAGTGCAGCAGGCAACAGCACGTACCATCCAGGTTTTGCAAAATCTTGGGTTTGTAATAAACTACCCCACCACCTCCCGACAGTATCTGGAGTTCATAGGGGCAAGACTAGACACCCTCAAGTCAAAGGCCTTACTTCCAGGGAACGGAGCAGCCCTCAGGGCTCTGGCCCTGGACCTGGACCTGGACCTACAGCGCTGTCCCTTGGTGTCCACTCAGCTCCTGCTGCGCCTACCCAGACACATGGCCTCCACGGTCCATGTCACCCCAGATGCCCGCCTCCACACGAGGCCCGCACAGTGGTGCCTTTGGGACCAGTGGACGCAGGCCACAGGCTGTCTCCGTGACAGAATTGTAGTGATCTGCCAGTTGGCAGAATCCCTGACCTGGTGGCAAAATCCCCAGTACCTTGAGGCAGGGATGCTCTTCCAGACTCGTGCCACATAAGGGTCCTTACGACAGACGCCTCCCTGCTGGGATGGGGAGCCCACTGCAAGGAACTCCGTACCCAGGGCAGCTGGTCGCAGAGCGAGAGCAACCAGCAGATCAACCTTCTGAAATTATGGGTGATACACCTAGTCCTCTGAGCCTTTTGCCTCTGCCTATGTTGCCAGAAGTGTTAGAACATCGCCACCTGGTTGTCTGGACCATGTGAACAAGCAGTGGGCCATGGGGTCCTGCACCCTGTGCCACGTGGCGATGGCCCTCTGCTTCTATGCAGTCCAGCAGGGTATACTCTTATGGGCAGTATTACCTGCCAGGCCAGGACAATGCACTGGACGACAGATTAAGCAGGATCTTCCAGCCACACAAGTGGCAGCTGGACCCCAGAGTGGCCAGCCGGCTTTTTCACCTCTGGAGGGAAACATGGATTGACCTGTTTGCCAGCCGAGACAATTAGCAGTTGCCCTGCTTCTGCTCTCAGCAAGCCTACTCTTCCCAGGTTGCGGCAGATGCGTTCCTTATCTCGTAGTCGGAAGGTTTCATGTATGCCTTCCCACCCACACCACTAATTGCCAAATCATTATTCAGGACCCTCCGTGACAGGGCCTTGCTGATTCTTATAGCCACTCGATGGCCCAGGCAGCCGTGGTTCCCGTTACTCTTCTGGATGTCTGTGGAGACTCCCATTCCATTGGGGAGCTCCCCAGGGCTTCTGTCACAGGAGTGGGGTGCTGTCTTGCACCCCAATCTGGGGTCCCTGTCACTGACAGCGTGGCTGCTAAAAGGGTGACCCTAGTCCCTTTCAACCTCTCTGAGAAAGTGGAGAATCCTGCTGGCTTCCCGTAAGTCCTCCACCAGGAGAGCATGCACCTTCAAGTGGCGCAGATTTTCACTCTGGTGCGCAGAACACAGGATTGGCCCATTCTCCTATCCAGTGCAACTGGTCCTGCAGTACCTTCTCCATCTCTCGCACTATGGACTCAAATTGAACTCCGTCAGAGTGCACCTTAGTGCCCTGGCAGCACATCAACATCCAGTGGATGGCAAACCCCTCTCAGCCCAGCCATTGGTGACCCGCTTCATGAGGGGGACTCCTTTTATTGAAACCCCTGGTACATCCTCCAGCAACAGAGTGGGGCCTCAATGTCATACTGGTGCAGCCTGCTCACCTGCCTTTGAGCCCCTGGCTACCTGCCACCTGAGTTATCTCTCGTGAAAAGTTGCTTTCCTGGTGGCACTCGCCTCCGCTCGCAGGGTCAGTGAGCTCCAAGCCTTGGTGGTGGAGGTGCCTTACACCAGGTTCTGCAAGAACAGGGTTGTGCTCCACACACCCAAATTCCTTGCAAAGGTGGTATCTCCTTTTCACCTCAACCATGAGGTGGTGGTGCTCCCCACCTTCTTTCTGAGGTCTCATGCCAGTAGGGCAGAAGCCTGTCCTCCACACCTTGGACTGTTAAGAGGGCCCTGTCCTACATTCAACGTTCCCAGGGCCACCTTAAAGCTGCTTGGCTTTTTGTCTCATATGACCCCAGTAGACTGGGGAAAGTAGTGACCCAAGCGTACGCTATCTACCTGAGTGGCGGACTGTATCAACCTTGCCTATGAGCAGGCAGGGCTTTCGCTGGATGGCTGGGTCACAGCACATTGTGTCAGGACCATGGTGGCCTCTGTGGCAAACCTGGGCTCCATCCCGATGGTGGACATCTGCTGGGCCGCCACCTGGTCTTTCGTCCATACCTTCACAGCTCATTATTGCCTGAAGAGGGAATCCCAACAGGACAGTGCCTTCAGTCAGGCCATGCTCTGTAATCTTTTCGGTGTCTAGGCAACTCCTACCATCCGGCCCTTCTGTGTTCAGGCTACTGGAGTGCTGGTTTCCTTCAGACACATGGATCCTACTGCAGTTTACACCTGCGGACTCTATTGCTGCTGCTCATGGCTTCCCCTGAGGGTAACAGTGTTTTTTCTCTATGGGCTTTCGGTAGCCTGTAGCTAGGGAGTCCCATATGTGAGGACTGACTTCCTGCTTGTTCCTGGAGAAAGTGTAGTTACTCACCTGTAATAGGTGTTCTCTAGGGACAGCAGGAATCTGTCCTGACAACCCTCCCTCCTCCCCTTGGAGTTGCTTCTTTGCTAAAAGACGGCAAAAAAATAGAATATGGTAATGTCATCTGACTGAGCAAGATGGCACCCTGGGGCGGGAAGAGGACCACGCATGCGTGGTGGCATCTCCCAAAGGTTATCTTTGAAAGCACAGGGGATGCTTCTGTGAGAGGGCTCTGTCAGCGCTGACATCACCCATATGTGAGGACTGATTCCTGCTGTCCCCTGAACACCTATTACAAGTGAGTAACTATGCTTTTTCTAAAGATGCCACACCGTGTAGGAACTCTGGTACTGGTCTCTCGATACTTGAGAACACGAGACCAGCATGAGAGACGAATGGTTGCGGGGGAGGAGGGGGGCAAGGAGGTCATTAGCACTGGTTCCTAAGATTTTGGCTTTGCTCCTAAATCCACACAAAATTTGTCAAGGCCTGGTTTACATACTCTACCTTTTGCTAGCCCCAGAGCCTTCTTTTTACCAGATCCTATTCTTTTTGAATCAACCTTTTCTGGTGAAGATGGGATGCAACAGAGGGATGTCTTTGGTCAGGCGAGAGGTAGTGTTAGTTTATTGCTGCCGTGACCACTGGAGGTAAAGAGAAGATGCAAAACCTTGATTGGGGGAGGGGCGGAGGAGAGAAGAGAGAGATATGCAGGAAGGGGGCTTGGAAGAGAGGCTGTGGTGATGGTGCAAGCTGGAAATAATTCAGCCTGGGGAGTACCATGTGGGAAGGCGAAAAATCTGTTTGCTGGCTTTGGCCACCAGGCTGTAGTTTTGGGATGCTTGTTTTGTAAGTTACATAGTAAATGATGGCAGATAAAGACCAGTATGGTCATCTAGTCTGCCCAGTAAGATGGCAAGAATAGGTGCACCTGCTGCTCTGTGCAGGCCACTCCTCCCCATGTCTTTTTTTAGGGGTGAGCCCACTGCTCCTTGTAGGACACCCGTGTTTGTTGAGAAATTAGATAGTTCAGTTTATTTTGATTTTATCCTGTTGCTGTAAAGGGATCCATTGTGTCTGTCCCATGCCATTTTGAATGCTGTCATTGTATTTGCCCCCACCACTTCCATCGGGAGGGCATTCCAAGCATCCACCACCCTTTCAGTGAAAAAGTATTTCCTGACATTGCCTTTCATTTTACCCCCTTGCAGCTTCATGTTATGCCCTCTAGTTTTACAGCTTCCCTGTCTTTGGAAGAGGTTTGTTTGTTCTTTATTTCTCTTTAAGTATTTATTTATTTAATGCTTTTATATACCGCGCTTTTTAAAATCAGTGCGGTTTACAGATAACGTTTTGTGCAGAGTAGGAAGAGCCTATCTTGCACTTACAATGAACAGGTAGTACAGCTTGGATTGATATTAGGGGAAAGCATATACAGGCTATATACAGACTGTATACAATGGGAGGGGGTCGCTATGCGGCTATAGCGACTTGGCTTGTCCTGAGGGCTATATGCAAGGATGTGACTTTATTTATTGGGTTGACTGTTCTTTATGGTTGGGACATAGGGGTGAGGATGTGGTGTTGGCCTGGACATAGTGTAGGAGAAAAAAGTGGTGCTTTAGTGCCTCTCTAAATTGGGCAAGGTCAGTGATCATGCGGATGGTCACTGGGAGTTCATTCCAGGCGGTAGGTGCGTAGAACCTGAACGCTCTGTTTCTTGTGGTGTTAATGCATTTTGTTACTTCACTGGGGGTTACTAGAGTGTTGGTGGCGAAGGACCTTCTTGTTCTAGATATGGGTGTGGGGTGGATAAGGTTTGTCAAGGAGCTGGCAGTTCTTTTGTTAATGGCCTTGAAAGTTAAGAGAGCAACTTTGTATATGATCCGGCAGTAAATTGGTAACCAGTGCAGATCCTTTAGGATTGGAGTGATGTGCTCCCTTCAAGAAGCCCCATGTAGGAATCGGGCAGCAGCATTCTTTGCTAGCTGTAGTGGGTTAAGTGTGTTCTTGGGGAGTCCATGAAGGATTATATTGGCGTAGTCAAAGTGGGGGGTTACTAGCGCCTGGAAAACTGTTCGGAAGTCTTCTGATTGCAACAAGGGTCGGAGATGTTGCATTGTTCTCATCTTATGGTACACTTTACAGTGTTGCCTATGTGTGCTTTCATGTCGAGGTGCTGGTCCAGCGTGACACCTAGGTAACGGATGGTGGGACGGCTCGGGAGCTCTTCATCTCTTGTCTTCAGTGTTGCTGGTGGGGAGAAGGTTTGATTTCTCGTGATGAACAGCACTTCTGTCTTGCTGAGATTTATCTTGAGGATCTGTGAGTGAAGCCAGTCCGTGACGGCATCAAAGCATTTTACTAGTGAAGAGAAGTCTGGTCGATCGATGGTGAATAGGGTGAAGAGTAGTACATCTGCATAAATCAGGCAGGATATGTTGAAGGAGCGGATGATTGCACATATGGGCTGCATGTATATATTGAATAGTAGGGCGGATAGCGAGGAGCCTTGGAGGACTCCATGTTTTTGTTGAAAAGGCTCTGAGGTCGCAGAGCCTGTCTGTACCTGCTGCCATCTATCTGTTAGGTACGACTTGCACCATCTCCAGGCTGAACCCTGGATTCCCTTTTCCTGGAGACGTATTAGGAGCTGCTCATGGTTAACTGAGTCAAAAGCTGCGGAGATGTCTAGTAAGATCAGGGCATATCCTTGTCTGTTAATCCCTGTGATTAATGTGTTAAAAAGCATGGCAAGGAGCGTTTCGATGCCATGTGCTTCCCTGAAACCATGTTGGCATGGATCAAGAGGGGCCGTGGAATTGATGTGTTCTTGGATTTGCCATTGAACTACCTTCTTGTGATCTTGGCTAGAAGTGGGATGCTTGAGATTGGTCGATAGGATTCATCCTTCTGGGGGTTCAGCTTGTTCTTCAGAAGGGGCCTGATCGACGCCTGTTTGAGGCAAGCTGGGAACGTTCCTGTGGAGAAGGACCGCTCCATGATTCTGGCTAGGGCTGGATTGCGTTCTTTGCACAGGGATCTTATCCAATGTGCTGGGCAGGGGTCCTTTGGAGCTGTGGTGGCGTTGATAGTTGCAATGATGTCCTCTGCCTCTGGCTGATGGTGTTGTAAGCAAGTTCAGTGGTAGGGGTTGTGTCCAGGGGTGGGTTTCATGGCTATGCTGATATTGCTGGCTTTGGCTAGTATGTAGTCTCCGTATTCCTGCGGGTGCAATATTATACTCTGTGTGGGCGAAGGTTCTTTCGTCATGGACTTCACTAGGTTGAAGAGGTTGTGAGGTTTGTTTAGTGAGCGGCGTAGGAGTTTGGAGTGGTATTCTTTCATTTTCACTGATAGAGTCGCGGTGTGTGTTCAGGTGGGTGGAGTAGGCTGCCTGGTCGGTTGGGGACTAGGATCACCGCCATTTTCTTTCTAGTTTCCTAAGGAGAAGTAGTGAGGACCGTAGCTCTGCAGAGTACCATTGTGCTGGTTTCCTACCTCTTGGTGTTTTGTCTGAGGTCTTGATTGAGGTAGGTAGGCATGCAGTGGAGTTCAGGTGGTTATTCCAAGTGGCCATCAGTTCATCCAGGTCAGGAGAATCTAGCTTGAGGTTTGGGAGGACTTCTTTGAGGATCGCCTCTTTGTCGAAAGGTCTGAATCGTCTCATGGGTAGGGATGAGCTTTCGACTGCTTTCCTAGGCAGGTTGCTGTCCTGATGCATGGGTATCTGGAATTTGATTAGGTTGTGGTCGGACCATGGGACTGGGGTGATAACTAGTTCAAAGTTGTGGTTCAGGCTTATGTCAGGTCGTGGGATGAATACGAGATCTAGTATATTTCCTTTCCTGTGGGTGGATGTTTCAACTATCTGCTTGTAGCCCAGATCGTTGAGTGCTTCAAGGAAGGCCTTAGAATGGGTATCCTGGAGAGCTGGGAGGTTAAAGTCTCCAAGTATCCAGTTTGGCCTGTGAGTGGTGGTGTTGGGGTTACAGGCAAGGTCAATTATGGTTGCAAGGTCATCAAGGGAGAAGGCTGGTGATCTGTAGATTAGGTTGATGGTGCTGTGGCTGTTGGTTATGGTAAGTGTATCGAGGTGTGTTGTGCTGCTGGAGTTGATTAGTTGAAATTGGAGCTCTGCTTTTGATAAGATGAGTGCCACCTCCTCTGCAGTTAGGTCTGTGGCAAGTGTGGCTTGAGAAGTTGGGGGGGGGGATGAGTTGGTTAATAAGGACTGAGTCTGAGTCGGCGAGCCATGAATCAGTGACCAGTAGGATGTCTAGTTCAAGATGGGTTATAAGGTCAGTGATGGCTGGCCATTTCCTGCTGACTGAACGTGCATTTGATGGCACATTTCAGGTTTCGCTGGTTTTGGGGCTGTGCCGCTTTGGGTTTTGCGGAGTGTTGGATTGGTATGTAGATTAAGTGTGGGTGTGAGGCTTGATGTAATTCTGATGACTTATAGTGTGTGCTGCCTTGATATCTTTTTCCTCGGCCTTGAAGGGTTGGAATGGGGTTGTGGTTGGAGGCCGAAGTGAGGGGACAAATGAGTGTGTTGCTAAGAAGGTACAAAATGGTTAGGGTTAGGATGGATATGGCCATGTTGAATTGTAGGGCGCCACTGGGTGCTGGTATATGAGATAGCTAGGTTGACAATATTGGGGCAGCAGTAATTGCTTGTATGGGAGATAGCCAGAATTGTTAAACCAGCTATCTTGCGCAACAATAGATAGATACTTTGCACTTCAATGAGGCTAGCTTGTACAACAATGATGTCTGAATCATATCTCTCCTATCCCTCCTCTCCTCCAGTGTACATATTTAGGTCTTCAAGTCTCTTCTCATAAGGCTTCTGACGCAGGCTCCAAATCATTTTGATCGCCTTCCTGTGAACAGTTTCCAGTCTTTTTACATTCTTTGCAAGATATGGTCTACAAAACTGAACACAGTATTCCAAGTGAGGCCTCACCAGTGACTTATACAGTGGCATTAGTACGTCTTCCTTTCTACTGGTAATTCCTCTTTGTATGCAACTCAACATCCTCCTGGCTTTTGCTACTGCCTTGTTGCACTGTTTCTGCCACTTTGAGATCCTCAGCAATAAAAACACCAAGGTCGTCCTTCTGGTCTGTGCACACCAACCTCTTGCCCCCTATCGTGTACATTTCTCTTGGATTTCTGCTTCCCAAATGCATGACACTGCACTTCTTCGCATTAAATCCTAACTGCCAAGCATTAGACAATTCTTCCAGCTTTTGTAGATCTTTCCTCATGTTATCTACTCCCTCAGGGGAGTCCACTCTGTTGCAAATTTTCGTGTCATCTGCAAAAAGACAGACTTCCATTCAGTCCTTCAGCAATATCACACACAAATACATTGAACAGTGCCAGGCCCAGGACCGAACCCTGGGGCACCCTGCTAATCGCCCTCCTTTCATCCGCGTGAGCTCCATTTACCATCACCTTCTGTCCTCTGTCAGTCAACCAATTTCTGATCCAGTTTACCACCTTGGGACCATCCCCAAACTACTGAGTTTATTGATAAGCCTCCTATGAGGAACAGTATCAAAGGCTTTGCTGAAATCCAGGTAGATGACATTCATTGCATGCCCCTGATCTAGTTCTCTGGTCACCCAGTCAAAGAACTCGATCAGATTTCTTTGGCAAGATCGTCTGGTAAAACCATGTTGCCTCAGATCTTGCAAACCTGTTGGTTTTGAGACAGTCCACTATTTGCTCTTTCAGTTGTTGTACAATGTATATCTTTAGCTACTTTTTGTCCAGTTCATTTTCAGTTATGTATGTTAATCAGAAATTATTACTTTTTTGCAGAATTTTATTTTCAGGGGCAGTTGGCTATGAGTCTGTGGTAATGAGATACAGAGCAGTAATGAGCAAATATTTTTTTTTCCTTTTTAAGCACTGTTATATTCAGGGATGAAAAATTTATTGGCATCTGTCGTTGGCCTGGGGCCCAGGAAGGGACTGCTGTCTCTAAGGCAGGTTCCCTGGCTCAGGAAGAACCACCACTGCTTTGAGTTCAAGCTAAATGAGAACTGCTGTTGCCACTATGAACCCAGGCAAAGCTGCTGCAGTCTGCAGCTACCAAGAAGAAAGGCTGGTAATAGGACAGAGAATAAAGAAACAACAAAAAAACTATAAATAAAAATGGAAAAACAAATGCTGACATTAAAAATAATTTAAACTGAAATATCAGGAAAATAGCCATAACACCCTGCTCTTCAAGGGGCCTGTACTTTATTCCCCATCTCATTTTGTGAAAAAGGCGTGGTACGTAGGATCTAGAGTTTCAATACAGATGAAGCATAAAGGAGTATGTTTTTTACTAAAAGTTAATGTGTTATTGAAAATTAAAATGTGCTAAATGCTGCCAAAGCCCATATAAATGAATGGGCCATTGTAGCACTTAACATGCTTTAACTTTCATTAACACGCGTTAACCTTTAGTAAACATGTCCCAAAATGATGAGCATGTACCACAGGGTAGGCAAAAACTCACGTATCTGTCGAGCGCACAGTCCAAAAACGTGATAAGGTGGAAAAACACTTTATTCAATCTAATTAAATAGCCAACCCGACACAGGCCGTGTTTCGTAACCTTCGTCAGGGGTTGATCAGGCTAAACACTAAAACATAAAAACATAGAAATGAAATAAAAACATAATATTAAAACCATATACAAGAACAGATGACTAGATTATGAATTCATATGTAAGCACAATAAAATTATAAATATCATAAATAGTTAAAAGAAATAAAATGAAAGGACAATAGAGGCATCTGGAACCCAATGAATAATAAAACTCATAATCAAATGATAAATAATAAAAAATGACACTGTTAAAAATGTCAAATACATAAAAACAGTTAAAACAATAAAAGAAGGGATTGCAGATAAACATAACATAATAATATATTATTGATATGGAGCATATGAGCATAACAGCCAATAATTCATTCATATAAGGTAGCTTAAAATGGTATACAGATACTCAAACATTAAATATCCTACCATTGTTAATAAGAGGTGAAGAGAAACGCAGCAGGAGCGAAAAAAATATGGGATAAATTATTCTACTAAAGGAACAATCACATATTAAACCTAATACACTTGTGAAAAAATATAAATAGCCCATTCAAAATGTGCCACTTTGAAAAAAGTGGGGAGGAAGGTGAGGAGATATATCCTAAAATAAATCGTATATCTGTGTTGTATGAATCTCTCAAGGGACCATTAACTTCAGTCTTCTAACTCCACACCATATGTGATCAAAGAATAGTGAATACTAAACGTCTATAGTAACGCCTACCATCTGGCTTCAAAGGTATTGTATAAACTGAAAGCAGACCGACAGTCAGCAAAGTACTTTCTCTGTGAGACTTCTTCAGGTGACGAAAACCTTTGCAAGTCACTGTCAAAGAGATCGAATAATATAATCTAAGTTCTTTAATCATGTATGATCTTCCTTAACTAATAGTCATCTGGCAAAAAGAGAATATCAAACCTCCATCTTGCCGTTGTCGGTCAAGTGAGGAATTACATGTAGAGAAACCTTCATCTGCTCGCCGTAAAATCTTTCAGAATAGTGAACGCCGGGTCATGCGCATATGAATCTGAGCCAGCTCGGCGGGAAACAGGGAGGCGGAGAAAGGGCGGAGTTATGTCTTCCCAGCACAATTCATGGGAATTCGTTCTAGTGCTTACAAAATAGAGACGGCCGATGTAATGGGCTAAATAATTTTATCTATGTACATGAGTTGGACCTATGGTCAAAAAAAGGGGGACATTACAACATCTTCAATAGATCGTGGAATCCTGAGAAGAGAAAACTTGTCTTGACATAAAGGTTATGCCAGAAAAATACAGGGCAGTAAAAATTCACTCATGTTTACAGAGTAAAAAATGACAATATAATTTTAATAGTCTTATCCATGGACGTATAAAGGACCTATGATCAATAAGGGAATTTAGCAAAAATGTTATCTATGGATTATAGAGACTTATGAAAGGAACTTGTCATGTCAAAAACATATCAAAAATTGCATCAATGTCTGAATACTTTCGTGTGCAGACCATATCACTAAAATCAATGAACCTGAGCCAGGAACTGAAAAAACGTGTCTATTGATATAAGGGAAAAACCCTAACAAAGGCAAAAGTAATGTATTAAATTTAAAACAATGGGGACTATAAAAGCAAAAATATCTCATCAACATAGAGAAAGGAAATCAACAAATACATAAAAATAATATAAAAAAACAAATGTATGAGCAGTACTATTATAGAAAAACAGAATAGTCTATATCCAAATTAAGGCCATCAGGAGTCAATGTATTCATTAGAAATATATATCTCTGCTCAAGTCTCAAAATGGTCTTGTTTGCATCTCCTCCTCTCCAATTAGATTTGACTTTTTTAATTACAAAAAATTTTAGATCGGAAAGTTTGTGTTGATGCTCCAGCCAATGAGTGACAAGAGGTTTATCCATGATAGCTCTTCTGATGCAACTCTTATGCTCCATAATCCTGGTCTTGATGCTGCGAGTGGTTTTGCCAACATATAATAACTTACAAGGGCATTGGATAACATTGATAACATTAGATGTTTCGCAGTTAGAAAAATCGTTAATATGGAATTCCTTATATGTGGTTGGATGGATAAACTTATTCCTAACGGGTAGTACATTAAGACAAACGCAACATCTTCCACATTGGAACTGACCTTTGTGTTGTGATAAATAGCTCCGTTCAGTAAGGGCCGATGGTACTAGCAAATTTCTTAAGTTGACATTACGTTTATATGCTATCGTGAGATTCACATCCTGAAATGTTGGCAGGGTCTGCAAAAGATGCCATTCCTTCTTGAGTATCGTTACTATTTCAGATGAATGTTGGGAATATAAAAGAGGGCAAACTACTCCTATGTCTGCCGCCTTTGGCTTTGGTCTTAGAAGTGATTCACGTGATGAATCTCTAGCTTTTTTAAGAGCAGAATCAATATATTTTATGGGATACCTTTTAGAAAGGAAACGTGTATGCATAATAGAGGCTTCTTCTTCAAAATCTCGTGAGTGAGTGCATGTCCTCCTAACCCTAAGAAATTGACTTATCGGAAGATTGTTCTTCAATGAAGGATTGTGGTAACTGTCATAATGTAAAAAATGATTTCTATCAGTTGGCTTTTTGTAGAGTGTTGTTGAAAAACCATAGGATTCCTTCCGTATTAACAGATCTAAATATGGAATCTTATAAAAATCATATGTGATCTGAAAACGCAGGTTGGTGTCTAATTGATTAATCCATACATTGAATTCAGATAGGAGATCCACCGTACCTCTCCAGAGGATGAGAATATCGTCTATGTAGCGTATCCATAGTATAACATTATCTTTAAACTGATGTTCTTTTAAAAAACGTTCTTCAAAACTGTGCATGTATAAATTAGCGATATCAGGGGCCAAAGACGACCCCATTGCTACACCCTTGATTTGTTTATAAAATAAATTCCTAACACAAAAGAAATTTTCAAAAAGTACAAGTTGTGCTAGTGACAAAAGGAATGTTGTAGGAATCCGTAGATTTGTTATACGTTTAAGAAAATAATAAGTAATGATATCCAAGGCTTCCTTCTGAGGGACATTAGTGTAGAGAGACTCTACATCCAAGGTAACTAAAATAATGTCTGCTCCATTGATTTTAAAGGCCGATAACATGTCTATTACGTGTGAAGAATCACGTATATGGGACCACATATCTTTAATGAAAGGACGTAAAAAGACATCTAAAAACTTAGAGAGGGGCTCAAGACATGAACCAATGGAAGAGACGATCGGACGGCCTGGAGGTTTATCAAGGGATTTATGAATCTTGGGGAGAATGTAAATTGTGGGAATAACTGGAGCATCGACTATGAGAAAATCTTTCTTTTTTGGTGATATAGCCAATTTCAAAGGCAGTGGTAACTAAATTATCAATGCTTCTCTTAATGTTGGTAGTGGGGTCTCCATCTAGTCTCATAAAAATTTGTATCATTAAGTTGTCTATTCACCTCATCTATATAAGCCTGTTTATCCAATATAACTATGGCACCTCCCTTATCTGCGGGTTTGATAATGATCTGACTGTTCTTCTGTAAGGATGCAATAGCCTTCCTTTCTCCTTGTGTGATATTCTGATATGATGGTGGTGTATCTTTAGTAACTTCATTTACTTGTTTCAAAACTACTTTCTCGAAAGCTTCTAATACTAAATCAGTCTTCTGGGGTGGTATCCAGGTAGATTTCTTGCTAATAACTGAGATGTCACAAGGATTCTTGGATTGTTCAAAGAAAAAATGTTGAATCCTCAGTTTCCTGAAGAATTTATATAAATCAATCTGCGTCTCAAAAGTGTCTGCCTTGTTCTTAGGGATAAAAGAAAGACCTCTACTCAAAATGGATTTTTCGTCTTCTGTCAAAGTGTATTTATTTATTTTTATTTATTGCAGTTTCTTTTATACCACGCTATTTAGAAAGATTAATAATATTATCGGTGGGTGGATCTACTAATATCTCCTCTCCTCTCTGAATGATCCATTCTCCATTGGCCCCTTCCTCGTCCTCGACCTCGACCCCACCCCCTGTGATATTGTTCAGGGCCATAAGGAGCCTCGTAGTCTTGTTCCTGATCCCTGTCTACTCTCCTTGGTTTTGAACGGGTGCGTGAATTCCCTCGCCCTCCTCCCTTCCAAAGTTGGTCCATCTTGAAAAAAGGTTCTTTTGGAAAATCTGATCCACCTCTTATTAACAATGGTAGGATATTTAACATTTGAGTATCTGTATACCATTTTAAGCTACCTTATATGAATGAATATTGGCTGTTATGCTCATATGCTCCATATCAATACTATATTATTATATGTTATGTTTATCTGCAATCCCTTCTTGTATTGTTTTAACTGTTTTTATGTATTTAATTGACATTTTTAACAGTGTCATTTTTTATTATTTATCATTTGATTATGAGTAGTTTTATTATTCATTGGGTTCCAGATGCCTCTATTGTCCTTTCATTTTATTTCTTTTAACTATTTATGATATTTATAATTTTATTGTACTTGCATATGAATTCATAATCTAGTCATCTGTTCTTGTATATGGTTTTAATATTATGTTTTATTTCATTTCTATGTTTTTATGTTTTAGTGTTTAGCCTGATCCAACCCCTGACGAAGGTTACGAAACACGGCCTGTGTCGGGTTGGCTATTTAATTAGATTGAATAAAGTGGTGTTCCACCTTATCACGTTTTTGGACTGTGTGCCAAAATGATGAGCAGACATATAGGAACAAAAGAAAACTACAAAGCACAATAAACATTTGGCTTGACTTCTAAGAAAATTTAGACTGGTGCCCAAATTTATTATTTGTTTTCTAACCTTGACTGTTTACACCAGGGGTCCTCAAACTACGGCCCGCGGGCCACATGCGGCCCGCTGAGGACATATATCCGGCCCGCCGGGTGTTTTTGCCGCCGCTGCCTGTCCTCAGGGGCGGCTCTACCATGAGGCGAAGTGAGGCGGCTGCAGTTGCTGGTTGTGTGGCAGGCTTTCCCTTCATGCCTAGAGGTGCTTTGCCTTTCTTTGGTGTTCCGGTGACCTGATTGGTCTTGAGGGTGATCAGGGAGGGGCTTTGTTTCCCGCTCACCTCACCGATGCCGATCGGGACTGCTGCAGTTGCTGGTTATGTGGCGGGATTTCCTTTCGCGCCTAGAGGTACTTTGACTTTCTTTGGTGTTCCGGTGGCCCGATTGGTCTTGCGAGGGTGATTGGGGAGGGGCTCCACTTCCCGCTCACCTCCCCGATGCCGACCATAAAAAAGGTAGGGGGTATTAGAATACCTTCTTGTCTATGGCAGAATGAGAACTTTTCTGATGCGTATTCATGTCCTGGAGGAGGTACTGTATAAACCTAGATTCAGTATGTGAAGGACATTGCTGAAATTGGGTGTGGACATCCAAGGTCTTGGGAAAGCCCCAAACATGCCTCTATTCAGCATTGGATGTTTTCGTGCTGGTGACACCCTTAGAACTGCTTTATAAAATGGCTCCAGGGATGCCTCTATGCTTTGAACATCTGTATGTCCATTTTCAAAGCAAGATTCCTTATCGTCACTCCAGTCCAGTCCCTTTACTTCTGGGTTACGCAACCCTTCCAGCAGCTTGGAGGCTGAGCCCAACCTTTTTGGGGGTGGAGCGGTATAAATACCACTGGGACCACCTACCCACTCCAGTATTCTCAGCCTCCAAGCAGCTGGAGGGTTCCTTAAGCCTGGGGCTTACTGGAGTCCTGCCTTTATTTTTTTCATTTTAAATTAACTTTAATTTTGCTTTATTTTTACTGTAAATTTATTTCTTTATTTTACCTGATTCCCTGGGTTACTCGTTCAGGGGCTCTGCTCCTTTAAGGGCTGCCTGCTCTCTCCTTCCTCTCCCCCCCCCCTCCCTCGTTCCCGGCACGGGCCTTGGAGCGGTCTCTTTGCCTGCGGCTGCGGGGAGGTGCGCTGTACTACCCGGCTGCCGGGTCTTCAGAGCCTGCTCTTCTCGGGGGAGATAGCCTCGTGCCGAAGCCCTTCGGGTGGCTGAGCGCTAGAGGCTGCACCGCTAGTCGGCGTTGGCCGCCCGACCCGTCCCGGATCGAAAGGACGACGAGGTGATCCACGCGGTGCCCGATTTTCTGCAGTTTTCGATCAGAGAGAGCAGCGGGACTCAGATCCGGAGCGCAGGTCGCACAAGAGAGCAGCGGGAATCAGATCGGAGCACAGTTCGGCGCCACGAATAGGCCCGTGGTCCCCCGTTCATGCTCCACGTGTGAGGCCTACCACGTTTAGAGCCAACGGGCGGAGATCGCGGAGTCAGGCCCAGGATCTAATTCAGTCAGCCCTGGAAAACCGCAAGTACCCCGATAGAGGAGCTTTAAGATATTTAATTTAATTTTACTGTATTTTAATTCCAATTTAATTGCAACTTTTAAATTCTATGTTTATTTCGTGGGTTTTCCAAGCTTATTGCTATTCGGCTAGGCCCTTTTTCTTGTTAATCCTGTAGATCTTGCCTTTAGCTACCAAACTAAGGGGCTCTTATTTTTCCTCCGGGGAAATTATTGTCTTGGTTCGGGTGCCTTCAGTGGGAAGCCCCAGCTCTAACACATGGCATCCAAGCCGCGCTGCCCCTCCTGTGGAACTCGCAGGGGCACCTCCGCAGAGACAGGAATCTGCAGGAGCTGTGCCACAGTGGCCACCTCAGTGGAACAGGAGATTAACTTGGCCATGTTACAGCCCTCCCAGGGATCAGGAGACCCTCTAGAAGGGGAAGGGGGGTCCCAGTTCCCTATCTCTACTCCTTCGGATCTGCCCACGCCTCCCCTGCCTCTCCCCTCCCCCCCCTCTAGTTCGGGGGGGACCAGAGAATTTTTCTCTCCTGACTTCATCCTCTTACTTCACAAGGCCTACTGTCTACGTAAGCAGGGCCTAGGGGCAGAAGGGGTTGCCCCGCCAGTGGAGGACAAACCAGCTAGATTCCTCAGAGCTACCATTCCGGAATCCGGTATCCCTCCTAGGCGCCCACGTCTGGGTGGTGAGGAGATCCTAGCGTCTCTCAGGGTACCCCGGAGGAGGATAGCTCGGTTAAGGACTTGGACAAGGATGAGGAGGAGCTGGAAGAAGGAGAGATCCCGGAAGAAGATCATTCACGGATAGTTAGAGTCTTTCGTCGAGAGGAGCTCCCGGCATTAATTAATGAGTCCCTGAAAGATCTCAGTGTGGCCTCCGACATGCCATCACAGGAAGAGGCGTTGGAGGATCCCTTAATCCAGGCCATTAGGAGATCCCAGAAGGTTTTCCCTGTCCACAGGGTCGTACGACAGATGATCCAGGAAGAATGGGACCAACCTGAATCAAGCTTAAGGGGGGTCAGAACCATGTCTCGCCTATACCCTCTTCCAGAGGCAGATAAAGAACTGCTGAAATCTCCCAGGGTGGATGCAGCGGTATCAGCAGTTACTAAGAAGACGACTATCCCAGTTGAGGGCAGTTCGGCCTTAAAAGACGCGCAAGACAGGAAGTTGGATACGCTCCTGAAGCAAGCCTTTGATGTAAGTGCCCTCGCCTTGCAGGCCTCCGTGTCAGGAGCTTGGGTGGCGCGGGCCTGTTTAAGGTGGGCCCAACAGCTCCAGGCAGAGAGCTCAACGGGCGAAGTACAGGCCAACTCGGCTAGGGTAGAATCCGGAGCGGCCTACTTGGCGGACAGTCAGTATGACCTCATCAGAAGCCTAGCCAAAAACATGGCCTCGGTGGTGGCGGCTAGGCGTTACCTGTGGCTACGAAATTGGGCTGCTGATGCTTCCTCGAAGTCATGCCTGAGTCGACTCCCCTTTAAGGGGAAACTCTTATTCGGGGAGGATTTAGAGAAGCTAGTTAAGGACTTGGGGGAATCTAAGGGAGGCAGACTTCCGGAAGATAGACCAAAACAAGGGCGTCCCCTGGCCCCAGTGCGTACCCAGCCTAGGGACTCGCGGAGATTTCGTCCAGCTAGATCGAACTCCTTTCCCAGGGGCCGTTTTCCCTCGAAGGGACAAGGTTTCAGAGGTTTCTGTGGAGCAGGTCGAGGTTTTGGAGCTGCCGCCTCCTCCTTCTCGGGACCTAGAAAACAACAATGAGACGACGGGGGTCCAGGAGGAAGGACGGCCGTTAGGCGGGCGCCTAAGGCTGTTCCTTCCCGCCTGGTCCCGAGTCACATCCGATCAATGGGTCCTAGAGGTGATCAGAGAAGGTTATGCTCTCGAATTTGCAAAACAAATACTTCCAGCATTTGTTCAGTCCCCCTGCGGTTCTTCCGCAAAGAGGGCGGCAATAGAGACAACTCTTGCCCGTCTATTAACCCTAGGGGCGGTGGTCCCAGTACCACCGGACCAGTGCGGCTCTGGTCGATACTCGATTTACTTCGTAGTGCCAAAAAAGGAAGGGTCCTTTCGACTGATCCTGGACCTAAAACAGGTCAACCACTGCCTCAGGGTACCACATTTCCGGATGGAGACCCTACATTCAGTCATAGCGGCCGTGAGGGCAGGGGAATTCCTAACGTCCCTCGATTTGACAGAAGCCTACTTGCATATCCCGGTCAGGAAGTCCCATCAGCAGTTCCTGAGATTCGCAGTACCAAGAGGCCATTTTCAGTTCCAAGCCCTACCATTCGGCCTAGCTACGGCCCCCAGGACGTTCACCAAGGGTAATGGTGGTAGTAGCGGCCTCCCTCCGGAAGGAGGGGAATATTAGTGCACCCCTACTTGGACGATTGGCTGATCCGAGCGAAATCAGAAGGGGAAAGTCATTCGGCGACGACCAGAGTGATCCAGGTGCTAGAAGAATTGGGGTGGGTCATCAACCGTGCAAAGAGCAGGATGACTCCCTCACAGGAACTCGAGTACCTCGGAGCGAGATTCGACACCCACAGGGGCAGAGTATTCCTGTCTCGGTCAAGATCAAGGGAGCTAAGGCTTCTCGTCACGCAGTTTCTATGCAGACGAAATCCCTCGGCGTGGCATTATCTTCAAGTCCTGGTAACTATGGTGGCGGCGATAGAGGTAGTGCCATGGGCCAGGGCCCACATGCGACCGCGGCAGCGGGCGCTATTACGCCGATGGTCTCCCCAGCATCAGCCTCTATCGATGCAGTTACCTTGCGCTCCGCGGACCAAACAGACCCTCCACTGGTGGCGTTGCCCAAGGAATCTGGGCCGCAGGATGTCCCGCGAACCTCATCAGTGGTTACTATTGACGACGGATGCCAGCCTGACAGGCTGGGGAGCGCACTGCGAGGACCAGTTCGCCCAGGGCAGCTGGACACAGTTGGAATCCCAATGGCCTATCAACAGACTGGAATTGCGGGCAGTCACCCTGGCACTCAAGGCTTTCAAGACCTTAGTGCAAGGAAAAGCAATTCGCGTTCTCTCCGACAATGTCACCGCAGTGGCCTACATCAACCACCAGGGAGGCACCAGCAGTCCTTGGAGAAGGAGGCGGACGTTTTTTTCCAGTGGGCGGAGATCCGGCTGCTTGCACTTTCAGCACAACATGTGGCGGGCGAGGACAACGTCACAGCCGACTTCCTCAGCAGGTGCAAGATAGACCACGGAGAGTGAGAACTAAAACAGGAAACCTTCAACCAGATAGTGGCCCGGTGGGGTCTCCCAGTCATGGACCTCATGGCGTGGTTCTCTACAGCCAAGGTAGACAGATTCTTCAGCCGAAGGAAGGAAAGAATGTCCGAGGCCTTAGATACCCTGTCACAAAAGTGGCCTTCGGAAGGTCTTCTCTATGTATTCCCTCCTTGGGCCCTGATCGGAAAGGTCCTGCAGCGGGTGGAGTCCCACCAAGGATTGGTAATCCTCATAGCTCCAGATTGGCCTCGCCGCCCCTGGTATGCGGATCTGGTGAGGTTGGTCGCCGACCCACCTTGGCAGCTCCCTTGCAAAAGGGACCTGCTGAGGCAAGGCCCGGTGCGGATGCCTCACGTGGATCGATTCTCGCTTACGGCCTGGCTATTGAAAGGGCGTGGCTCCTAAGACGAGGCTACTCAGGAGCAGTAATCTCGACGCTGTTAAATGCTAAGAAGCGCTCGACCTGTCTATCTTATGTAAGGGTTTGGCGCATCTTCGAAGCCTGGTGTGCAGAGCACCGTCGGAAGCCCCTTTCGGCCTCCGTCCCGGAAGTTCTGGAATTCTTGCAGGCAGGATTTGATAAGGGGCTGGCGCACAGCTCCTTGCGGGTCCAGCTAGCGGCGATCGCTTGCTATAGAGGCAAGATCCGTGGCAAACCCTTAGGGGCACACCCGGATGTCTCCAGGTTCCTAAGAGCGGTTAGACGGCTACGTCCTCAACGGAGGTCGATCATCCCTCCTTGGGATCTTAACCTAGTACTAAATGCCTTGACCGGGGAACCCTTTGAGCCAGTGAAGAGAGCCTCCTTAAAGGATTTAACCCTAAAGACAGTTTTTCTGGTCGCCATCTGCTCGGCCAGGAGGGTTTCGGAGCTACAGGCGCTGTCTTCTCAGCCCCCCTTCCTGACCTTCCTCAAAAACAAGGTGGTTCTGTGCACAGTTCCTTCCTTTTTGCCCAAAGTTATCTCTCCCTCTCATGTGAACCAGACAGTTACCCTGCCGGCCTTCTCGGCCAAGGGACATGAAGGTAGGGACAACAAGCTGCGTCTCCTAGACGTCCAGAGGGTCTTGAAACGTTACCTCTCTCGCACAGCGCCCTTCCGAAAGTCAGACCGACTGTTCATTCAGTTCGGGGGTCCGCACAAAGGTGAGGTGGCGGCCAAGGCCTCGATCTCCAGGTGGATCAGAGAGGCGATTGCCTCCGCCTACATCCTGAAGGGGAAGCAGGTGCCAGTGGGTCTGCGGGCCCACTCCACTCGGGCTCAGGCTACCTCTTGGGCGGAATTCAGCCTTGTTCCTCAGCTGGACATTTGCAGAGCGGCGACTTGGTCCTCTCTACATACCTTCTCCAAGCACTACAGACTGGACATGCAGAGTGCTGCGGACGCTCGGTTCGGTCTAGCGGTTCTTCAGTCCGGGATGCCGGATCCCACCCAGGTTTGAACTGCTCTGGTACATCCCAGAAGTAAAGGGACTGGACTGGAGTGACGATAAGGAAATAGTAATTAGATCTTACCTGCTAATTAGTGTTCCTGAAGGAACGACAGTCCAGTCCCTGATCCCACCCGATTCCGGCGACCGTTAAAGACCTCGGGTTCATTGAAGAACGTCGGACCGAGCGTAGGGCCAGTGCGGCAGGAAGGAGCTCAGGAGAAAGCCGGCGCGGGTAGAAGCAGCCATCTCCTCCATCTGTTGCCTTTCCTCCCCTCCTTCCCCCTATTCCTTCTATAATAAAAAAAAAGAAAAAAAAGAGGCCCTGTTTGATAGGTTTTTGAGGTGTTATATTTTGTTACGTTAGGTTTTTGGATGGAAGTTCGTTATGTCTGCTTTTTCATTCAAATACTGGAGTGGGTAGGTGGTCCCAGTGGTATTTATACCGCTCCACCCCCCAAAAAGGTTGGGCTCAGCCTCCAAGCTGCTGGAAGGTTTGCGTAACCCAGAAGTAAAGGGACTGGACTGTCATTCCTTCAGGAACACTAATTAGCAGGTAAGATCTAATTACTATACAGTGTTCCTAAAATACTCCCCCCCCCCCCCGATATTTATCATCTTGATTCAAAACATCTCATTCGAGTTTATTTCAGAAGTAAAAATACAATTAGGCCATACTTCTCCCTAAAGGAGGACTCTAGCTTCCTCTTTCCTATAGTATTTAGTAGTTGACTGGAGAGCAAAAGTGGGCAACAAAGAAGGCAAAGTGGTTGGAAAATTTGGACTTGGTAACAGAAATGAAGCTAGAGAAGGACTGAGAGAATTCTGCAAGACCAAAGATCTATTCATCTCAAATACCTTCTTCCAGTAACACAAGTGGCAACTGTACACATAGACTTTCCCCAATGGATTGCACAAATATCAAACTGACTACATCTGTGGAAGTCAATGTTGGAAAAGCTCAATAACATTAACAAAGATAAAACCTGGAGCCAACTATGGTACAGATCACCAAAATAAGATATGTGCAGTGTGCATAGGAATTTGTTCATAGTTTTGTTTTTTGTTTTTTTAACTATAGTCCGGCCCTCCAACGGTCTGAGGGACAGTGAACTGGCCCCCTGTTTAAAAAGTTTGAGGACCCCTGGTTTACACAGATGGTTAGAATGGTTTTTAATATAATGGATCCCATTTATGATTTCCAGCTAGCATAGCTCAGGCTGCTATATAAGTATTCCATGTATTGTACATGAAATCAGAATTTAGGAAATGTTAGAGTGCTTAGTATTGAGTATATTGTGCATATAAATTGATTATTTTCTCACCACTATTTACGTTGCTCAGTAAAGCCCCAGTCATTCTCATTAGGCAGTTTACCTATGCTATTAGAATTCCTACAAAGAAATTATCTGACAGTCCTCATTCCTTGTAAAAATAACTGATGTTGTGGTAGTCGAGTGTGTTTCTTTTATACGGCCTTAAATTTATTTTATGAGTAACATAAAGGTATTTAATGTAACTTTATTTGACTATTGGCAGATTGGCAAAAGAAAAGACCATGTATGAAAAAGAAGCAGAACAGCAGGAAGAGAAGATTGAAAGAATGAAGTCTGAAGGAGGTGATGAATATGTTATAAAAAAGCAGGTAAGTGGCTTTATTAATTTTCTTGTTAAAAAAAGCTCTGCTTAACAGAAGAACGTTAGTGCCATGCTGGCTCAAAACTAATGGTTCATCAAGCCTAGCATCCAATCTGAAAGTGGCCAGTCTGGGTCTGTTGGACATGCCCAGCAGAGCCAAATAGAGATATCCATTCCCTGTTGCAATCCCTAAGTCTGGCTCAATGGGTTGAGAGCTCCAAAGAGCAAAACTCTCATGCAGAGAAACACAACACACACAGGAGCGGAGAGTAAAATGGCAGCAAATCCAAACTTTATTGTAGTACTATCCCGACGCGTTTTGGCGTGAGCCTTCCTCAAAACACAAATTAAAACAACAATAAAATATATGGTAAAACAGTAGCAATCAAAATGTAATTGATGATAATACTAATTAGATTTACTGAGTAAAAATTAAAAAGCTAAAACAAAATTAAACTGACATTGCTCGGCATAAGAGCAATTAAACCTTCTAAAAAGCAATAAAAGGCTGGCTAAGATACAGACATAAATGATTATCAAAATACATAAAGGTATAAAAGACAGTATAAATATAAGATAATAAAAAAATAAGTATTACACATATAGAAACCAAACTGCATAGACATAACCATACTATGTCTAAATAAATTATCCCAGTCAAAAATCATAATCAGTAAGAGGGAAAAAGAGGATGGACATTTTTTTTTCTCAGAAATTACTGTCTAAGTTGCACAGACATCTTTGTTTTGTTGTATACCTTTGAACATACTATTAAAATATTATGATGACATACATTTGGAATATTTCCAATTATTTCTCAACATGTTGTACACAAAACACACCTAAAATGCAATGGTGCGATAATGTTGACCACAACTGTATATGGTTCTCCAAAGAAGTGGCTGCACAAATATAGGCAAAAATACACAGCTTTCACAAAATTTAGAAGATTGCAAACAGAGGAACACAGAAAAGAATATAGGATAAACTAAAAGAGACAAAAGGGTATGTTTACTAAAGAGTGCTAAGGGAGCAAGTGTGCCATTATTGGCATCCTTAATGCTGCAATACTGCTGCACTAATAAGCGTTAAAGGCTCCCACATTGTTAAGGGAACAGGAGGTGAAGAGTGGGCATGGACAGCGAATGCTCCCTTAACACCTGTTGCGCAATCATGAGTTAGAGCCCTTTAATGCTGGGAAAAAATCCTAATGCCAATGAAAACCTCTCGGAAAGGGGAATTTTAAGGGGAGAGAGACCATTTTAAGTGTCTGCAATGTGATGCACAGACAGGCGAGCCCAAGATAGTGCTCCATTAGCAACAAAAGCAGAGTGCCCAAGTATGAAAGGCCACGATGTTGCAAATGGCCAAAGGAAGCACTATGTGTGTGATGCAGTAGGGTTGCTGGTGTGCAAGGACTACCATGCATCTGCCCAGGGGATACAGCTCTGATGGCTTGCATGACCCCACAGTGACAGCACACAGACATGCAACTGTGGGGTGGACCAAGGGGCCCTGGCACCCTAGGCAGATAACCCTGCTGGCTCCCACATCCGATGCTACCAACGACATCTCTGGGGGGGACAGTCTGTCAGCGGCAGTAGCAGTGCTCCTAAAGGGGGCTGTAAAAAGCAGCCGCCCTTGAAAGTACTAGGGTTGCGTGCGTCTGACCCCCACCAGAGATGGAATTGGCGGTAACTGGGAGGGGTGCAGCAGTGGCTAGTGGGTGGGGGGGGGGGGGCAGTGCGACTGGGCATGTATGCCACTGATGCCCCAACAGAACCTTTCTCCACAGGTGCTCACGTCACCTGCCCATTTGCTTGGGCCAGCACTGCACCCCCCCTTCCCCGACACCATGTTGTCATGTCATCATGATGCGGTGTGATGGCGGCGAGTGCTGCAGCCCCTGCCAACAGCATATAAAGGCCCTGACCTGGTTCTGTGTGTCGTGTGCGATGCCACAGTTGCCTGGGACACCATGAGGATGAACAGTCCAGCCACAAGAACTGTGGAGCACTTGATCCCACACCACTGAGGTTGAACATAGTAGAACACGTGCCCAAACCCTGGTAGAAGGGGGCAGGAGCACCATGATGGGCACAGCTGCACAGATGCAACAGCAGGGATGCAGCTTGCAGCACTGAACCGGTGGCTCTGCCACAATGGCAGGGAGGGATGGAGTGGCTGGCAGGCTGCCTACAATCACCATTGGCTTATGGCACAGGTCCATTTAAGAGTGAAACGCTTGTGCTGTGGATCGAGATGCCCCCACTTTCACATAGTGGGTGGATATGTGCATGCGTGGGGGGGAAATATGGCCACTGTGGAAGGGATATACCATACAATAGGAGAACAGGGCATGTCAGACAAAATGCCCGCCCAGCAACCTTACCTGCAAGATAACATCAGTACTACTTTACATCATTCAGGAAGTGTTACAAGGCATACGTAGCGTGTAACAAACACATAGGAAGACGGTCCCTGTCCGAAGAACTTACTATCAAATGATGACAGACAGTACACTACAAGAGAAAGAAGGGTACAATAGGGGGAGAAGACACAGGGAAACGAGAGAAGGATCCAACAGCAGCACCCAGAGCAGTTTGCAGTCTGCATGGATATGAAGAGGAAGACAAATGAGACATGACGTAAGGATAGAGGATGCTTGCACCAGGCATTAGGAGCAGCAAGGTGAAAGGAGGGAAGTCAGGTGATAGCAGTAGAAGGCCAGGGCATAGAGAGTGGGTAAGCAGAGGAAGAGTGAAATCTACGGGAAGGGGTTATGGGACAGAGTGATGAAAGGTGCTGAGGGGCAGTACAGAGGATGCATTTATAGTCGAGACAAGGATATCTGAGATGGATAAGTAAAGGTATGGGGATTTGGTGAGGAAATAGCAGGAGAGGGATGATATGAGTGTCTCTGGACTGGCGGAGGATGAGCCACATAGCAGAGCTCTGCATAGATGGATGGGAGGAGAGATAACTCTGAGGACGACAAGCAAGGAGTAGGGTGCAGTTGCAAGATGGGAGGTAACTATAGCATGGACCCCAGTTCTAGTTCTGCGTTGTGAGAGCAAGGTGCTCCTGTGTGAATCGGAGACCCCTCCAAAGTAGCAAACCCAGTCACCCACAGCCATCTGAGGCACATCTGGATCCACATCAGCCACGTCCATCTGCGAGATGTTACTTCATGGCCTTGCTACTGCACAAGGACCAACCAGGTAAGGGTAACCATGGCCATTCTACATGTTCTGCCATGCCATGTGATGTGTGAGTACCTGTTGCCTGGGCTGCCCCCCTGAGTGGACATATCCTATGTGTTAGACAGGAATGTCAGTTTCACCAGCAGCATAAATGGGCAGTGCAGTCTACAGAACAAATACCACGACTCCCTCGCACATCCGCAGAACACACCTTGTCAGACAGGTATGGCACAGAGCCTGCAGAGATACCAGCAGACATGAGCAGACCCACCCTGACAATGACCCATAGATTGCCAAACCCATAAGGCAGCTCTGTGGCTCCACACACACAAGGCAATGTGCATATGAGAGGAGGGTTGCTGGTCCAAGTCCTGGTAGTGGATCATGTAGAGCATGTTTCCATGAGTAAACTTTATCTCACATTGCAGGTACAGCACCAGCATATGCAACCCCCCACTGACCCATCCATCAAGGGGGCCACATTCCCATGTGCTGCACAGGCAGCCTCCACTACAGATGCCTGTATTGAGGGGCAGGCTGATAGCACAGGCAAACTGAGCGGGCGTTAATAACATGCGATCAATTCAGAGTGCACTAATAGTACCTGCACAATGAACACACACTAGGAATGCTTGCGCAGATTAGGATAAGGAAATGGCAGGCAGGAATGCCAACCATCACCACTTTTGCACATTGCGGAAAAGTGCGTGTATGTCTTTCCAGAGTGCTGGGACCTTCTGCAATGCACAATGGCCAGCATTGCATAAGCTGTTTCCAGCATTGGTCTTGAAATGTGCATAATGAGCAGAGGATTTTGCGTATTGCCTGAAACCAAGCGGTCACGCCAGGATGTGTATGCGTCGGAGGTGGGCTCAGTAGCTGGGTCCTTGTACGCCCTGTCTGCCATGTGTTTGGCCTGGGCTTCCACAGCTTGTCAAGCAGAGCTGTGACAGAGCTGTGATCCTGTCACGTCTAGGTATCCACATAGTGCTCTGTAGTGTCAAGCTGCAGTGATGCAGGTGCTCCCCCTTTCCGGGGAGACCAAATCACTGCTCTGACTGGTGGGTGTCCATGCTGTTTGCCCTAAGCCAGAGTGATCATGGTTGCTCTGTGTGCGTGCAGTGTGTGCTTGCTCACAGACTAGCCACAGTTGGTTTGTGCATGGCTGAGGCAGCCTGGGGTGGGCCTCAAATGCAGACCTACTGTGTGTGCTGTAGCTCATGATGGTAGGAGAACAGCTGTTCTTGACCTGCTCAATATGGTCCAGCCTGGACAAGCACTGCATTCTACCTCAATGGAAACAGCAGTTGTAACCCTGGGCAATGACATGAGAATGGTGTAGTAGAGTCCCTGGCCAATAGGAGCAGGACACAGGGCCCAGATGTGACGGGCAGCTCCTGCATGCTGCAGTTGTGCAGAAAAACAGGTGCCTGGCATCACACACTCCAGACAATATCTGTCGCACACTGGCAGCGATATGGATCTGCAGCAGGACCAACAGAGACCATCTCCAGCAGGCTCTGGGGACCAGGTGCTGTGCACCCCTCCTCACCTACAGGGTGACTGCTGAAACCGGTTAGTAGCACAGTTTGCAGCTGTTATGTGCTTGTAGCTGATACTGTTAGTGTGTATTATTGAGCTGCTGTGATGAACCACTACATCCCCCATTTGGTGATCAGCAGGAAGCTGTTCTGCATGTGCAGTGCATCCTGGGTGCTATTCTGACACACAGAGCTGACATTGCAGGCAGGGATCTGCAGTCTTTGTGATTCCAGCCATAGATGTTTGGAGGTGTAGCCTAATGGTTAGGGCACTGTCTCCGTAAACAAGGGACATGGCTTCAATTCTACTTGTTCTTTTTGACTGTGTGCTACTCAGTTCATTTTCATGCGTGGGACTGTGCAGGCCACCCCTCCCCACGTCTTTATTTAGGGGTGGACCCACCACTCCATGTAGGACACCCCTATTTGCTGAGAAGTTAGTTGGTTCAGTTTATTTTGGTTTTATCCTGTTGTAAAGGGATCCGCTGTGCTTGTCCCATGCTGTATTGAATTCTGTCACCGTGTTTGCCCCCACCACTTCCATCGGGAGAGCATTCCAAGCATCCACCACCCTTTCAGTGAAAAAATATTTCCTGACATTGCCTTTCAGTTTTCCACCTTGCAGCTTCATGTTATGTCCTCTAGTTTTGCAGCTTCCCCGTCTTTGGAAGAGGTTTGTTTATTCATCGTTCCTCTAAGTATTTAAAGGTCTGAATCGTATCTCCCCTATCCCTCCTCTCCTCCAAAGTGTATATATTTAGGTCTTCAAGGCTCTTCTCATAAGATTTCTTACACAGGCTCCAAATCATTTTGTTCGTCTTCCTCTGAGCAGTTTCCAGTCTTTTTACATCTTTTGCCAAGATATGGTCTCCATAACTGAACACAATATTCCAAGTGAGGCCTCACCAGCGACCTGTACAGTGGCATAAGTACCTCTTCCTTTCTGCTGGTAATCCCTCTTTGTATGCAGCCCAACATCCTCCTGGCTTTTGCCACCGCCTTGTCGCACTGTTTTGCCACCTTGAGATCATCAGAGATAATCACACCAAGGTCTTTCTCCTGAACCATGCACACCAACCTCTCGCCCCCTATAGCATACATTTCCCTTGGATTTCTGCTACCTAAGTGCATGACAGGTTTGAGTATGCTGTACCCTGCTTTGACCACACAGTGGTCTAATAGAGGGCAGTTACATACATATAGGTATTATATCTTGACTGTGTCTGTACAGTTTTGGCTCCCTCACACCTCTGCATTTCATGTGGATACATCCTACCCCTCGGATGGCCACATGCAGGGCTCAAATCATGTACTTATGTGCCTCATTGGCCCAGTTTGAGCAACTTCTGTCCAGGTGTTGTATGCACATATTTTGGGAGAGTTGTATGGTGGCTGGGTGGCTGGAACAGGCGTGGGATCAACAGGTCTGGTAGTAGGCCTTCCGTGTGGCACTTGCACACGTTTCCCCCATGCAGTACACATGCATTACAGATGGCACCTCAGGTACAGCGCCACCGCCACCCTGTATCACACACTCTTATCTACTGCCATCCCTCATTCAGCCCATCCATCAGACTCTACTGGCTAGGTGCAGTCATGTATTCTTCTGCAAGCTGCTACACCATGGCCCACACAGGTACTCTTTTCTGCATGTTGACCTTACACGCACATCTCTCCTGTGCCTGATCTGCACGTCACTACTTCTGCTCTGTCATCCTTTGGCTGCAAACATTGTGCCACTACTGACTCTGTAGGGAGGCATGTCATCTCCATCCTCTTCCACTTGGTGCCAATGCAGCATTTTCCATGGTCGCACCATAGTGCATCAGTAAACTGCCTCCCACATACTCATGCCACTCATGCACATGGATCTGTTGGGTCCATCAGCTCCCACTTGTTCTTCCGTCCATCACCTTTACATTGGCTTTTGCTGGGGCTCTTTTATACAGCAATAAAGTGGCAGCCATTTTTAGTCGTTAAGGTGCATGCTTGACACCTTAAGTGGCCCTTTGCGACCTTACCACTGGAACGCCTCCAACCTGCCCAGAGCCTTTTTTGCATGGATAACCTCTTTTCGCTGCCATTAACGTTCAATAATGCTCTTGCTTGGTGAGTGCTATGGCCAGTTGGAAAGAGGTTAGTATGATTTTGAAGCTTAGATAGTCAGCAAGGGTATGTGATTTAATCCAAAGGCACTTGGCTGAACGGTCACAGGAACATAGGTAGTAGGCTGTCGAACAGCCAGGGTTGAGGTACAGTATGCTTTTCAGGGCATAGAATGGGAGGAGCTAGTGCATCTAGAGCAAAGGAGCATATAGGGTTGTAGCATATACTGCGCCATCAACGGACTCAGTTGACATAGTGGAGGAAAGAAGTGATAGCAGTGGAGAGAGCTGAAGGGTTGACAGTGTGAAAATTCCTAAATATGTTCTTCAGGTGAGGCCAAGATAGGAGATGGTTAAGTGTGAAGGATAGCAGGTGATGGTCAGATAAGGGCAGAACTGAGGAGAAGACCAGGTCAAGGCAGGTGGACAAAGGTGAGTCGGTTGATATTGTGTATCTGGACTTTCAGAAAGCCTTTGACAAGGTCCCTCATGAGAGACGTTTGGCAAAACTAAAAAGTCATTGGATAGGAGGCAGTGTACTATTGTGGATCAGGAACTGGTTAAAAGATAGAAAGCAGAGGATAGGGCTAAATGGCCAATTTTCCCAATGGAGAAAGGTGAATAGTGGTGTACCCCAGGGATCTGTGCTGGGTCCGCTGCTTTTTGACATATTCATAAATGACCTGGAAAGTGGAATAACGAGTGAGGTTATCAAATTTGCAGATGACACAACTATTTAAAGTTGTTAAAACCCAAGAGGATTGTGGAAAATTGCAAGAGGATCTTGATAAATTGGAAGACTGGGCATCAAAATGGCAGATGAAATTTCATGTGGACAAGTGCAAGATTATGCACCTAGGGAAGAACAACCCAAACTATGGTTACACGATGCAAGGTTCCACTTTAGGAACCACCACCCAGGAAAAAGATTTAGGCGTCATTGTGGATACCATGTTAAAACCCTTGGCTTAGTGTGCAGCAGCGGCCAAGAGAGCAAATAGAATGCTAGGTATGATAAGGAAAGGAATGGAAAATAAAACAAAAGATATAATGCCTCTATATCGTTCCATGGTGAGACCGCTCCTTGAATATTGTGTGCAATTCTGGTCACCGTATCTTAAAAAGGATATAGCGATTTTAGAAAAGGTTCAGAGAAGAGCCACCAAAATGGTAAAGGGGATGGAAGGATACTCCTATGAAGAAAGGCCAAAAAGGTTAGGGCTCTTTAACCTGGAAAAGAGACAGCTGAGGGGAGATATGATAGTCTATAAATTGATGAACGGAGTGGAACGGGTAAACGTAGATCGATTGTTTACCTTATCAGAATATAGAAAGACTAGGGGACATACAATGAAGCAACAGGGTAAACTATTTAAGACTAATAAAAGAAAATATTTTTTCACTCAACGTGTAATCAAACTCTGGAATTTGTTACCGGAGGATGTAGTAAAGGCTGTTAGTGTAGCTGGGTTTAAAAAAGGTTTGGACAAGTTCCTGGAGGAAAGGTCCATAAACTAATTATTAAGAAGGGACCCAGGATATCAATGCTTGAACCAATACAAGCATTGTGGAACCTGTGTCCCTTGGGAAAACTGCTAGGTACATATGACCTAGATTGGCCACTGTTGGAAACAGAATACTGGGCTTGATGGACCTTGGTCTGACCCAGTATGGCATATCTTATGTTCTTATGTTCAGTGGCCATGCTTGTGAGTAGAAGCGGTAGAGCACAACTGGAGGTTGAATGAAGAGGTTAGAGAAAAGAGCTTTAAAGCATAAGGATCAGAAGAGTCATCAACGTAAATCTTAGAATCCACAAGAATAAGGGAAGGGGAAGACACATCCAGAAAGGAGAGCCAGGATTCAGTCTGTGAGAAAGATAGATGTGGATTGGTGGGGGGTTGATTAAATAACAGCTACCCGGAGAGATCCCTCACTTGGTTTGCAGCTTGTCGTTCTGTGAGGGCTTGTGTGCATCAGTGATGCTGAGGGCTAAGTTAAAGGTAGTCTATCTTGTGAGACTCTGCCAATAGTTAGACAGGTATCAGCTGAAGTGCCAAACCAAGACAAATCACCTATCTGGGCAGCAGCAGAATGTGACAGTGTTGGCGGCAGAGGATCACATTTCTGTGACAATGGCAACCACACTAAACTTAAATTGTGCGGAGGAAAGGCCTGGCAGTCTATTTCTGTATCTTGCCATGAAAACCCATTGAATAGTCACAACAAAACAAATTGCACTATAGTGCTGGAAGATGAGAACTCTAGGTCAGAAGGCACTCAACTAGCTACTGGGGAGGAGCTGACGACGTTTCAGAGTAAAGCCAGCATTTATGATGTGGCTGATGTAGCTGTGCATGAAATGGGTCAGAAGCTGTAAAGATGTCTTACATATTGGGACACAGAACGTACGAAGCATGAACCAAGGGAAGTTGGAGGTGGTCAAGAATGAAATGGAACATGTACAACTTGATCTTTTGGGTGTCAGCGAACTGAAATGGACTGGCATCAGGCACTTTGCATCAGATGATCACATGGGTCTACTATGCTGGAAATGAAAGACAAAGAAGAAATGGTGTTGCATTTATAATGAAGTAGAAACTTGCAAGAACTGTAATGAAACACAATGCAGTCATTGAACGATTAATCTCTATTCGTCTACGAGGAATGCCTATTAACACAACTATAATTCAAGTAAATGCCCCAACAGCTGAACAAAAGGATGAAATTCAGTTCTATGAATAAGTACAAGCTGAAATTGACAGAACATGTAAACAGGATAGCCTGATAGTCATGGGTGACTAGAACACAAAAGTTGGCTACAAAGAAGAAAGCAAAGTGGTTGGAAAATATGGACTTGGCAACAGAAATGAAGTTGGAGAGAGACTGCTAAAATTCTGCAAGATCAACGATCTATTCATCTCAAACACCTTCTTCCAGCAACACAAACGGCGACTATACACATGGTCTTCATCCAGTGGATTGTACAAAAATCAAGTTGACTACATCTGTGGAAGTCAACGATGGAAAAGCTCTATAACATCAACAAAGACAAAACCTGGAGCTGACCGTGGTACAGATCACATACTACTAGTATGCAAACTTAAGGTAAAGTTAAAAAAGAGCAAGCAACTCATGAATGTAGCAAAATAGGACTTAGAGAATATACCACTGGAATTTAAGACTGCCTGCAAAATTGATTTGCTGCTTTAGATACAAATGACAGAGTTCCTGAAGAGTTATGGAATGGCATCAAGAAGTTTGTTTTGGAAGAAAGCAAGAAGTCTCTACAAAAGGTGAAAAAGCAAAAACGGCTAAAATGGATGACTGAAGAAGCTCTGATGCCCAGAAACGCAGAGAAGCTAAAGCCAGAGGAGAAAGGGACAATCGCAGAACTCAACAGAGATTTCCAACGTGTAGCAAGACAAGACAAGGAAAAGTACTACAATGACACATGCAAGGAAATAGAAGCAGAAACTATTAGAGGAAGAACAAGATCGGCTTTCCTAAAGCTATGAGACTTAAAGAAAAAATTCCAGCCTCGAATTGGAATGTTACAAGATGCTCAAGGTTCTATGTTGAATGATGCTGAGAAGATCAAGAAAAGGTGGAAAGAATATACAGAGGTTTTTATATGATGATGATCAAGTGGACCAACAGCCTTTTCAACCTTTACCTTATGATCCGGAACCATTGGTGATAAAAGAAGTCATCGAAGCAGCATTGAAAGCCTTTTCAAAGAACAAAGCACCAGGCATTGATGGCATTCCCATAGAGGTATTACAGCAATCTGATGCAGCTGTTACCATACTTACAAGGCTCTGCCAAGAAATTTGGAAGACAACATCATGGCCAACTGACTGGAAAAGATCTGTGTTTATACCAATACTAAAGAAAGGTGATCCAATTGACTGTGGAAATTATTGCACGATCGCTCTGATCCCACGTGCCAGCAAGATTCTACTGAAGATTATTCAACCGACTACAACCATATCTGGAACAAGATCTACCTGAAGTGCAAGCAGAGTTTAGGAAAGGGCAAGGAATGAGAGACATCCATTGCGGATGTGAGATGGATCCTTGAAAAGACTAAAGAATACCAAAAGGATATCTATTTGTGTTTTATCAACTACAGCAAGGCTTTTGACACTATAAACCATGAGAAACTCTGGGCCACATTAAGAAGCATGGGTATACCAGAACACCTGATTATACTCTTGCACAATCTGTACATTGATCAAGAAGCAACAGTTTGAACGGAACAAGGAGAAACAGAATGGTTTAAAATAAGCAAAAATGTATGATAAGGCTGCATACAGTCCCCCTATCTGTTTAATTTATATGCAGAACAAATCATCAGAGAAGCAGGATTGTATGAAAACAGAGGTGTGAAAATTGGTGAAAGACTCATCAACAACCTTCGCTATGCTGATACCACATTACTGGCTGAAAGTGAAGATGGTCTGAAACATTTGCTTCTCAAGATCAAGGAACATAGTCTTAAAATGGGCCTGCACCTTAATGTAAAGAAGACAAAGATCATGAAAACTGGCAAAATCAATAAGTTCATCATTGAAGGAGAAGAAATTGAAATCGTGGACAACTTTAACCTACTTGGATCAACTATCAATAAAGAAGCAACAAGCAGTCAAGAAATTAGACGACGCAATTCTCTTGGCAGAATGACTATGAAAGATCTAGACAAGATTCTATTTTATTTTATTTATTTTTTTAGTTTGTTTTCAGAGAAAAGCACAACAAAACAAACAAGGATACAGTTGAAATAAGGTTTTTTCTTATGTTTAAAGGGATGTATTAACAACCCACCCCAACACCAACCCCCCCCCACCCCCCCTCTTCAGGCAGCCATCCTAGAAAGGGACTAGAAGAAAAAAAGAAAAAAGGCTTGCAAGGACTGTGATATATCACAGAAACTGCCCTATACCATGTACAGATATGATTGATTACCCCTTAAATCACAGCATATTGTGCTTTTGATATATAATCATGTAAGGGTTTCCATTTAAGTAAGGTAGAGGGCATGAGAGTTGAACCATAACGTGGCATCTGCTCATATTTACAACATAAACACAATCGATTCCACCATGTGTGCCAACTGAGATCTACCGTGTGTTTCCAATTGGCAATTACGAGATGCGGTGCCACTCCCATTATAAAGTCAAACAGAAAATGATGTTCCCTCTGTAACAACGAGATCTTTATCTTTATTGAAGCATTTTATATACCACTCACACCACAGGGGCACCATAGTGGTTCACAATAACAAAAACAAGGCCGCTAAGAAAAGGAAAGGAATGCCATAAAAAAAGAAAGTAAGAGATAGGTTAGTACAGGGAAAGAATAAAGCAAACAAAAAAACTGAGCAAAATAATGCATTGGAGCAGAGGGTTGGGAGACAGCACATTCAGCGAGGTGGGGGAGGTAGGATAGCAGGGGGGGTGGAAGATGAAAGGCAGAGGAGAATAGATGGGTCTTCAGCATAGTCTTGAAGGTTTTGTAGGAGGGTTCAAGGCGGAGAGTGAGGGGAAGCGAGTTCCAGAGTCGGGGGCCCAAAAAGAAGGCGGCAGAGGAACGGGTGGACTCAAGATGAGCCTGTGATGGGGAGGGGGAGGGACATAAGGTTCAAATGTACCGATCTGAGGGAACGGTGAGAGGAGTGAAGGTGAATTTGTTCTCCAGGACCAAGCAGGAAGTCAGTCCTCACTTATGGGTGACGTCGGCGCCGACGGAGCCCTCGCGGAGCAATTTTCCCCAGCTTTCAAAGAAAGCCTTTGGGAATTGCAGCGCGCATGCGCGGTCGTCTTCCCGCCCGAGGGTGCCATCTTAGCCAGTCTTCTTTTTTTCCGCGGAGCCCTGCAGACGTCCCCGTCTTGTCCCCGCGAAAAAGTTGATTTTCCTCTTTATTTTATACTTTTTTCTTTCGGTTCGACGCCGATCGTTTTCCCGCCCGGACTCGCGACGCCGGTCTCGAGTCCTCTAGCGTTTTTTCGGTTTTTCTGACTTAGTCAGCTTTCATTTTCGTTTTCCCTGGCAGCCCGGTCCTTTGACCTCGCAGGGGCCCTTTTTCCCCCGATGGCTGCCAGTGGCTTTAAGCGGTGTGGTCGGTGTGACCGAAATATGTCACTAACCGACACACACGACTTTTGCCTCCGCTGCTTGGGCCCGGATCATGAGGAACTGATCTGTGGGCCCTGCAGCAAACTGTCCTCGAAGGCGTTGAGAAGTCGGCGGCATCAGCGCGAGAGAATCTTCGCTGACCCCAGCCGTACCCGGACCTCGTCGGAGGCCTCCGTGTCAAAGGGCTCCAGCTCGGACCGTCGCCGGAGCTCCTCCGACCGGGGTTCTCCCTCCGGGGACCATCGTCGGAAGGAAAAACCCGCGAGGGCGGCGTCGGTGGACGCTCCTGGCTCCGCGAGGGCCAGGTCGCATAGCCCCGACAGCCGCCCCGGGTCCTTGGAGAAGGAACATCTCCCGAAGCGACCTCGCCTGGAGTCGGAGATGCCTGCCCGGGTAAGTCCTGTAGTCCTTCTGGACTCGCCTCCGCGACAGCCGACGTCGGGCCCGACGCCGTCGGGGCCCGAGTCGGGGGCTGCTGGGTCACCTGAGCTCGGACTCAGGTTGACGGCCTTGGAGAGCAGACTGTCTGCCTTCATGGACCAGCAGCGGGCACTGCTCGCTGGCCTCGCTGGCGCCGCTGCCCCGACCGCCGGGACGTCGACGTCCAAGTCGACCCCGGAGACCGAGCCGATCCTCGAGTCAATGAGAACTCGAGTCGATCCTCGGTCGAGGTCACCCTCGGCCTCCCGTTCGGGACCGAGGTCGCCGACGCCGACTCCCTCGACGTCGGGGCGGCTGGCGCCGCACCCTGCCCGGGCCGACCCCACCGAGTCCTCGTCGGAGTCGGTCTGGGAGTCTGAGGAGGAAGAGTCACCTGATTCTTTCCGGACTCGGTGTGTCCCATCGGACTCACCGGGGTCCGAACCTCGGAAGCAGTCCCCCCCGGAGGATGCCCGGTTCTCGGACTTCGTTAGGGATATGGCCAAGGCTTTGGCCTTCCCTGCGGATCCCGAGGAGGAGCCTCGAGCCGAAGAGCTCGACGCCCTCCAGTATGACTCTCCCGCGAGGGAGCACTTTACTGTGCCGGTTCCTCCTATGCTGGAACGACTACTCTTCCGCATGTGGGAGAGTCCGGCCTCCGCGCCGGTCCTGAGCAAGCGGGTCGATTCTATCTATCGGGTCCGCAAGAGCCCTGGCTTTCAGAAGGCACAGCTGCCACACCATTCCATGGTAGTGGAATCGGCCATGCATCGTCTTAAGAGCCAGAAGATGCACTCCTCGGTGCCTCCTGGAAGGGAGGCCCGTAACCTGGATGGCCTTGGCAAGAAGTGCTTCCAGGGCTCTATGCTCGCATGTCGTGTCCAGACTTACCAGCTCTACATGGGCATGTATCTCCGGGATCTGGCTAAAGAGCTAGCCGGATTCTCCGCTGGTCTCTCCGAGGAGCCCTTGCGGAGGTTCCTAGCCTTGTCCACGGGCATTCGGGAATGCTCAAAGTTCATGTCCCGAGCAGCCTATGATGGCTTTGAGGCCTCGGCTAGAGTGGCCGCAGCCGGCATCGGTGCCCGCCGACAGGCTTGGCTTCAGTCGTCGGACCTTGAGCCCTGGGTACAGGACAAGTTGGTCGATGTCCCCTGCCGAGGCGAAAACCTCTTTGGCAAGCCCATGGCGGAAAAGGCTGCACAAATTGAGACTGAGACTCTCACCAGGACCAGGCTTTCTAGGAAGACCTCCGCCCCTTCCCAGAAAAAGAAGGGCTCGGGAAAAAAGTCCTTTTACCCGAGGAAGGCGGCTGCCTACAAACAGTACCCCCATTATCAGGCCCCTGCAGCTCCCCAACAGGGCCAGCAGGCCAAGGGACGGGGTAACGGGTCCCGTAGGCAGCAAGCCCCCAAGCCTGCACCACCAGCCCCTGCTCAGCAGGGAGGGGGTTTTTGACTCGCTCAGCATAGCCTCTCCCCCCCCGCTGGTCCCTCCCAGCACCGGAGGCCGGCTGGTTCACTTCGCCCACAGGTGGTCCAGCATCACCGCAGATGCCTGGGTGCTTCAGGTCGTGCGAGAGGGCTACCTTCTCCACTTCCATCAGGTCCCTCCCTCCTATTTTCCGGGAGAACCTTCGCGCCCCCCTCTGCACAGGGAGTTGCTCCTTCAGGAGTTAGCAGGTCTTCTGCAGGAACAGGCGGTGGAACCGGTGCCCCACCACCTGAGAGGTCAAGGCTTTTATTCAAGGTATTTTCTGATACCAAAGAGAACAGGGGGCCTCAGACCCATCCTGGACTTGCGCAACCTCAACAAGTTCCTTGTGCGGGAGAAGTTCAAAATGCTTACCCTTGGAATCCTTCTGCCCTACCTCCAGCAGGGAGATTGGCTATGCTCCTTGGATCTAAAGGATGCCTACACGCACATCCTCATCCACCCAAGCCACCGCCAATACCTAAGGTTTGTGGTGGCAGGAAATCATTACCAGTACAGAGTACTGCCCTTTGGCCTATCCTCCGCACCGCGAGTCTTCACAAAATGTCTCGCGGTCGTGGCGGCCCATCTCCGGCTTCACGGCCTCTATGTCTTTCCGTACCTCGACGACTGGCTCATCAGAGCAGCGTCCGCTCAGGAGGTCACCAACGCCACGTGCCGCACGGTGACTCTGCTGCAGCACTTGGGCTTTGTCATAAACTTCGCAAAGTCCACTTTGCTCCCCTCACAGGATCTCGAGTTCATCGGCGCAAGGCTGCACACTCCTCGGGCACGAGCGCACCTACCGCTCGACAGGGCTCAACGGCTCATGGACCTAGCCGACCGCTTTCGCAGCCAGCCCTGGTCTCCGCCAGGCGCTTCCTGAGACTGCTCGGCCATATGGCTTCCACTGTCCATGTGACCCCCAATGCCCGCCTGAACATGCGGTCTGCTCAATGGTGTCTCCGCCAGCAGTGGCGACAAGCCACGGGCGGCCTGGCAGACCTAGTGCGCGTCTCCGAGCCCCTGCTCTCGTCTCTCCGGTGGTGGCTCCGGCAGCCGAACCTGATATTCGGAATGCCTTTCCAGTCACCTCAGCCGACCCGGGTGCTGACCACCGATGCATCCCTCCTGGGCTGGGGAGCACATTGCCAAGAGGCACGTACTCAGGGCCTCTGGACCACGTGGGAGTCTGCTCAGCAGATCAACTTCCTGGAGCTCAGGGCGATCCGCCTCGCTCTCAAGGCCTTCTCCCACCTGACTTCCCAACAGTCCGTCCTTGTCCAGACGGACAATCAGGTTGCCATGTTCTACGTGAACAAGCAGGGGGGCACGGGCTCCTTCCTCCTCTGCCGGGAGGCACAGAAGCTCTGCTCTTGGGCCGTCAGTCACGGCATTCTCCTCAAGGCAGTTTATCTCCCGGGCCAAGAAAATTGCCTTGCAGACAAACTCAGCAGGGTCCTCCAGCCGCACGAGTGGCGTCTGGATCCCTTGGTAGTTCAGAAGCTCTTCCTCAAGTGGGGTCTCCCCACGGTGGATCTCTTTGCCAGTCCTCACAACCGGCAACTTCCTCGCTTCTGCTCTCGTCAGCCACACCCCCTTCGGGTTGCGGCGGACGCCTTTCTGATCTCGTGGTCGGGGAGCCTTCTGTACGCTTTCCCTCCCATCCCGCTGGTCTCTCGGACTCTTTTCAAGGTTCTCCGAGAAAAAGCCTTCATGATCCTGGTGGCCCCTCGCTGGCCCAGGCAGCCGTGGTTTCCACTCCTGCTGCAACTGGCGGTGGAGGGCCCAATCCCTCTGGGGATACAACCGGATCTCCTCACTCAGGATCAGGGGTCCCTTCTGCACCCCAACCTCATGTCTCTCAACCTTATGGCCTGGCTGCTGAGAGGGTAGTCCTTGCTCCCCTTCTCCTGCCGGCGGAGGTGGAGGAGGTCGTCTTAGCTTCGCGACGGCCTTCTACCCGCAAATGCTACGCCCTTAAATGGCGTCGCTTTGCAGTCTGGTGTACCCAACAGTCTCAGGATCCCTTCTCCTGCCCGGTGTCGGTGATCTTGCAGTACTTGCTGCACCTCTCTAATCTGGGACTTAAGTCCAACTCCGTCAAAGTTCACCTCAGTGCTCTTTCAGCACATCATGTGCCAGTGGACGGCAGACCTCTCTCCAATGACCCTCTCGTAGCGAGGTTTCTCCGAGGTCTCCTTCTACTTAAACCACCTCTGCGCCCGCCAGCGCCTGACTGGGACCTGAATGTGGTTTTGCAGCGGATCACCTGTCCGCCTTTTGAACCTATGGCTACCTGTTCTCTACGTTTTCTGTCTTGGAAAACACTGTTCTTGATAGCCCTCACTTCCGCTAGGCGCGTAAGTGAATTGCAGGCCCTCGTGTCTGATCCCCCTTACACTAGGTTCTACAAGAATAGGGTAGTCCTACGGACTCACCCAAAATTTCTGCCTAAAGTGGTCTCCCCTTTTCACATCAATCAGGAGGTGGTACTTCCAACCTTCTTTCCCAGACCACACTCCAGCCGAGCTGAAACGGTCCTCCATACCCTGGACTGTAGAAGGGCATTGAACTTCTACCTTGACCGTACGCGGGAGCACCGTAAAGCTGCTCAGCTTTTTGTGTCTTTTGACCCCAATAAATTGGGGCTCCCGGTCTCCAAGCGTACTCTGTCCATCTGGGTTGCGGACTGTATCTCTTGGGCTTATGGGGCAGCCGGACTCTCCTTAGAAAGTCGAGTCACGGCTCATTGCGTTCGGGCAAAGGCCACGTCAGTGGCTTACCTCCGCTCTGTTCCGCTGGCAGACATCTGCCGGGCCGCTACTTGGTCTTCGAGACAGACTTTTGCGGTCCATTACTGTCTCGAGAGGGAGTCCCGTAGGGACAGTGCTTTCGGACAGGCAGTCCTCCGTAATCTCTTTGAGGTCTGAGCAACTCCTACCCTCCATCCCGGATGTGGGCTACCGGTGGGTGATAATTCAGCGAAGATTCTATCCTTCTGTGCTGCTGAGCTAGAGGGAGCTCATTTTTGTGCTTAGGGTCTCCGGTAGCCTTGAGCTTGGGAGTCCCATAAGTGAGGACTGACTTCCTGCTTGGTCCTGGAGAAAGCGTAGTTACTCACCTGTAACAGGTGTTCTCCAGGAGCAGCAGGAATCAGTCCTCACTACCCTCCCTCCTCCCCTTGGAGTTGCAATCGTCTGCTTATGTTCTTTTTGCAAATTTTTATGCTGTCTTTTTTAGCTATGTCATCTGACTGGCTAAGATGGCACCCTCGGGCGGGAAGACGACCGCGCATGCGCGCTGCAATTCCCAAAGGCTTTCTTTGAAAGCTGGGGAAAATTGCTCCGCGAGGGCTCCGTCGGCGCCGACGTCACCCATAAGTGAGGACTGATTCCTGCTGCTCCTGGAGAACACCTGTTACAGGTGAGTAACTACGCTATCTGCAAGATAAAGAGGGACACCGGTATGAATGGTTTTATGCACATGGATGAGAACTTTGAAATGAATACGATAGGCAAGTGGAAGCCAGTGTAGGTGAATTAAGATAGGGGTGATATGATCAAAGCGTGAGGCATGCACCAGGATGTGTGCTGCTGTATGGTGAACTAGTTGCAAGCGCTTTAATTGAACTTGAGGAAGGCCGGCGAGAACAACATTGCAATAGTCTAGACGAGATACCACAAGAGATAAGAGCAGTGTAGTCATTGAAGAGGAAGAGATAAAGGGGCGAACTGCACGAAGTTGTCTCAAAGTGAAAAAGGACCGTTGTACCACAGAAGAGATGTTCTTTGAAAGATAGGGTTGAATCCAGGATGACCCCAAGGTAACGCAGGGAGGGAACAAGTGAAAGTGGAGAGGACAGAAGAGGGGCGATGGGGGGAGGGGGGCTGGGGCACCGAAAGTGAACCAAATAGCAAAGGTTTTAGAGGGGTTCACATGCAGAAAGTTAGAAGAAAACCAGGTGGCCACTGATGCCAAGCAAGAATTGAGGAGGGTGAGATCTGGGGCAGAGGGGTCTGTGTGGTGAAGAAGAATAATATCATCTGCATAGTAGTGGGCTGTGATACTGTGCTGTTGAATCAGAAGGGCAAGAGGGGCCATGAAGACATTAAATAGGAGAGGGGCAAGGGCAGAACCCTGGGGAACACCGCAAGGGAGGGGGTTCGGGGGAGAGGAAGAGAGGCCCGTGGAGACGAAGAGAGGCCCGTGGAGACGGAAAAGGATCTACGAGAAAGATAGGAGCGAAACCAGGAAAGAACAGAACCAGAGAGCCCAATGTTATGTAGTTGATCTAAAAGGGTGTAATGATCTACAAGGTCGAAAGCAGCGGATAGATAAGGGAGACAGCAATAGAGATAAGACCGTGATCATGGGCAATATGCAAGTCATTAAGAAGAGAAAGTAGAATGGATTTGGTACTATGGTTGGGACGGAAACAGGATTGACGAGGGTGAAGTATCAGGGAAGCTTCAAGGTGGGAGGAGAGTTGGACATAGACCAATTTTTCAAGAATTTTTGAAAGAAAGGGAAGATTTGAGATGGGGCGCCAGTTGGCTAGTGAGGATGGATCAAGAGCTATTTTTAAGAATGGGTCGGATGACAGCGTGCTTCCAGAAGGTGGGAAAAGTACCAGAAGAGAGACTAGAATTGACAATGGAGAGTATATATGGGGAAAGGGCTAGAGAAGCATCCAGAAGCCATTGGGAGGGGATAGGGTCCAGGGAGCAGGTAGACTTCCGAGTTGAAGTTGCTGAACGGAAAACAATAGACCAAGAGAGTGGCTCTGAATCCCAAGACATTTTGGATTCTGCTCCAAATCAAAATCCAGTAGGACTGAATATTAGGGCAATCATAGACCACGTGCCTTAAAGTGCCAACATCCCTCTGACAAGACCAACACACATTACCAATTGACTTATCCCACTTAGATACCTTGATTGGGGTAAAATGCGCTCTGTGCGCAAAAAAGTATAATGCCTGGGAAATAGAGGCAGAGTGAGAAATTCTAATTAGTTTACCCCAAAATTTCCCCCTCGAATCTGGAGAGTGTGTCCCCAGTGTCATGTTCCCATATCCGCTGAATGCCAATAGAATGTTAAGAGGGATAATGGGCTACCAACTGATAATAAGAAGCCACCCCTGAGGCCTGTTGGGCTTTTCCAATTATGTTAAGTAACCCCCATTCCTCAGGTAGAGATCTGATATCAATGTGGGATTTCCCTATACAGTGTCTCAATTGAATCCGCTGAAAGTGTAAGGATCTAAGCAAGTCAAATTCACGTTGCAGACACGCAAGAGGCTTCCACTTACCATCAGATATCAGCTGCCCTAGGGACCAAATACCCCTGCTAAACCATTGCTTCCAGGCGAACGGATTTTGATGATTTTTTAAAAAAAGGACTATACCGTATGGGAATAAGCTTTGACAAGCATTTTTACAGAGGAATTATACTCCCTAACTGCTGGAAAGCCCTTTGGGTGTTGAGTTATAACCCTATGGAACTTCAACTTCTCTGAAGACACCATGCCAGGGAGGAGACTCAAGGAAAACAGAGCCGTCAATCTCTCTTCCAAATCAAGCCACACTGGACATTTACCCTTAGGCTTCTCAACCCATCTTGACCCCTGTTTTAAAAGAAAAGCTCAGTGATAGGCCTGAAAGTCAGGAAAGTTCACACCCCCCCCCCCCCTCCTCTTTTTTAGACTTAAGCTTCCTAAGAGCAATTCTAGGTGGCTTGTTTTTCCATAGAAACTGGACAAGAGTCCTTTCCATTTGCCAGTATGTTTTGTCTGAAAGGAAAACCGGCAGCATTTCTAAAACATAATTCACCTTAGGTGTGATAGTCATCTTTATCGCTTCAAGACGCCCCCACCAAGGTAGATAGACCGGCGACCATTTCACAGTCATATTTCATACAGTAGTAAGGAGACTCTTCATTATATTGCAGAATTTCAATAAGTGGATAGCAATAATGAACTCCTAAATATTTTACCATTCTGGGTTCCCATACAAAAGGATAGTCGGTCAAGTCTGCACTACAAACTCGTGAATTTAAAGGGAACACTACAGACTTTGTCCAATTAATTGTATATCCTGATAACCCTGAGTATTGGTCTGTCAACTCTAGAACAGCTGGAATTTAACTGAGCGTAGTGAACAGCAATAAATCATCAACATAGGCAGAAAGTTTAATTTCCATACCAGCAATAGGCACACCTTTAACCGCAGAACTCTGTCTCAATAGCAGAGCCAAGAGTTCCAAGGCAAGATTGAATAGGATAGGTGAGAGGGCGTGGCACCCAGCAGGGTTGCCCCCTAAGAGAAAATCTCTGGATTGAGTCACATTCACAAAAATATTAGCACTTGGTCTCGCATATATAAGTTTAATTAGTTTAAGGGACCCTTCACCGAAACCAAACCCCTCAAAACAGCGAATAAGAGAGGCCACTCCAGTTGATGGAATGCTTTCTCTGCATCCAGCGACAATCCCACCAGCGGGCCCTCCACTCCTTCCAACACATGGCAGAACACTCTGGCATTATCAGCTGTAGAACGACCCTCTGTGAAGCCACATTGATCCGGGTGGTTCAAAGATGGAATCAGTTTGGAAAGATGACCAGTCAAGGTGGCAGCAAATATTTTATAGTCTGCGTTTAGTAACAAATTTTTGTGATAATTATTGACCAGCTGAGGGTCCCTCCCAGGTTTTTCAAGAACCACAATGTTCACAGAAGCGAACACTCTAGTCTGGGCATCCACTTCCAAAAGGAGCCGATAGTATTGCTGAAGATATGGACCTAACACTTTAGAAAAGGTTTTATAAAATTCAGCCAGAAGGCCATCTGGTCCAGCAGCCTTGCCCATTTGCATAGAATCAATGGCCTGGATAAATTCCATGACCGTGATCTGCCTATCCTGAACTGCAGCTGTTTCCTGATCCAGAATAGGCCTCTGAACATTGGCCAGTAATCTCTCAAAAGCTTCCTCAGAGAATTCTATATCTGGAGAGTACAGCTGAGCGTAAAAATGACGGAAGGTTTCTGCGATTTCAGTGTCCACAACAATCAATTGTTGCACCTGGGAGTCTCTTAAAGCAGCAATGTGAGAAGCTTCTTTGTGACCTTTTAACGAGTTAGCTAGTAACCGTCCAGCCCTATTGCCTTCCAAGTAATACCGCCCTTTCTGCACCTGAATATTCTGTAAGCTTCAGTAGTTAGGATCATGTTATATCTGAATCTAAGGCGTTGCAAACGTATCAGAATGTTAGGATCAGTTTTCCGACCTAGGTTGCGTTCCCCTGCTTTAATCTGCCTATCCAAAGCTTCTAGTTCTGCTTTTCATTGTTTGGCCTGACGTATAACAAAGCTGGTTATGGTGGCCCGTATGTTAGCTTTGAAACCCTCCCACCATGCCCATCCCGAAGTGTCCTGGGGCAAGTTAAACTGAAAATACTCCTCTGTGGCCACTAGATGGTTTCACGGAACTCCCGATTGCTAAGAAGAGTTCTGTCGAAATGCCATCGTGTATGAGATGAGCAGCTCAAAGAGTCTAATAGGGACAATGAGACTGCGGCATGATCAGATATATGAGCAGCGTGAATATTGGATTCACTGATTCTGGGACACAATCCCTTGGAGACTAGGAAAGAATCTATGCACGATACAGAGTTATGAGTTATGGGCAAAGTGTCTGGGTGTTCTCAGACAATGCAATGGCAGTGGCGTATTTCAACAAATGAAGCAGAACTCGCAGTGCCAGGGTGTCTCTCAAGGTCACGGAGCTATGGTGTTAGGCAGAAGGGCATCAGATTGTTCTATCTGCAGCATTTGAGGGGGAGTGGTCTAGTTTCAAGATGGTGGCAGAGCAGTATTGAGCTGGTATGCCTAAACGGAAGGGGAAGCGGAAGGTCTCTCCCGCGGAGACCTTGTCTGCGGAGCCACCCGCTGTTGTTGGAGGACCCATGGATCGCTTTGTCCAGTTAACCAAGCAGCAAATGGGAGAGATGTGAGAGGGATTGGCGATGTCGGCTGAGGAAGTATCGACATTGCCTACCCTGGATGTGACTCTCTCTCCCGAGGGGCGTATGCCGCCTTTACCCCCGGGCCTCCCGGAACCTTACTCCACGGGCGCAGCTGGGACTTCCTCCATAGGTGTGGAGTCTGGAGAGTGTTTGAGAGAGGTTCTTTCAGTTCATGGAGGCAAGAACATGGGTATTGTCATGATTTTGACCCTTTTGCAGTCCATTCTGAACCAGGGCTGGGCCCTGAACACTCAAGATGTAGGTGGTGGTCATGATATGCTAGAGTGGTTGCACCCAAGGGATTTCTTTGGCAGTTTCCCAATGTCTCCTGCTTCCATCTGCTTGTGTGCCTACTTTGCTTCAATGGAGTTGCTCTCTGGTGTTGATGGCATTGAAAGGGCCTCCTTTGAGTCCGTCCATAAGGCTTCCTCAAGGATTTGACCCATAAGGCAGTTTTCCCATTGATTATAGCGTCTGTCAGGCAGATGTCCGAGCTGCATGCCTTGTTTTGCAGGGTGCCTTTCTTGGTCATCTCAATGGCTTTTGTCCCCTTGTAGATTGTACCATTTCTCAATAAAGTGCTGTACCATTTCTCCATAAAGTGCAGTCCTCCTTTCATCTTGATCAGACTGCCTTCCTGCCTGCCTTCCTTCTCGGAGTAGGACCTCACTACATCTGGTGGATATGTGGAACGTATTGATCAGATTCCTGGAAATTACCAATTCCATCTTCCAGTCGGGTCATCTTGGTGGTCTGAGGAAGGGGCTGGCAGCAGCCAAGTTCTCTCTTGCTTGCTGGAGTCAGAGGGCTATTGGGCCAGCGCACATTCTAACTGCAGGTGTGTGCTTAGTGCTGTTTGCACTGTTGAATGCGCTCATTCCAAGGATCCCTTATTAGTGACAGGGATATGTTTTGACATTTCAGTATAGAGAACCTATTCTGATTTATTCTGCCCAATTACACTGGCACCTAGTGACGCTTCAGTCATCCCTACGGTCCAGGCACTGACCAGGCGTTCATGCCCCCCTCCCCCGATTCGCAGATGAGCACACCAGAACCTCCCGTGCAACACTCAAGCCACACACACATGCACACTCTCACTTGCAGAGACAAACATACCTCTGCCAAAACCATGCTCTGATCCATAGTGCTTTCTTCATGCCATGCTACACACGTCTATATCCCTGATACTGAAACCGTGGGTGTGTCTATCCCTGCAGCTGCGGAATCACATTTGAATTGGGCCCATTTTTGATTTGGACGTGCATGCGGGCCGGACATACATAATCTGGAATTGGGTTCTATGTAATCTCTTATTCTGCTAATTGGTGTACTTAATTTTTGAATATATACTTATTTCTAAGAACAAGCAGGAATGTAGTCTTCACATATGGGTATCGTCGGTACCGACGGAGCCTGCGCGGGAACGCTCACCATCATCCAATAGGAAAGCTTTTGGGAGCATCCCACAGTGCCTGCATGCTGCCTTCCCGCCATTCCAACTCTCCCTCTTTAGTTCTCTTTTTTTCCGCAGAGCCGACAGGTTGCATACCCTGTCGCCGCAGAAAATTAATTTACTTCTTTATTTTTTGTGGATGCGTCTGCCTTTGTTCGCCTACCGGTACCGCCGGTTCTCCTCTTTTCTCTAAAAAAAAAAAAAACAACAAAAAAACCCCACACCTTTCTGAAGTACTTTTCTTCAGAGGCCTTTTCCCCCCTCGGTGCTAGGTGCCATTTTGGGCACTAGGCCCATTTTTCTTTTAAAATGGAAAAACCAGCTAGTGGTTTTAAAATAAATAAAAAAAAAAAAATGTCCTAAGTGTGGCAGTACCATATCTGTCACCGACACCAATGACTGGTGTCTCAAATGTTTAGGACCTGACCATTCTCCATTGGACTGTCTCTCTTGTAGAAAGATGACCAAGAGGGGCCTGCAGAATAGAGCTGCAAAACCCGGTACACTTTTTGCTGCAGATGCGATATCCGTTGCATCAACGTCTTCCAGGGCTTCTCTTCCTCCCATGTATCTTGGGTAACTAAACATAAGTCTTCAACTAGCCAGTCCTCAAAGAGTAGATCTTCCAAGTATCAAGATGCCATCGGTGTTGCCGTTGAGGAAAGTTCACCGGCAAAACAGCCCCAGCGGGAGGCTTCAGCTTCCAAAGCACTAATGGGGCTCCAGAATGTTCTCGAGGCTTCCACCTCTGCAGAACTACTGGTGCCATGCTCGGGTCCCGGCCGTTTCTACTGGTACCGACACCCAAGCATCGGCAGGAGTGATAGATCAAAGATTTCTCGTTATTGAACGCAGTCTAGCGGCTCTTCTAATGGCTTTGGTACCACTGAAACCACTTCAGACTGTTCAACAGGCCCCGGTACCGACTGCTCTGGCCTCGGCAGGTATACCCCCCCCATGCCGAGTCTAGAGTCAATCTCCGGTATCGAAACACCTCGATACCGACTTCGATCGATACCGGTACCGTGCCTTGCACAAACATCAGGATCAGAGATATTTTGAATCCTCCGATTCCGATGACTCTGCCAATACCAGAGCAGTTCTTCCAGAGGATCCATCTCCTCCTCGGCATAGAATGTCTCCTCCAGAGGACATGTCCTTCCAGGATTTCATACGTGATGTGGCTGGAAGCCTTGCAATCAAGGTGACTCCTGAAAAGGAGCCTAGTGCAGAAGAGTTAGAAATTCTTCAGTACCCTAAGGCTCCTAAAGAGGCAGCTACTCTGCCCATTCATAAGATCCTTCATGATCTCATGCTGAGAATGTGGGAAACTCCTTTAACCACATCTCCCCACTCTTGGAGACTCGATACCATGTACAGAGTTCCACCTTGTCCTGGCTTTCAGAAGATTCAGTTACCACATTATTCAATGGTAGTGGAATCAGCCATGCGTAGGATAAAGAGTGCAAAAAGACGACAATCCAGGCCGCGAGTCCAGGACTCTCGAAGCCTTTGGGCGTCAGTGCTTCCATGCTCTCAGCTAGAATCAGCTCATACATCTATACATGGGGATGTTCCTTAAAGAGGTTAAGGAGACTTGGAGCTTATGAGCCCCCTTCTTCCTGATGATAAAAGACAGGATTTTCTTGCTCTAGTCAGACATGCCCAAGATGTTTCCAAGTTTGTAAACCGTGCAGCCTTTGATTGCTTTGAATGCATCAGCAGAACCTCTGCTATATCCATTGGTGCACGTCGTATTGCCTGGCTTCAGGCATCAGACTTGGAAATTTGGGTACAAGATAAATTGGTAAACGCTCCTTGCACAGGAGAAAATCTTTTTGGTAAGAATTGGCAAGAAAAAGCTAATGAGATTGACTCTGACAATATCACCTTGGACAGGTTGTCAAAGTCTACAGCCAATCCAACAAAGAAAAGATCTAATAAAAAACCCTTTTTCAACAAGAAAAGGAAGTTTTATCCTTCTTATACCCAGCAGGGTCACTGTCCAGTTCATGTTGCCCAAAAGGAACAACAGACTAGACAACAGAAGAAACCAAAAGTCCCAAGAGCTCAGCAAGCTCAGCCTCCTCAGGGACTTTGACTCTTTTCTAGAGAACTTAGCCTTCCTGCCCCTGCAGGGTCCAGAACCCTCTACCATCCCTGGCAGGTTATGTCATTTTGCCACCAGATGGCACCAAATAACATTAGAAAATTGAACTCTGTCCATTGTACGAGAGGTGTACAGACTTCATTTTCACAGCATGCCCCCTCCTACAATCATAAGACAGTTCAATTCTCAGACCCCTGTTGCCAGTCTTCTGAGTCAGGTCACAACACTTCTTGCTCAAGGAGCAATAGAAGAGATGCCCATACCTCAACAGGATACAGGGTTCTACTCCCCCTATTTTCTCATCCAAAAGAAAACAGGAGGACACAGACCCATTTTGGACCTCAGAATCGAACAAATATCTGTTCCAAGAAAAATTCAAGATTTCTCTCGAACACTTCTGCCATACCTTCAGAGTCAGGATTGGCTATGTTCTCTAGATCTAAAGGATGCATATACTCATATACTCATCCGTCCAGATCACAGTAAATTCCTTCAATTCCTTTTCCAGGGAAGACACTACCAATACAGGGGTCTTCCCTACGGTCTGGCTTCTGCCCCAAGAGTTTTCACAAAATGCATGGCAGTAGTAGCTGCATTCTTACGAACTCTGGGGATATTCGTCTTCCCTTACTTGGACACCTGGTTCATTCGAGCATCCACAGCTCCAGAAGCCAGCTCCGCTCTTTCTCGCACAATGTGAGTCCTTCATTACTTGGGATTGGTAATAAACCTTCCAAAATCCCACCTCACTCCTTCTCAGTCCCTGGAATTCATAGGAGTTCGCCTAGATACCAGACAGTCAAGGGCTTTCCTTCCACAGCCCCGCTGTCTTCGTATAGTGCAGCTAGCTTACCAAACAGCGGTAAAAGAATCCCTAACTGCTCGGGAAATGCTTCAGCTACTGGAACATATGGCATTCACTGTAAATGTGGTTCCCTATGCTCGTCTTCACATGCGAGCAGCTCAGTGGACACTAATCCTCTCAGTGGACACTAATCCTCTCAGTGGACACTAATCCTCTCAGTGGACACTAATCCTCTCAGTGGACACAGGGCTGCTCAGTGGACACAGGGCATGTTTTATTTTGTCCTTCAAATGGTGGCAATCACTGGAAAACCTACTCATAGGCTCTCCTTTCCAGCAGCCTCTAGTCCAGGCCACTCTAACAACAGAGGCGTCCCAGTTGGGATGGAGGGCCCACCTGCACGATCTCTCCACCCAGGGTCTCTGGACCCCACAGGAGGCTTGTCTTCACATAAACCTCCTAGAACTCAGAGCAATCTTCCTTGCTTTTTGAGTATTCCAAGCCCAACTCAGCTACAAGACAGTCCTGGTCCAAACCGACAATCAAGTAGCTATGTTCTACATGAAGAAGCAAGGCGGAACAGGCTCTCTGTCTTTATGCAACAAAGCTTTACGACTATGGGCCCTCGCCAGAGAGCATCAAATTCACCTCTTCGTGGTATATCTTCCAGGCATTCAAAACCTTTGGGCAGACAAACTCAGCCTAGTACTGCTGCCACATGAATGGTCTCTCCACTTGGATCAGATTGCCCGAGTATTCCAAATCTGGGGAACCCCAGACATAGACATCTTTGCAAGTCCACAGAATGCCAAACTTCCCCGGTTCTGTTCCAGAATTCTGGCTCAAAATTGTCAGGCAAGGGATGCTTTCCTTCTTCACTGGGGTCCAGACTTCCTCTGTGCCTTCCCACCCATTCCCCTCATTCCCAAAACACTATTCAAGCTTCAGAGAGACAGAGGTCGTATGATACTCATAGCTCCACATTGGCCATGGCAATGTGGTATCCTCTGCTTCTACGTCTCCCTCAGGCTACACCTCTGAAGCTGGGGTGTGCTCCAGATCTTCTCTCCCAGGAGAACAGGACGCTATGGCACCCGAATCCCCAGTCCCTGCATCTCAGGGCCTGGTTGCTGAAAGCCTAGAACTTCAGGATCTCAACCTCTCTCAACAGGTAAAGGATATCCTTCAGGCTTCCAGAAAACCCTCCACAAGACGATCATACGCCTTCAAGTGGAAATGGTTCACTATATGGTGTTCTCAAAAGGGATTTAACCCTCTTGTGATACCTTTGGAATCGTTACTGGAGTATCTCCTCCATTTATCAAATTCTGGTCTTAAAACCAATTCAGTAAGAGTCCATCTTAGTGCTATTGCAGCTTCTTACAAGCCTCTAAATGGACAACCTATTTCCTCTCATCCACTCATAGCAAGATTCATGAGAGGTCTTCTATTAAAAAAACCTCCCATTAGACCACCACTGGTGGAATGGGATTTGAACCTTGTTCTCGGGCAGCTCATGAAACCGCCTTTTGAGCCTTTAGCCACTACAACTCTAAAATTCCTTTCATGGAAGGTCATCTTCCTAATTGCATTCACGTCTGCATGACACATTAGTGAGTCACAAGCCTTAGTGGCTGATCCTCCTTATACAAGATTTCACCATAAGGTTGTCCTTAGGACTCATCCTCACTTTATGCCAAAGGTGGTCTCGCCTTTCCATTTAAACCAAGCGGTTTACTTTCCTGTATTCTTTCCGAGGCCTCTTGCCTCCATTGCAGAAAGGAACCTTCATACTTTAGACTGTAAAAGAGCTTTAGCCTTTTACCTGCAAAGAACACAGCAACATAGAAAATCATCTCAACTTTTTGTTGCTTTTGATTCTAGTCATTTGGGACTACCAGTCTCCAAAAGAACTCTAACTGGATTGCACAGTGCATATCCTTCGCTTATGAGAGTAAGGGACTTCCTCTCGAAGGCCGTGTCACAGCTCACAATGTGAGAGCCATGGCAACCTCTATGGCTAACCTTCATTCTGTGTCTGTCGGCGACATCTGCAGAGCAGCTACTTGGGCTTCAGTACACACTTTTACAGCCCACTACTGTTTAGACAAGGACTCCCATCAGGACGCCTTGTTTGGCCAGGCTGCTGTTCAGCATCTCTTTCAGACTTAATGCAACTCCTACCCACTGTCCTGGGTTGGATGCCAGAGATCCATGGGAGGAAGTATGACCCATCTCACCATGGGTTTGCAGCTTCCTGAGGCCATTTCCCTGGCATCTTTCAGCTTTGGAGTCCCCATATGTGAAGATTACATTCCTGCTTATTCCTGGAGATAGCGTAATTACTCACCTGTAACAGATGATCTCCAGGAACATGCAGGAATGTAGGTGGGTGGGTTGTGAAGACTAAATGCCTGCTGTTCCCGGAGATAGCATAGTTGCTCACCTGTAACAGGTGATCTCCGGGAACAGCAGGAATTTAGTCTTCACATATGGGTATCGTCGGTACCAACGGAGCCTGCGTGGGAACGCTCCCCAGCGTCCAATTAGAAAGCTTTTGGGAGCATCCCACAGCACCTGCGTGCTGCCTTCCCGCCTTTCCCAACTGCCTCTCTCCAGTTCTTCGTTTTCCGCGGAGCCAGCAGGTCGTCGTTCCTGTCACCGCAGAAAACTTTTTCCTTATTTCTTCTTTTTTGTGGTCGTGTCTGCCTTTCTCGACGTTATACCAGTACCGACGGTTCTCTTTTCTTTTCTTCTTTTGTTTAAAAAAATATATATATTTATATATTCTATTTTCCAAACTTTTCTTCCCAGGTGCACGTGCCATTTTGGGCCTTAGGCCCAAAATTTCATCCAGTATGGAAAAACCCGCTTCGGGTTTCAAAAAGTGCACCAAGTGTGGCGGTACCATCTCCGTCACCGACACCCATGAGTGGTGTCTCAAATGTTTAGGTCCTGTCCACTCCATCTCCGAGTGTATGGCTTGTGCCATGATGTCCAAGAGGGGTCGACAAAACCGAGCTGCTAAACTCAGCGCCCTTTTTCCCTCCGATGCAGCTTCTGTGGCATCGACGTTTTCCAGGGCTTCGTCTTCCTCCCATGGATCTCAGGTAACCAAACATAAGTCCAGCCGGTCCTCAAAGGGTAGATCTCCTTCCAAGCATCGAGATGCCTCTGGCGTTGCCCTTGAGGGTACTGTACCGGCAAAATTGCCCCGGCAGGAGGCTTCGGCTTCCAAAGCATTATCGGGGCTCCTGGATATTCTCGAGGCCTCGACCTCAGCAGAACTACTGGTGCCTTGCTCTGGGGTACCGGCTGCTTCTGGTACCGATACCCAGGCATCGGCAGCGTTGCTAGACCAGAGATTCCTGGCTATTGAACGCAGTCTGGCGGCTCTCCTTGCTGCATCAACACCCTCGGAACCGCGTCCGACAGTTCAACTGGTACCGGTACCAATAGCATCGACATCGGTGTCTGCTTTGCCGGCACCCAGTCATGCGATACCTTCCAGTGCCGATACACCGGTACCGATTCCCTCCGGTACCGACTTCGGTCGGTACGGGTATTGGACTCTTCAAGAGCATCCGGACAGGAGGTACTTCGAATCCTCAGAGGACTCCGAGGATTCTGACAGCTCTGCCGGTACCAGGATACTTCTCCCGGAGGAGCCTTTCTCTCCTAAACATAGGATGTCTCCTCCAGAAGATATCTCCTTTCAGGATTTTATCAGGGAGGTGGCTCGATGTCTGTCCATTACTGTGGCTCCTGAAACAGAGCCCAGAGCTAAGGAGTTAAAGATTTTGCAATATCCCAAAGCTCCTAAGGAGGCAGCTACTCTGCCTATCCATGAGAACTTACATGATCTCATGTTGAGAATGTGGGAGACACCTCGTACCACCTCTCCTCACTCTCGCAGACTGGATACCATGTATCGAGTCCCTCCTTGTCCTGGTTTCCAGAAAACTCAGCTTCCTCACCACTCTATTGTAGTGGAATCAGCTATGAGAAGGATCAGGAGTGCAAAGAGGCATGCCTCTAATCCTCCAGGACGTGAGTGTAGAACCTTGGATGCCTTTGGACGTCGTACTTTCCAGGCTTCCATGCTTTCTGCCAGGATCAGTTCCTATATTTTATATATGGGAATGTTCCTTAAAGAAGTCACAGGAGACTTGGAGATTTTAAGCCCTCTCCTTCCTGATGACAAGAGGCAGGATTTTCTCACACTGGTTAAACATGCCCAGGATGTTTTTAAGTTTGTCAATCGTGCAGCTTTTGACTGTTTTGAGTGCATAAGCAGAACCTCTGCCATTGCCATAGGTGCACGTAGAATTGCCTGGCTCCAGGCATCCGATTTGGAGCTCTGGATGCAGGACAAACTGGGCAGTATCCCTTGTACATGTGAGAATCTATTTGGCAAAAATTGGCAAGAGAAAGCCAATGAGTTGTATGCTGACAACTCCACTTTGGATAGGTTATCCAAAGCCACAGCTGATCCTGCAAGAAAGAAATCTTTCAAGAAACCATTCTTTTCAAAAAAGAGGTTTTATCCCACTTGTTCCCAGGGACGTTCTGCAGGTCAGCCTGCCCGAAAGAGTCAGCAACCACCTAAACAAAGGATAGCAAAGACTGCTAAGCCTCAACCGTCTCAGCAGTCTCAGCCTTCACAAGGCCTTTGACTTTCCTCTAGAGAACATAGCCTTCTTGGTTCTCAATGGACCAGAGCTTTTCTTCTCCAGGACCAAGCAGGAAGTCAGTCCTCACATATGGGTGACGTTGGCGCCGACAGAGCCCCCATGCGGAGCATTTCCCCAGCTTTCAAAGAAAGCCTTTGGGAATGCAGCGCGCCTGCACGGTCCCCTTCCCGCCCAAGGGTGCCATCTTGCTCAGTCTTTCTTTTTCCGCGGAGCCCGACAGACGTGAGTTCGTGTCACCCGGGAAAAGTTGGGGTTTTTTTTGGCAATTTTCGTGTTATTTTATCCGGTTCGATGCCGGTTCCCCTTCCCGCCTGGGCTCGGTACACCAGTATCGAGTCCGGACTTGTGATTTTTGGTTTTGTCCTTCGTCACTAGCGTTCGCGCTCTTTTTGTGTTTTTTCACTGGCAACACGGTCGTTTGACCTTGCAAGGGCCCTTTTTCCCCCGATGGCTGCCAGCGGGTTTAAGAAGTGTGATCGGTGCAAGAAACTTATGTCTCTCACTGACACACATGACTGCTGCCTTCGATGCCTTGGGCCCGACCATGACCCGCTGGCCTGAGGCCCGTGCAGCAAAATGTCGTCGAAGGCGCTTCGGAGCCGTCAGCATCAACGTGAGAGAATATTCTCTTGATTCTGTGGCCGGCCGGGCCCGGACTTCGTCAGAGGGTCGGGGGTCCTCTGAAAGGGAGTCTCCCTCGCGGGAGCACCGAAGGAAGAAAAAGCTCAAGAGGGTGACTTCGGTGGAGGCTCCTGGTTCCTCGAGGGCCAGGTCGCGTAGCCCTGACTGCCGCCTCGGAGAGTCAGAGAGGCCTTCCAAGCTACCTCGTGTGGAGCCGGAGTACCCGAGTCACGTAAGTGCAGTTGTCCTCGTGGACTCTCCTCTGGGGGAGCCAACGTCGGGGGCCCGACGCCATCGGGGCCCGAGTCGGAGGCTGCTAAGTCTCCTGAGCTTGGACTCAGGTTGACAGCCTTGGAGAGCAGCTTCGCTGCCTTCATGGAACAGCAGTGGGTGCTGATCGCCGGTCTGACCATTGCATCTGCCTAGACCACCGGGACCTCGACGTCTAAGTTGACCCCGGAGACCGAGCCAATCCTCGAGTCGATGAGGTCTCGAGTCGATCCTTGGTCAAGGTCCCCCTCGACCTCTCATGCGGGGCCGAGGTCGATACCGAGGGCGGGTGGCACCGAGGTCCACACGGCCGGAGCCGCTCGACGACGACTCAGAGGAGTTGAAGTGGGAGATGGAGGATAAGGAGTCCCTGGACACCTTCCGGACCCGGTGCGTCCCTTCGAACTCGCTGGCGTCCAAGCCTCGGAGACGGTCCCCCTGGAGCATACTCGGTTCTCGGACTTCGTGAGGGACATGGCCAAGGCCCTGGCCTTCCCTGCGGATGCTGAGGAGGAGCCTCGAGCCAAGGAGCTTGATGCCCTCTTGTATGACTTTTCTCCGAAGAAAGCCTTTACTATACCCGTTCCTCCAATGCTGGAACGGCTGCTCTTCCATATGTGGGTGGCACCGGCCTCGACGCCGGTTCTTAGCAAACGGGTCGATTCCATTTATCGAGTCCATAAGAGCCCTGGGTTCCAAAAGGCGCAGCTACTGCACCACTCCATGGTTGTGGAATCGGCCATGCACCGTCTGAAGAGTCAGAAGATGCACTCCTCGGTGCCCCTCGGCCGGGAGGCCCAGAACCTGGATGCCTCGGTAGAAAGTGCTTCCAGGGCTCTATGCTGTCTTGCCATGTCCAGACCTACCAGCTGTACATGGGCATGTACTTAAGAGACCTGGCAAAGGAGATTTCCGGATTCTCAGCTGGCCTCTGAGGAACCTTTGCAGAGGTTCAAGGCTTTGTCAACAGGGATTCGAGAGTGCTCGAAGTTTCTCTCGAGCAGTCTATGATGGCTTCGAGGTTTCGGCCCGGGTAGCCATGGCTGGCATCGGTGCATGCCGTCAGGCCTGGCTACAGTCATTGGACCTGGAGCCATGGGTGCAGGACAAGTTGGTGGTTGTCCCCTGCTGAGGCGAAAACCTTTTCGGTAAGCCCATGGCTGAAAAGGCTGCGGAACTCGAGACTGAGACTCTCACCAGGACAAGGCTGTCCAGGAAGACTTCTGCCCCTTCTCAGAAAAAGTGCTCGGAGGGGAAAAAGCCCTTTTTCCCGAGGAAGGGTGCTGCCTATAAATCCTACCCTCACTATCAGGCCTCTCCAGCTCCCCAACAGGGCCAGCAGGCCAAGGGGCAGGGGCATGGGCCCCGTAGGCAGAAGACCCCCAAGCCGCCAGTTCCAGCTCCTGCACAGCAGGGAGCGGGGTTTTGACTCCCACAGCATAGCCTCTTCTCCACAGCTGGCCCCACTCAGCACAGGAGGTCGGCTGACACTGTACGCCTACAGGTGGCCAGCCATCACAGGGGATAGCTGGGTCCTCAGCATAATCCAACACGGCTACATGCTCCACTTCCACCAGATACCCCCCTCCTACTTTCCAGGGGAGCCTCCAAGACTCCCTCTGCACAGAAACCTCCTCCTTCCGGAGTTGGCAAGTCTTCTAAAGGAACAGGCGGTGAAACCGGTGCCTCACCACGTGAAAGGGCAAGGCTTCTACTCCAGGTACTTTCTGGTACCAAAAAGGACAGGAGGCTTCCAGCCTATCCTAGACTTGCGAAACCTAAACAAGTTTCTGGAGAGGGAAAAGTTCAAGATGCTTACCCTTGGGATACTGCTGCCCTACCTCCAGCAGGGAGACTGGCTATGCTTCTTAGACCTAAAGGATGCATATACTCATCCTCATTCATCCAGACCACAGACAATATCTCAGATTTTGTGGTGGGAGGAAACCATTTCCAGTACAGAGTACTTCCCTTTGGCCTTACATCTGCCCCCAGGGTTTTCACCAAATGCCTGGCGGTGGTGGTGGCCTATCTCAGAAATCAGGGAATTTGTCTTCCCATACCTGGAGGACTGGCTCATCAGAGGTCAGTCTCTCCAGGAGGCCAGACAAGCCACTCTTCGCGCTGTCTCTCTTCTTCAGCATCTGGGCTTTGTCATCAACTATGCAAAGTCCACTTTGCTCCCCTCACAGAACCTAGAGTTTATAGGGGCAAGATTGGACATCCTGCAGGCAAGAGCTTACTTGCCTGAGGACAGGGCCCACAGATTGATGGTCTTGGCCAACCAGTTCCAATGCAATTCTCAAGTTTCCGCCAGACACTTCCTGCGGCTCCTGGCCCACATGGCATCCACGGTGCATGTGACCCTGAATGCCCATCTGCACATGTGGACGGCTCAATGGTGTCTCAGAGCTCAGTGGGTGCAAGCCACAGGTGGCCTCCGAGACAGAGTAAGGGTGTCCAAACCACTCTTGGCCTCCTTGCAGTGGTGGCTAAATCTCCCAAAACCTCTCAGGGGGGGTACCCTTTCAGGCCCCAGCACACACCAGGGTGCTGACGACCGATGCTTCTTTGAAGGGCTGGTGTGCACATTGTCAGGGCATGTGCACTCAAGGCCTCTGGTCTCCTCGGGAGGCCACACAGCAGATCAATCTTTTGGAGCTGCAAGCAATCCGCTTGGCTCTACAAACCTTTTCTCATGCCCTCTCTTACCAGTCTGTCTCAGTTCAGACAGACAATCAGGTAGCAATGTTCTATGTGAACAAGCAAAGGGGCACAGGGTCCAGACTCCTATGTCAGGAGGCGCAGGCCGTTTGCTCCTTCGCTTTGAGAAACATGCCTTGTTCGACTGCAGTTTGTCTGCCTGATCAGGAGAACTTTTTGGCAGACAGACTAAGCAGGATTCTCCAGCCTCACGAATGGCAGTTGAATCCACTGGTGGTTCAGCAGATCTTTCTACGATGGGGACTTCCATCCATCGATCTCTTTGCAAGTCTATTGAACCGTCAGCTGCCCAGGTTTTGCTCCAGACAGCCGCATCCCCTGAGAGTGGCAGCAGATGCTTTTCTGACCTCTTGGTCGACGGGCCTCCTGTATGTGTTTCCTCCCATGCCCCTGTTGGCCCGTACCCTGTTCAAGATTCTACGGGACAAGGCCTCGGTGATTCTGGTAGCCCCCAGATGGCCGAGGCAACCGTGTTTTCCACTTCTTCTGCACTTGGCAGTGGAAACTCCATTCCATCTGGGGTTGCAACTCGATCTTCTATCTCAGGATCAGGGTTCCGTTCTGCACCCCAATCTCAGATCCCTCAATCTGATGGCCTGGCTGCTGAAAGGATAGTGCTAGCTTCCTTACTTCTTCCTAGGGAAGTTGAGGAGGTGGTCTTGGCTTCGAGGAGGCAATCCACCAGAAAGTCCTATGCTCTCAAGTGGCGCAGGTTCTCAGTGTGATGTGCTCAGCACAATGAAGATACTTTCTCCTGCCTGGTGCCAGTAGTGCTACAATGCCTACTTCACCTGTTAGACCTAGGCCTTAAGTCCAACTCTGTTCGGGTTCACCTCGGTGCTCTTTCAGCACACCACTCACCAGTGGAGGGACAGTCGCTGTCGGCTCACCCCTTGGTGTCCCTTTTCCTCAGAGGCCTGCTTTTGCTCAAGCCTCCGATTCATCCCCTGCCACTGAGTGGGACTTGAACATGGTCTTGCAACAACTTACTCACCCATCGTTTGAGCCGATGGCTACTTGCCATTTACGCTTCCTTTTCGTGGAAAGCATTCTACCTGGTAGCTCTTACCTTGGCCAGACGTGTGAGTGAACTACAAGCTCTGGTTTCTGATAGACCGTACATGCAGTTCTATAGGAACAGGGTGGTCCTTCGGACTCATCTGAAGTTCCTTCCTAAGGTGGTCTCCTCTTTCCGTCTCAACCAGGAGGTGGTTCTTCCGACCTTCTTTCCAAGGCCACATACCAGCCGGGCTGCGACAGTTCTGCATACTCTGGACTGTAAGAGGGCGTTGTCCTTTTACATTGAATGTACGCGGGAGCATCGAAGGGCTACTCAGCTCTTTGTCTCCTTTGACCCTAATAAATTGGGGTTACCTGTCTCCAAGCGTACGTTGTCCACTTGGGTAGCAGATTGTATCGCCTGGGCGTACAAGGCAGCCGACCTTACCTTGCAGGGTCGGGTCACAGCCCACCGTGTCAGGGCGAAAGCTGCGTCAGTAGCTCATCTCCGCTCTGTTCTGTTGGCAGACATCTGCCGGGTTGCTACTTGGTCTTCAAGCCAGACTTTTGCAGCCCACTACTGCCTCGAGAGAGAGTCCTGAAGGGACAGTGCTTTCAGACAGGCGGTACTCCGTAATCTCTTTGAGGTTTAGGCAACTCCTATCCTTCGGCCCTTGTGTTGGGCTACTGTACGTGGGCGTTCTCAGAGGATATTCTTATCACGGATGCTGAGGCTCTGCAGAGGGAGCCATCTTTTCAGCTTTGGGTTCCCGGTAGCCTAGAGCTGGGGAGTCCCATATGTGAGGACTGACTTCCTGCTTGGTCCTGGAGAAAGAGTAGTTACTCACCTGTAACAGGTGTTCTCCAGGAGCAGCAGGAATCAGTCCTCACCACCCTCCCTTCTCCCCTGGAGTTGCAATCATATACTTTATTTTGTTTTTTGCTGTCTCTTAGCTATGTCATCAGACTGAGCAAGATGGCACCCTTGGGCGGGAAGGGGACCGTGCAGGCGCGCTGCATTCCCAAAGGCTTTCTTTGAAAGCTGGGGAAATGCTCCGCACGGGGGCTCTGTCGGCGCTGACATCACCTATATGTGAGGACTGATTCCTGCTGCTCCTGGAGAACACCTGTTACAGGTGAGTAACTACTCTTATTGGACGCTGGGGAGTGTTCCCGCGCAGGCTCTGTCGGTACCGACTATACCCATATGTGAAGACTACATGCCTATATGTGAAGACTAAATTCTTGCTGTTCCCGGAGATCACCTGTTACAGGTGAGTAACTGCACTTTATGCAGTGTCTTCTAGTGAAATTATTTCAAATTATTTTACTCCTGCTGGAATTATGCACACAAAATTCAAACTTCAGTGTCTATAGGTCTGAAATATGTAAAATTCTACATGCATTGTTTATCAAAATTACACAGCATATTGTTTTTGAGTGTTAATTTAAGATACTATACAGAAAAAAGTGCTAAATTTTGAATTATCGTGTGCAGAATTCCAGTAGTATTTTCTATTCTTTCCAAACTTGCTTGTGGATGTTGTGTAAATTTCTATGAAATTAATTATAACATACATGTGAACTAAATGTATCCATGCAACAGTTTTCAGCACTGAGTTACAAATCTTGCTTTTTAAAACCACTGAACTTTTGCTTTAGCATTAATGGTGCATTCTTCCTAGCAAAAAAAAGGTGCTGTAGTCACATGCAGGGGTCTTTCATTAATACATGAGGACCATGTTCAGTTTTTAGCAGGCAATTAAAAAGCTGCTGCTACTCTGTACTACCAAATACCCCTTCAAAAAAACCCACTTTTAAGATCTATTTTAGAAATTCACATATTAGATGTACAGTTTGATGTAAGCTTAAAAAAACAAAAAACTTCCCAAATCAGATTTGCTTCTTTACCACCCCTCTCCTCTCCCCAAAAATATTAACTAAATACAATAGTATGGTGTATTGTCTTGTAAAATATTTATAACAATAGATTTTGTTGGTATAGCATTTTAATTGAATTCCACTTGGTAAATATTTATTGAATCTGTTTTTTTTCTTATTAAAAAAAGAAAGTCTATGGAACTGTTCTGCAAGTGTTTTTATGTGTAATTGTGTAACCAGGGAAGATGTTCAGATTCTGTGGGGTGCCAGTTTAGAATTTTTTTTCTGAACTGCATGGTGAGAATAAATCTCTTTCCTAAAATGAAGTGCAAAGATAAGTAATAACTTTTTATGCATGATAAGAATCAAAAAATCTGAACCTGCTGGTCTTTGCTTTTCATTTTTCTTTACCTTTGTCTTTCACTTGGAACCTCCTGCCGTGTGCACACGATGTGATCAATAACTCAATAACTTTTTCGTGCAGTAATTATCTCTCTGATATTATCTGAGCACTGTATTTCTTTATTACCCAAAAGATGATGGAGATATTTATATAACCAGCTGATCCCATTTTGTTTGAAACTGGTTCACAACAGCAGGATAGATGTTTGCTAAAAAGGCTATTTAAAATAAATAATGTTGAAAGCTGGATCTTGCTGTTAACTTGAACTTGAGTAAAAAAACTGTCATATTTTATAGCTTTGTTAATTATTCTATAAATATGTTGCGTTCCATTAATTATGCTGCAGAAATCATTGGGGAGCTCAAATTGAATAAATTATTTTTGTTCATAAATTCAGTTTTTGAAATCCATACATGTTATATTCATTAAGTAGTGAAAGTATAATTTTCATTGGTTTGCAATGGTTACCCCAAGAAGAGTTTGTGTTTTTTTTTTCAACCCTGATATTTTTTTAAGGAATACAGAGTGCCTTAGCAAAATGCTGTTGAACATTTGAAATACTCATATGTTCCATGGGATTTGCTCTTGCAGACTGAAATCTTACAAGAATCCAAAATGATGATTCCAGATTGTCAGCGCAGATTAGAAGCTGCATATGGAGATCTTACAGAGTTGTTAGTAAGTATTGAGAGAGAGCTTAATTTCTTTTATCTTGAAGAATCAAATGACCTTTCATAAATATATAACGATTATGGATCAGTAAAATAAGCTCTTACCCGCCCACTCTTCTTTCACTTTGATTGCAAGCCTTTTTGTGCATGTTCTGATATGCTAGTAAGAGTAATCAGATTGGCTTTTCTCTTCCCCTTGTGGTAGAATATGGCCGTGTCTGGCATCATTAAAAATGTGCTCTCTACTCCTGCAGGACTAGAGTAAACTAGAAAAGAAAAGAGCAGGGGCAGTAAAGTAGAGAGCAAATTTTTAATGATGCCAGACACGGCCATGTTTTGCAAATAAGTTGCCTGTGTCAGGGGCAGATTTGTCTCAATATTATCTAATAAATGAAAAACCATTGTTCCTGAGCGGTCCTTCAGTTTAGTCCTCCACATCCGTAGTCCACCTCTTCCTGCAGCATTGAGACTGGACCAATCAGAATCTTTAATACTTCAGGATATATGCTGCTGGAGCTCCCATCAGCCCCCAGTGTGTCCAGTCTCCAGCAGCAGGAAGACGTGTAAGCCCGCCTGGCTCACTTAGGGGCTTGGTAGCAACACTAGCTAGACTTTTAGTGGGGATCTCTTTTATTTTTATTTCATTTTAATTTCGTGCAGCCTGCAGCTTTAAATTAAAAAAAAAAAAAAAAAGGAACCTGCGGAGCCGAGCCGTCACTGCCCTTCTCTCTCCTTTGCCGGGGGCACTACTAGGCAGTGTTAGATCGCTCCCCCTGGACAGTACAGGGGAGAGATCTGTCCTCTAGTCAGCAGCTCCTTCTCCGGAAAAAGGGCTTGCTCCGGAGTGCTGAGCTGCGACGGACAGCTCTGCGGGGTGCTCGGCTCACCGGTGTGCTGTAGCAGCCGGCTTCTCAGCTTTACTCCGCTCTAGATTCGAGCGGTTCTTTGTGGGTTCTGTTGTGTTTGGTTTCAGCTGCGGTAAGTGGGGTTTTTCCTTTTTTTTCTTTTCGGCGGTTCTCTAAGCACACCGTTTAGTTTTATTTTGGCTTCTTTGGATTTTCGCGCCTTTTTTTTTTCGCCGGTCCCGGCGGCCATTTTGAGTTCCTTTTTTTCTTTTTCCCGCGGGTTGCTCTGCTTGCTGCAGGACCTGGAAGCTGGAGCCCTTAGCGTTTTGGGGCAGCTTTAATGTTTTGATTTATTTTTTACTATAGTTTGGCTAGCTCACTTAAAAAAAAAAAATAAATAAATAAATAAAGGGGGCCAGCCCCTGGCTCTATGCTTCCCTCTCCTCCTTAGAGTTGCGCCATTTTTTCTTTTGATGTCGGCAAGGCCACAGTGCGTGGTCTGCGGCTCTCGCAGGGGCACGGTGTCAGACTCCGGAATTTGCAGGGGCTGCGCTGCTGTGTCGGCTGATATGGAGCAGCAGATGGTAGACAGGTCCGTGCCAGATACCTTGGACTCTGCATTGCCTCCTGAGGGGGATTCTTCGCTTGATGCTCTCCCTCTCCAGGGACAAGCTGTATCTAAGGCGCAGGGGTCTGGGCTGCCAGTGGCAGAGGCTGAGTCTTCTGCTTCCTTGACAGATCTTTCCCCAGATTTCGTCCTCCTTATGCATCAAGCTTTCAAATTGGGATGTTTAGGTAGGTTGCCAGAAGCTTTCGCAGCGCCGGCCCCTCTGCCACCTCTTAAGGCGGCAGGGACTGGTCCGAATTTACAGAAGCCGGCAAAAAGGCCTCGGTCCTCGGACGTAGAACATGAGGATTTGGGGTGGCACGAAGTAGAGCCTGAGATGGAGTCTGAGGATGTGTTTGATGATCTGGAAGAAAGGGAGCTCCTTGAACCCGAAGATCAGGCAAGAATCATCAGAGTTTTTCGTAAGGAGGAGCTGGTTCCCCTCATCACGGAAGCCCTTCAGACGCTGAACCTTGCAGCAGCGTGCCCGGCTGAGGAAGAGGGATTAGAGGATCCTCTCATCCAAGCGGTCCGTGATTCTCAGATAGTGTTCCCGGTGCATAGAGTTGTAGATCAGATGATTCAAGCAGAATGGGATCAGCCTGAGGCAGGTTTGAAGGGTATTCAGACGATGAACCGACTCTATCCCTTAGCGGACAAGGATAAATTCAAGTCGCCCCGAGTAGATGCGGCGGTCTCGGCAGTGACCAAGAAAACCACAATTCCAGTGGAAGGAAGTACGGCCTTAAAAGACACTCAAGACAGGAAGGTTGATGGTTTGTTGAAGCAGGCCTTTGAGACCAATGCTTTGTCTTTGCAGGCTTCTATTTGTGGGGCCTGGGTAGCTAGAGCCTGCTTGAGGTGGGCTCAGCATCTCCGTCAGGATCCCCCCTTAGACCAACAGGGAGTGCTCGAGGTGATGCGGTTGGAGTCTGGTTCAGCCTATTTGGCAGACGTTCACTATGATTTGATCAGGGCGTTGGCAAATAGTATGGCTTCCTTAGTGGCGACGTGAAGGACCATCAGGTTGTGTAATTGGGCAGCCGACGGGTCCTCAAAGTCTCGGCTCAGTAAACTTCCCTTTAAAGGCAGGTTGTTCGGGGACGATCTGGACAAGTTGGTCAAGGATTTTGGGGAGTCCAAAGGCCGGAAGGCTTCCTGAAGATAAGCCTAAGCTAGGTAAACGTTTGCCGGTTTCTCGAGGTCAATTTAGGGACTTTCGGAGGTTTCGGTCCTCCCGCCTTTGGGGATCCCAACGTGGCAGGTTTGGATCCAGGCCAACGAATTTTCGAGGTTTCCGAGGAGCGGGCAGAGGTTTCTCGGCTGCGTCATCTTCCTCTGTCTCTTCCTTTAGTCGCAAACCGCAATGAAGCGAGGTGGACCCGGGAGGGACGGCAAGTGATCGGAGGTCGCCTTCGGGACTTTCTTCCTTCTTGGGTCCAGATAACATCAGATCAGTGGGTGCTCGAGATTGTCAGAGAAGGTTATGCGCTGGAGTTTGCATCCCCGCTCCAGGATTCCTTCGTGCTGTCTCCCAGCAAGGAACAGCAGAAGGAATCGGCGATTCGGTCAACGTTGAGTCGGCTGTTGGAGTTGGCGGCGGTAATTCCCGTTTCGGAGTCCGATCGCGGGGAGGGTCGTTACTCCATTTATTTCATGGTGCCAAAGGAGGACGGCTCCCTCCATCCTATCTTAGACCTCAAGGGTGTGAATCGTTGTCTCCGGGTGCCACATTTTCGAATGGAGACCCTAAAATCCGTCATTGTGGCAGTTCGTCTAGGAGAGTTTTTGACGTCTCTGGATCTCTTGGAAGCTTACCTGCATATTCCGATCAGACCGGTTCATCAGAAGTTCCTGCGCTTCGCGTTTCCGTGGGGTCACTACCAATTTCAGGCGCTACCATTCGGACTGGCTACCGCGCCGCGAACCTTCACCAAGGTCATGGTGGTGGTCGCGGCGGCTTTGCGAAAAGAAGGTATTTTGGTTCACCCTTATCTCGACGACTGGTTGATTCTGGCGAAGTCCGCAATGGAGAGCTTGCAAGCCACAGCCAGAGTCGTTCGTCTGCTTCAGAGTCTCGGCTGGGTAGTCGATGCAAAAAAGAGTCACTTGGTTCCTTCGCAGTCCCTCGAATACCTTGGGGTCGTTTTCGACACGGCAAGAGGCTTGGTGGTCTTAACGGATCGTCGTGTCCAGGCCTTGCGCAGCCTAGTACGCACTTTTTTGGGGATTCCCGCTCCGTCCGCGTGGTGGTATCTGCAGCTCCTGGGAACAATGGCGGCAACTCTGGAGGTGGTGCCTTGGGCCCGGTTTCATATGCGTCCACTTCAGAGAGCCCTATTAAGTCGGTGGTCGAACCAGTCCCATTCCTTGAACCGCCGGTTGCCCTGTCCGGGTCATGTCCGGAGGTCGTTGCAGTGGTGGCTCCGCTCGAAGTCCTTGACGGCGGGGATGCCCTTGGAGCAGCCGGTCTGGCTTCCATTGATAACGGATGCGAGTCTGGCAGGCTGGGGGGCCCACTGCCAGGACCATTTCGCACAGGGGACGTGGTCCGCCAGGGAGTCCTTGTGGTCGATCAACCGTCTCGAGCTTCGAGCAGTGAGGCTAGCGCTGCAGGCCTTCGAAGCGTCAGTCCTTGGGGAAAGCAGTAAGAGTCCTGTCGGACAACTCTGCTACGGTGGCGTACATCAACCGTCAAGGAGGCACGGGAAGCGTGGCCATGGAAGAGGAGTCTGAGGCGCTGTTCGCCTGGGTGGAGGTTCACCTCCTAGCCATTTCGGCGGCGCATATCACCGGAAAAGACAATGTGATGGCAGATTTTCTCAGCAGAGTGCAAGTAGACTCCGGAGAGTGGGAACTGCACCCGCAAGTTTTTGCACAAATAGTTCGCCGATGGGGTCCGCCGGTCATGGACCTCATGGCGACTTTTCAATCGGCAAAGACAGGTCGGTTTTTCAGCAGGAGAAGAGAGCGCATGTCCGAGGGGATCGACGCTCTTATCCAACCGTGGCCCGTCTCTGGTCTTCTGTATGTTTTTCCTCCGTGGGCATTGGTCGGCAGAGTAGTCCAGCGTATCGAGGCTCACCGCGGAAAGGTGCTGCTGGTGGCTCCAGACTGGCCCCAGCGGCCTTGCTACGCTGATCTGGTCTGGCTTCTCGATGGTGCTCCGTGGAAGCTTCCTCTCCTGGTGGATCTGCTAGTTCAGGGACCGTTGCGCATGCCACAAGTGGATCGATTCTCGCTTACGGTATGGCCATTGAAAGGGCTAGGCTGAGAAGGAAAGGTTATTCGCCGGCGGTCATTGCCACTCTTCTTCGAGCTAGACAGTCCTCAACCTCGCTGACGTATGTCCGAGTTTGGCGAATTTTTGAGGATTGGTGTTCAAGGAATCAGGTTTGGGCGTCTACGGCTTCGGTCGCTGTCATTCTCAGTTTCTTGCAGGACGGTTTCGATATAGGATTGGCGGCCAGTTCTCTGAAGGTTCAGCTGGCGGCTCTCGCTTGTTACAGAGGGAAAATCCAGGATGTTCCTCTAGGAGCACACTCGGATGTGCAGCGTTTTCTTAAAACAGTGTTTAGACTGCGCCCGTCGCGTAGGGTGTCCATTCCTCCATGGGATTTGAATCTGGTTTTACAAGCTCTCGTTCAGAAGCCTTTTGAGCCTCTTCGTCAAGCTTCTATTAAGGATTTGACGTTAAAAACAGTGTTTCTGGTAGCTATTTGTTCGGCGAGGCGAATTTCGGAACTGCAGGCTTTGTCTTGTAGGCCTCCGTTCCTATCTTTTTCTAGAGATAAAGTCGTTCTGCGGCCGGTTCCTTCGTTTCTGCCTAAGATGGTGTCTCCTTTTCATGTGAATCAATCCGTCATTCTGCCGGCGTTTCCGTCGGACTCAGTAAAGGTTTCCAACGACGGCTTGCATCGGCTGGATGTCCGCCGAGTGTTGCATCAGTATCTGAAGGTTTCCGAGACCTTCCGTAAATCGGATCGCCTTTTTGTGCTTTTCGGGGGCGTTCGAAAGGGGGAAGCGGCGGCGAAGTCTTCTGTCTCTAGATGGATTAAGGAGGCTATTGCGTCGGCATATATCTTGCAAGGCCGTCCTGTTCCGTTGGGTTTGAGAGCCCACTCTACGAGAGCGCAAGCGGCGTCGTGGGCGGAGCATAGCCTTGTTCCTCCAGTGGAAATTTGCAGGGCGGCTACTTGGTCGTCTCTTCATGCTTTCAGTAGACATTATCGATTGGATATTGCATCAGCTAGGGATTCTTGTTTTGGTTCGGCGGTGTTGCGCACCGGTTGGCAAGGTCCCCCCCGTTGATAACTGCTCTGTTACATCCCGGATGTGGAGGACTAAACTGGAGGACCGCTCAGGAAATGGAAATTACACGTACCTGGTAATTGTAGTTCCTGGAGGGTCCAGTTTAGTCCTCAGTCCCGCCCAAGAGATTTTTTTCTTCTGATTCTGTGCAGCGTGCTAACTCCGGTGTGCGGGGAGTCGCGTACGTAAGATTCTTCGGTTCCTCTCGGTTGGTACCCTTTTTCGCTCCCTTTTGGTAAAAAGGGTTTTTTTTCTTATGTTGGCACATTAGTGTACCTTTTGCTTAAGGGAAAGGGGGCAGAAGCAAGGTGCACGGCGATGGCTCTCTCGTTTGGGGAGGGAGTCAACTTATGGTTAAGGGGGGTAAGCTGGTTATAGTTTAACTGTTTATAAATCATGTGTTGCTTCTTTGAGTCTGCTTTGTTAATAGTTCACTGGGGTCTGATGGGAGCTCCAGCAGCATATATCCTGAAGTATTAAAGATTCTGATTGGTCCAGTCTCCATGCTGCAGGAAGAGGTTGATTACGGATGTGGAGGACTAAACTGGACCCTCCAGGAACTACAATTACCAGGTACGTGTAATTTCCATTTGTGGCACTGTGCTGTGTAATAAGCTGACGTCTTGACTCACAGTAAGGCAAGAGACTAAGGAGCCAATGTAATAAGCCATGCATTAGAATTATATGTTTTTTCCATATCGTCCTTCTAGACCAGTCCAGACAAGTGGGTTGTGTTCCCCTATCAGCAGATTGGAGGCAAAGAACTAATGAAAAGCTTTCAATGACATCACTCTCATGCCTCTAACCGCTTCAGCCACCAGAGGTCCCTCAGTATTTCTTTGTTTTCAACAGATGGATGGATTTTCTCCTCTGAAGAAAATCTGAGGCTTGAGAGGAAAAAAGATTGAGTAAATGCTTGTGAATGACCACCTCAAGCCCTAAAGGAGTGACTCACTTGAGCGTGACGAGGGAAGCTTCACTTTTTGGTAGCCATAGGATGATGGGAAATTGATTCCACTCCATGCCCTTATCAGGATAAGGGCCTCTTGAGCAGCTACAGATTGGAAGGATTTGGAAGAATCTGGAATAGTGCAGCAGCCTCACACAACCTTAGCGCCCCTTCCCTTCTCCATGCCCTTCTGTTCTCCTGACGATTTCAGAAGACAGAGGGATCTGCCTGCCAGCCACCTTTCAACAGTGCTTTTAAAATAAACCCAGCCGATGAAGTAGTTTCAGGGGAGTAGACCTGAGTCTGGCACGGATCCTATGCCTGGGGTGAGAACCAAAGTTTGACCTTGTTATTGTCCTTGTTGGCTCCTGGTTCAGGCTCTGAGGGATGTTATTCAGGATGGACTGCTAGTGACCGTTGGCGCTGTGTGGGGGTTTACTGCCATTTTCTGCATGCGTTAGTAACATTCTCGAGGAACAAGCAGGAAGTCAGCCCTTACATATGGGTGATGCTGACAGAGCCCTCACGGAAGCATCTCCCCAGCTTTCAAAGAAAAGCCTTTGGGAGATGCCACCACACATGCATGGTCTCCTTCCTGCCCAAGCGTTCCATCTTGCTCAATCTTCCAGGGCGCCCCCCCCCCCCCGGAAAAAAGTTGTTCTCCGTACAATTTTTGTACTTTTTTCTGACCTGCACCGGTTCCTTTCCTGCCTAAGACCTGTTGCTTTAGTGGCACTCACCTCTGCCTGCAGAGTCAGTGAGCTCCAGGCCTTGGTGGCCGAGCCACCCTACACCAGATCTACAAGAACAGGGTCATGCTCTGCACTCGCTCTAAGTTTCTCGCGAAGGTGGTTCAGACTTCCACCTCAATCAGGAGGTAGTGCTCCCTACCTTCCTTCTACGGCCTCACACCACCTCGACATCGGCCGTCCTCCATACCCTGGACTGCAAACGAGCCCTGTCCTTATACTTGCAGCGGACCCAGGGCCACCATAAAGCCTCATAGCTTTTTGTCTCCTTCGACCCCAGCCGTCTGGGGCAGGCTGTCACCAAGCGGACCATATCCATCTGGGTAGTGGACTGCATTGCCTTCACCCACAGTCGAGCTGATATTCCTCTGGAGTGCCGAGTCATGGTGCACAATGTTTGTTGCAAATCTCCGATCAGTGCCCATGGCAGACATCTGCTGGGCTGCCACCTGGCCCTCCGTTCACACTTTAGCAGCCCACTATTGCCTGGAGAGGGAGTCCTGATGGGACAGTGCCTTCGGCCAGGCCGTACTCTGTAACCTCTTTGGGGTTTAGGCAACTCCTGCCCTCCGACCTTTCTTGTTCAGGCTACCGGAGCCATGGTTCTCCCTGGATACTGGGGTCCTCTGAGTATGTCAGTGGATTCGCCTGCGGCTGTTTATGGCTGGGCCATACCTTTTTCATACCGGTCCTGTGTAGCCTGGAGCTAGGGAGTCCCATATGTGAAGGCTGACTTCCTGCTTGTTCCTGGAGAAAGCATAGTTTCTCACCTGTAATAGGTGTTCTCCAGGGACAGCAGGAATCAGTCCTCACAACCCCCCTCCTCCCTTTGGAGTTGCTATTCATTTTTGGCCATCTTCTTGGTTGGGCTCTTGCTATGGCACCTTACTGAGCAAGATGGCACCCTGGGGCTGCAAGTGGACCACAGTGCATGGTGACATCTCCCAAAGGCTTTTCTTTGAAAGGTGGGGAAATGCTTCTGGGAGTGCTCTTTCAGCGTCTGTCACCCATATGTGAGAACTGATTCCTGCTGTCCCTGGAGAACATCCTGTTACAGGTGAGTAACTACACTTTTTTGCCTTTACAGCTCCCTGGATTGGTGGCAGGATCCCCGAAGGCTCCTTCGGGGCATGCCCTTCCAGGCCCCACAGCTTGAGCTTGTCCTGACGACGGATGCCTCCCTACTGGGTTGGGGGGCCCACTGCGGTGACCTGCGCACCCAGGGACAGTGGTCACTCGAAGAATCCCAGCAGCAGATCTATCTGCTCAAGCTTCGGGTGGTCCAGTCGGCCCTGAGGGCCTTCAAGTACCATCTGAGGGGAAAGTTGGTGCTCGTGCAGGCTGACAACAGGGCAGCAATGTTCTAAATAAACAAGGAGGGGGGAACAGGTTCCCACCCCCTCTGCCAGGAGGCGGTCCTCCTTTTTGCTCCTTTGCCATTCGCCGGGGCATGACCATCAGAGCGGTCTATCTCCCGGGCCAGGAAAATGTCCTCTCAGACACTCATCAGAATCCTTCCCCCACACGAGTGGCGCCTGGATCCGGAGGTGGCCAGCCTCTTGTTCCATTGGTGGGGGACTCCGTCCATGGACCTATTTGCCAGCCCGGTGAATGTGCAGCATCCCCGCTTCTGCGGATCGGTTTCACACCCAAGCAGGGTGGCCCCGGATGCGTTCCTCTTGAACTGGACCTCCGGGCTTCTTTACACCTTCCCCACCACTCCTCTCATTGCGAGGACCCTCCACAAGGTCCAGTGGGAGCTTCAGTGATTCTCGTGGCTCCTTCGTGGCCTTGACAGCCTTGCTTTCCCACTTCTGCTCCGACTCTCGTCTGAGCCTCCAGTTCATCTAGGTTGCACCCTGAGCCTGCTAACGCAGGAGGAGGGACGGGTGCTTCACCTGAACCTGTTTTCATTGTCACTTACGGCCTGGCAGCTGAACAGGTCTCCTTAGCCCTGCTGCACCTCCTGGGGGAGGTCGAGGAGGTCCTCCTTGCATCGAGGAAGGACTCAATGAGACAAGCCTATGCCTTTTAAGTGGCGTAGTTTCTCGATCTGGTGCTCCGAGCTCCAGATCGGACTGTTCTGCTCTATCCAGTGTGTTCTCCAGTACCTCCTCCACCTCTCAAAAGAGGTACAACTCAGTCAGGGTACACCTGAGTGCCATCTCGGCTAACCACCTTCCCATTGAGGGTAAACACCCCTCAGGGCAGCCCCTGGTCTCCCGCTTCATGCGGGGCCTCTCACTTTCCAAACCTCCCATCTGGCCTCCACTGGCAGAGTGGGATCTGAACATTGTGCTCATGCAGCTTACACGATCACCCTTCGAACAGATGGCAACATGCTCGCTTCGGCACCTTGCCTGGAAGGTAGCCTTCCTGGTGGCTCTGATCTCGGCTCGGTGAGTCAGTGAACTCCAAGCCCTCATGGCTGAGGCTCCCTACACCAGGTTCTATGGGAACAGGGTGGTCCTCCGTACCCACCCCAAGTTCCTACCGAAAGTTGTCTCTGATTTCCATCCCAATCAGGAGATAGTCTTGCTGACCTTCTTCCCGAGACCTCATGCCGACCAGGCATCAGCAGTCTTACATACACTCAACTGCAAGAGGGCTTTCACCTTCTACCTGCAGCACCCCCCAGGTTCATCGCAAGTCCGATCAGCTCTTTGTTGCCTACGATCCCAACTGCCTGGGGCAGGCAAGTCACCAAGTGCACCCTCTCCATCTGGGTGGTGGACTGCATCATGTTTGCCCAGGCGAAGGCGGGTGCCCCCTCTGGATCGGTGAGTCACATCAAACGGCATCCGGGCCTTGGTGGCTTCGCTGCGTTCAGTGCTTCTGACGGACATCTGCCGGGCTGCAACCTGGTCTTCAGCAAATACGTTCGCTTCTCACTACTGCCTGGAGGAGTCCCATCGGCACATCGCCTTCGACCAGGCTGTACTCCGTAATCTGTTTGGGGTATAAGCAGCTTCTGCCCTCCAACCCTTCTGTGGCTACTAAGAACTCGCCCCCAAGGACTCGGGCTCCTTCGGGCATCTTCTGCTCACGGCCTTGCGGAGGCGTTTTTGAACTACGGGTTCGGTAGCTTGTAGCTGGGGAATCCAATAAGTGAGGACTGACTTCCTGCTTGTTCCTGGAGAAAGCATAGTTACTCACCTGTAACAGGTATTCTCCAGGTACAGCAGGAATCAGTTCTCACTACCCTCTCACCTTCCCTGAAGATTTCTGGTGTTTTTTTATCTTTCCCTTGCCATCTGCTGCTTAGGGCTCTTAACTGTGGGACCTGACTGAGCAAAATGGCACCTTTGGGCGGGAAGAGGACCATGCATGCATGGCAGAAATCCCAAAGGCTTTCTTTTGGAAGCTGGGGAATTGCTCCCTGCGGGCTCCGTCAGTGTCGACGTCACCCATAGATTAGGACTGATTCCTGCTGTCCCTGGAGAACACGTGTTACAGGTGAGTAACTACGCTAACTCTGTCGTCTTCCAGGAAACATTGTTTTGACCTGTGGCAAGCGAGGAACCTCATCCTTGAAGTCTGGACTCTGCTTTCCTGTATTGCAGCTTCTGAAGGGCATGCCTTCCCCCTCTTAGCCAGGAAACAGTCTGCTCTTACCTGTCTCAGGGAAGGGGGTACAAGATGGCACTAAGGGTAAGGATGTTCAGCCAGCTGGAGGCTCCAGCGATCATGCTGTGAACCACTCTTCATCCTTGAGGGGGTTTGTGGTGGCTTTGTCCCCTAATGTTGGGGAGCCTTTTCCAAGAGGAGAGCTTCCAGAATCTTGATTGTCCTCCCTGGAATTCTTTCCTTTTTTGCAACAGGCCTGGTCTTTCTGGTGTGGAAATTCGGACCCTGTGGTCTCTAGGTGCACCTGATGCAGTCTCATGCTGGGCAGGCTAACAGTAAAAGCCCTGTTCGATTACCTTGGCTAAGTGTCCCTTTTGTGGGACACTCCCTGAAGATGAGGAACAATTGAGAGCTATCCGAGATGTTGACTATGCCTCAGACCCAGATGAATCGGTATTGGGCTCTGCTGTGGATAAGAATGTACTCTCATTTTCAGAATACTATGCAGAAGCTGGCATGACCCACCTGTTCCAGAAGAAGGAGCTGGTGGTATTGATTTCCAAAGTCTCGTCCACTTTGATCTTGACAGATTTTTCTGACACATAAGAGATGCCATATTGGGCCAGACCAGGGTCCATCAAGCCCAGTATCCTGTTTCCAACAGTGCCCAATCTAGGTCACAAGTACCTAGCAGCTTTCCCAAAAGAGACACAAGTTCCACAATGCTTTGATTGGGGCAAGGAGTGGATTTCCCGGGTCCCCTTTAATAATGGTTTATAGATCTTTCCTCCAGTAACTTGCTCAAACCTTCTTTAAATCCAGTTACGCTAACAGCTTTTACTACATCCTCCGGTAACTAATTCCAGAGTTTGATTATGCATTGAGTGAAAAAAAATCATCTTTTATTAGTCTTAAATGGGTTACACTGTAGCTTCATTGCATGTCCCCTCATCTTTCTATATTTTAATGGCATAAACAGTTGATCTATGTTTACCAGTTCCACTCCATTCATTAATTTATAGACCTCTATCATATCTCACCACAGCTGTCTCTTTTCCAGGTTGAAGAGCCCTAACCGTTTAAGCCTCTTCTCATAGGGGTATCCTCCCATCTCTTTTACCATTTTTTGGTGACTCTTCTCTGTACCTTTTCTAATTCTGCTATAGCCTTTTTAAGATAAGGTGACCAGAATTGTACACAATATTCAAGGTGCGGTCGCACCATAGAAAGATAGAGGCATTATAATATCCTTTGTGTTATTCTCCGGGAACAAGTAGGAAGTCGGTCCTCACATATGGGTGACGTCTGCACTGATGGAGCCCTCACGGAAGCATCCCCCAGCTTTCAAAGAAAGCCTTTGGGAGATGGCACCACGCATGTGTGTTCCCGTTTCCTGCCCAAGGGTGCCATCTTGCTCAATCTCCTTTTTTCCACAGAGCCTTTCAGACATCGTCTGGCTTGTCCCCGGAAAAAGTAGATTTTTTTGTTCCTTGACTTTCCAATTCGCCTCCAGTATTGCACCGGTACTCTTTCTGCCTACCGACCTCTGTGCCCTCTGTGTCTGGTTAGGTTCAAATTTTTGTAGTTTCCATTCCTTTTTCTTTTCTGGCGCCTTTGCGCCTTTTTTTTTTCCTGCTGGCAGCCCGGAGGGTCTTTGACCTCGCAGAGGTGCTTTTTTCCCCCATGGCTACAAGTGGTTTTAAGAAGTGTGATCGGTGCTCTAAAATCATGTCTTTGACAAACACATACGACTGCTGTCTTCATTGCCTCAGGCCAGACCATGACCTGGCAGCCTGTGGTCTTTGCAAGAGGATGTCCAGCAAGGCCCTCAAGAGCTGCCATCTGCAGCATGACAAGTTTTTCCCCGAGTCCCCAGTACCTCCCAAAGCCTGGGCCTAGTCTGAGGCCCCGACGCCTCAGGCGGAATTTTCCTAGCCCGAGCCTCGTCGTGGGTCCTCAGAAAGGTGGTCTCCCTCAAGGGAACCCAGAAAGAAAATAAAACATTGAAGGTGCTGTCCTTGGATGGTTCCGACCAGCCGGGAGTTCCCCGTGCCTGGTCTCGTAGTCAGAGGCACTCATCTGAGGCATCGGAGAAGGAGCGACCTGCAAAGGTCCCCCAGAAGGATCTGCTGCAGACCGGCCTCTGTCCCCAGACAACATCCTTGTTGAGGATTCCTCTTCGGGGGAGCCAGCATCGGGCCCAAGTCTCGGTGCCCATGCTGAAGGCTGCGGAGTCTTCTGGGCTGGAGTCCAGAATGGTGGCCTTGGAGCGCAGTTTGTCTGCCTTCATGGACCAGCAGCGGGTGCTGTTGTCTTCGAGTGTTTCATCCGCCCCGACCACCAGGCCGTCGATGTCCAAGATGTCCCCAGAGGCTGAGCATTTCCTAAAGGTTCTTTGGCCTCGAGTCGATCCTTGGCTAAGGTCATGCTCCGAGTCCCACTCGGCAGAACTGCGGTCATCCCCGGCAAGTCTGCCAGATTTCGAGGCCCTCAAGCCCAGCAGAGCAGCCATCAGACTAGTTTTCCACAGACTACTCCGAGTGGGAGACGGAGGATGAGAAGTCCCCTGATCCCCTTCGCCACCGCAACATCTCTTACGATTCTCCCATGTTGGAACTTCGGTGGTGGTCCCTGCCCGAGAACATGGGTTTCTTGGACTTTGTCAAGGATATATCCAAGGCCTTGGCATTCCCAACAGAGTCAGAAGAGGACCCTTGGACGGATGAGTTAGAGATCCTCCAGTACGAGGCCCCTCCGCGAGAATTGCTAATGGTACCCATCCCTCCCATCCTCGAATGGCTCATGCTCTGCATGTGGGAGACACCATCCTTGGTACCGGTGGTGAGCAGATGACTCGACTCATCAGGTCCGCCAGAGCCCATGCTTCCAGAAGTTACAACTGCCGCATAACTCCATGGTGGTGGAGTCGGCCATGCGTCGACTGAAAAGCCAGAAGATGCATTCCTCAGTGCCCCCCGGCAGGGAGGCCCGAACCTTGAATGCCCTCTGCAGAAAGTGCTACAAGAGCTTGATGCTCCTCTATCACATCTAGGCCTACCATGGACATGTACCTGAGAAACCTGGCAAAGGAACTTGCTGGGTTCTCGGCTGGCCTCTCCGAGGCACCCTTGCAGCGCTTCAAGAGCCTGGCCAAGGCTGTCCGTGAGTGCTCCAAATTTATGTCTCAAGTGGCCTATAACTGGTTTGAGTTGGTGGCTCGAGTAGTCGCGGCAGGCATCGATGCATGCCACCAAGCTTGGCTTCAGTCGTCCAACCTCGAGCAGTGGGTTCAGGACAAACTGGTCGATGCCCCATGCCAAGGGAAGAACCTCTTTGGCAAACCCATGATCGACAAGGCTGCCGAGCTGGAGACAGAGTTCATGATGAGGACCAGGTTCTCTAAGAAAACCACTGCCCCTCCCCGAGGAAGGGCTCGGGTAAAAAACCCTTTTACCCGAGGAAGGGAGCTGCTTATCCAGGGAGGGCTTTTGACTCCTTGAGCATAGCCTCTCTACCTCAAGAAGGTCAGCAGTCCACAGGCGGACGCCTGACCCTCTATGCCCAGAGATGGATGGCTATCAGCACCGATTCCTGGGTACTGAGGTTAGTCAGGGAAGGTTATCTCCTCCATCTGGCTCAGACACCTCCCTCTTATTTTCCAGGAGAGCTCCTCAGGTCTCCCCTTCACTGGAACCTTCTCTTGAAGGAGTTGGCAGGTCTTCTAGAGGACAAGGCAGTTGAACCAGTGCCCCCCCAACTCAGGGGCAAGGGTTTCTACTCCAGATACTTCCTTGTCCCAAAGAGACCAACAAATTCCTGGTGAGGTAGAAGTTCAAGATGCTCTCCCTTGGAACATTGCTGCCATAACTCCAGCAGGGAAACTGGCTATGCTCCTTAGACCTCAAGGATGCTTATACTCACATCCTCATCCACCCCAACCACAGGCAGTACCTGCAGTTCGTAGTAGGGGCAGGCTTTTTCAATACAGGGTACTCCCCTTCGGCCTAGCTTCTGCCCCAAGGGTCTTCACAAAATGCCTGGCAGTCGTGGCCGCCTTCCTCCGGCTCCAGGGGATCATCGTCTCTTTCCCCTACCTGGACGACTGGCTCATAAGGGGAGGCACATCCTCGGAAGTGCAGCAGGACACCGCACGCACCATCCAGGTCCTGTAATACTTGGGCTTTGTCATAAACTACCCTAAGTCTCACCTCCTCCCGACATAGTGCCTGGAGTTCATCAGAGCAAAGCTCGACACCCTCCAGTCGAGGGATTTTCTACCCAAGGAGCAACCCTTGCTCGGGTCATACAGCACTGTCCCTCGGTGCCCGCTCAGCTTCTCATGGGCCTCCTCAGCACATGGCCTCCACGGTCCACATCACCCCGGATGCTCACCTCCACATGAGGACGGTGCAGTGGTGTCTCTGGGACCAGTGATCTCAGGTCACTGGTCGTCTCCGGGACAGTCTCAGTGACCCACCAGTTGGCAGACTCTGGATTGGTGGCAGTCGCCCTGGCATCTCGAAGCAGGCATGCCATTTCAGGCCCCAAGTCACTTGAGGGTCCTCACCATGGACGCCTCCCTGCTCGGCTGGGGATCCCACTGCAGAGATCTCTGCACTCAGGGCAACTGGTCACCAGACGAGAGCACCCAGCAGATCAACTTCCTGGAACTCCGGGCCATACATTTTTCCTTGAGGGTCGTCTTTCATCACCTGCATCACCAGCCGATGCTGGTCCAGACTGACAACCAGGTGGCGATGTTCTACGTGAACAAACAGGGTGGCATGGGGTCTCGTGCCCTTTGTCAGGAGGCACTGGTCCTCTGCTCGTATGCAATCCATCAGGGAATCCTCCTGCGGGTAATGTACCTGCTAGGCCAGGGCAACCTGCTGGCCAACAGGCTCAGCAGGGTTCTCCAGCCATATGAGTGGCAACTTTACCCCAGGGTAGCCAGTTGGATTTTCCATCTCTGGGGGGAACCCGTGATGGACTTGTTCGCCAGTCCAGACAACTTTCAGTTGCCCTGCTTCTGCTCCTGGCAGGCCCACTCCTCCAGGGTGGCAGTGAAGGCATTCCTCGTCTGTGGTCAGAAGGCCTCATGTACACCTTCCCTCTGATGCCACTGATCGCCAAGTCCCTGTTCAGGATGCTCCGCGACAGAGCTTCACTCATCCTGATAGCCCTCGGTGGCCCAGGTAGCCAGGGTTTCTGCTGCTTCTGAGGTTGGCGGTGGAGGTCCACATCCCCCTGGGGATTGACCCGGGTCTTCTATCCCAGGAGGGGGGCCTCTTCTGCACCCCAACCTCGGGTCCCTCTCACTGACAACATGGCTGCTGAGAGGATAGCTCTGGCCCCTTGCAACCTTCCGGTTGATGTGGAGAACATTCTGCTGGCCTTTTGCAAGGCCTTTGAGGAAGGCTTATGTCCTCAAATGGCGCAGGTTCTCTGTTAGGGTCAGCCCACTGTTGGGCGCACCATTCTTCTGCCTGGTGCCTCCGGTGTTACAGTACCTTCTCCACCTTTCTCAATCTGGGCTCAAGTCTAATTCCGTTCGGGTGCACCTTAGTGCCTTGGCGGAGCACCACTACCCGGTGGATAGTAAGCCCCCCTCGATCTAACCGTTGGTGACCCGTTTCCTTCGGGGCCTTCTCCTATTAAAGCCCCCAGTTTGCCCTCCAGCAACCGAATGGGGACATCAACGTGGTGTTGGAGCAGCTCACTCGCCTGCCCTTTGAGCCTTTGGCTACCTGCCACCTTCGTTACCTCTGGTGAAGGTGGTTTTCCTGGTTGCGCTTACCTCTGCTCGCAGAGTTAGTGAGCTCCAGGCCCTTGTTGCAGAGGTGCCTTATACCAGATTCTACAAGAACAGAGTGGTGCTTCGCACGCACCCTAACTTGCTGCCGAAGGTAGTGTTGCCCTTCCATCTTAACCAGGAAGTGGTGCTCCCTGCCTTCTTTCCAAGACCTCACTCCAGTCGGGCAGAGACAGTCCTTCACACCTTGGACTGTAAGAGGGCCTTGTCCTTCTACATCCAACGCAGTGAGGACCACTTATCCACTCCTTAGTCACCTCCTGTCTAGATTATTGTAACCTGCTCTTTGCTGGTCTTTCTCTGAGTCATGTCTCTCTTCAATCTGTTCAACACACTCTAATGTGCGGCTAATCTTCTGCCAGCCGAATATGCTCATATTACCTGTCTTCTCAAGTCTTTTCATTGGCTTCCTACCTTCTCAAGTCTTTTCATTGGCTTCCTATTTGTTTCTGCATCCAGTTCAAACTTCTCCTGCTGGACCTATAAGTGCATTCACTCTGTACCTTTCCTGTTATCTCTCCCTACACCCCACCTCGGGAACTTCGCTCTTCTGGCAAATCGCTTCTATTCCTTACCATTCCCCCTAGCTGTACACTCATGTCTACAGCTACTGTGTTGTGTTGTCTGTCTTGACTAGATTGTAAGTTCCAATGAGCAGGAACCATCTTTTACATGTCTGTGCAGCACTGCTTATGCCTTGTAGCGCTATACAAATGTTCAGTGGTAGTTTATACCAGTTTTAGAGCCATGTACTGAAGCTTTTGATGTAGCCTCTCTTCCCCTTTTTCATGAACAGGTAGAACTTTGGAGAATGCTATAGTATTGACATTGGGTTTGTTTCTCTCCCAAAATCTAGAAGTCTTTGTCCTGTAGAGGTACTGTTTCTAGTCAGGTCATTTTGTTCCTAAGTGGATAACCACATCAATATTGGAATGCTTACTTTTGACTGTGCTAGCAATTTGATTTGTATTTGTGCTGGCTGAAGACCTGGGAGGCATTTGACCACTTTCTGTCCATTTTTCCCAAGTTAATCGATGGAGTCTCCAAGTAGTAACAGTTTCCAGTTTTCAGCTTTTTTTTTTTTTTTCTCATGTTTGATCAGTAAGTGAGACTGCATTAACGGAAGTGTCTGTCACAAGAAGAGTGTAATATTGGATACTACTTTGGGCTCAGCGTCGCAAAGAATAAGATATCGTTGCTGGATGCTGTATAAAGATGAGTATATGATGATTGCAGAATTTTAAGCGTTGAAACAGGGCCAAAAAATAGAGCGTGGCTCCAAACGCAGTGCTGTGTTTGTTGTGATCTGCAGAATTGGACAAAAGTAGGGGAGAGTTCCCGATTGTTTAGAAGGGACCCCCTGGGGCTGGTTTTCAAGCGAAGAGGTTATTGTGATATAGCATTGAGAAAGAATGCAATTATTTCACAATATTTTATGGAGTGGTTAGGTTGCCACAAAATTGATTAAAAGGGAAGTTACGCTTCAAGAGGGAGTAATCTCTCAAGGCAATAACTTCCGACAAAAAATAGGGGTGTGTTACAACATCTTAATATATCAGTCACTGCACATTCACTCAAGAAGTAGGGTGTAGTTAAACAGTAAAAATAGAGCAATTAGACTTAGCTGTGCAGATTCTTCTGAAGCAATGAAGATGAATTCCACAAATGTGCTAGAAAATACTCCTGTTCCTTATCATCCCTCCAGTCCAGTCCTGTACCTCTGGGTAGTGTACCTCTGGGTAGTGTACCTCTTTCAGAAGCTTGGAGACTGAGCGTGTCATCTTTTTGATGACACTAGTGTACTTAAGCAGTTGGCACCGCCTACCAGCCCCACTAAGCTCAGTCTCCAAGCAGTTGGAGGTAGTGACCCAGGGTGCTGGACTCACTGAAGGGACAACTAAGGAGATAGGTTTAGTTAGTTTCCTTTTTATTTCCCCTGTTAAGGTGCAGGTTTCTTTGTTTTTAAAGGCAGGGAAAAAAAATCAGAATGCTCAGAAAGAACCCGGGAGACTACAGGGCTGAGGGGAGGATATTCCTTCTCGCCCCTCTCCCCCCAATATTTCAGGGGAGAGTTCTGTGAGGGCCTTCCTCAGTCTGACCTCTGGTGGCTCCCGAACCCAGTATCGGGTGAGGAGCTGCCGTGAGGGCAGTAGTTGATTGACAGGAGGATCGCCAGGCGCAGGAGCTACAACAGTTGATACGGCAGTTCTGAAGATGGCAAGACCATTGGCGTGACATCTGCAGGTTCTGGGGACCATGGCAGCCATTCTTGAGCTAGTCCCATGGGCAAGGGTGCACATGCGACGGCTGCAGAGGGCTCTGCTCCATCGGTGGTCCCATCAGAGTCAACACCTGTCCCAAATACTCCCCTGCTGCGGAGCACCAGGAGAGCCTTCAGGTGGTGGCTGCATCCGGGGAGCCTGGAAGGTGGCATGACACTAGAGTCCCTGGTGTGAGTTTTGCTGATGACCGATGCCAGTCTGTCAGGTTGGGTAGCCCATTGTGGAGGACACTTTGTTCAGGGACAGTGGAGTCTGCAGGAGGCCCTGTGGTCAATCAACAGGCTCGAGTTGCGAGCGGTGACCTTGGCGCTCGAAGGTTTCGAGCAATGATTGCAGGGAAAGGCAGTCTGTCTCCTCTCTGACAATGCGACCACAATGGCTTACATCAACCGGCAAAGAGGCACGGGCAGTGCAGACCTGGAGGAGGAGGCCAAAAAAGCTGTTTGGAGGGACAGAGATTCGTCTCCAGGCGTTAGCGCTGCACACGTAGCGGGAGTCGATAATGTGATGGCAGACTACCTCAGCCGAGTGCACGTGGACCCCGGAGAGTGGCAGCTCAATCAGGAGGTGTTTGAACAGGTGGTCCGCTGATGGGGCACACTGATCATGGACCTAATGGCAACATTAGTTGTCCAAGGCCTGCCGGTTTTTCAGCACAAGAAGAGAAAGGATGTCCAAGGCTCTGGATGCTCTAATTCAGCGGTGGCCCGAAGAGGGTCTCTCCTATGTTTTTCCCCCGTGGGCGCTCATAGGCCAGGTAGTGCAACGGATAGAGGCACACCAGGGATTAGTAAGCCTGGTGGCACCGGACTGGCCAAGGTGCCTGTGGTAGGCCGATGTGATTCGGATACTGGCAGATCGACCGTGGTGGTTTCCAGGTCGGAAGGACCTCTTGACGCAAGGGCTGCTTCGCATGCCCCAGGTGGATCGATTCTTGCTTACAGCATGGTTCTTGAAAGGGCGAGGTTGAAGAAAAGAATATTCAGACTCAGGGATAGCGACCTCGCTACAGGCCCGGAGGAGATCTACGAACCTGGTGTGCATCCATGTAGGACACATCTTTGAATTGTGATGTGGAGAGAGGCAGGCACGCCCTTCCACTACCTCCATCCCGGACATCTTGGCGTTCTTGCAATCTGGTTTTGATAAGAGTCAGCCGCCAGTTCCTTGAGGGTGCAACGGGCAGCGATTTTCCTGTTATCGTGGGAAAGTCCATGGGGTGCCATTGGATACACACCCAGACATGTCGAGATTTCTAAGGGTGGTGACCCACCTCTGTCTGCCGAGGAGGGCGGTGGTACTGTCTTTGGATCTCAATCTGGTGCTGACGGCGCTGTCTGGGGAACCCTTTGAGCCATTGGGTTGAGCTTCCTGAAGGATTTGACTCTGAAAACAGTATTCCTGGTGGCGGTTTTCGCAGTACACAGGATTTCAGAGCTTCAGGCCCTGTCGTGCCAGGAACCATTTCTTTTCTTTTCCAAGGAGAAAGTGGTCTTACGTCAAGTACCTTCATTTTTGCTCAAGGTGGTGTCAGCATTTCATGTAAATCGGGCCTTTTCCTTACCGGCTCTGGCGGGTGAGAATGTGGACCCTGCCACTTCACAGCTGTGCTGCCTGGATGTTAAGAGTTATGTGAAAAGGGCATCGTCCTTTTGGAGATCGGACCATCTGTTGGTTCTGTTTGGCGGGCCATGCAAAGGTGAGGCAGCAGCTAAGGCCTCCATTTTCAGATGGATCAGGGAGGCAATCGCGTTGGCGTACATCTTGAAGAGTAAAGCAGTGCCGGCGGGGTTTGCGGGTGCATTCCATGAGGGCTTGGGCAGCTTTGTGGGCAGAGTATAATTAAGTTCCGTTGGTGGAGATCTGTGGGGCAGCAACATGGTGGTTGCTGCGTACTTTCTCTAAGCATTATCGCTGGGATGTCCTGGCGGCAGGGGATGCTCATTTCAGATCGGCAGTGCTTCAGGCTGGTTGTGCAGGTCTCTCCCATTAATTTAACTGCTCTGATACATCCCAGAGGTGTGGGACTGGACTGGAGGAATGATAAGGAAAGACTTACCTGCCAGTCCTGGAACCCTCCCTAAGTGCATTCTGTGATAAGCTGTGTGCACTCCGGTCCTGAAGCTGGCTCCCTTAGTGGAGGAAGTGGCCAGGAGAAGCTGGGGAGTGTGGTATAATTGGCGTTGGGGGAGGGGCAGATCGGAAGAGCTGTCAGTCGCTTGCTTCATGCTGGTTGGAGTTGCTCGGGCACTCAACAGGTAGGCCTTCTCATCCTGGAGGGGGAGGCGGGGTATCCTTTCCAGGGGATGTTTAGGCATAGAAGTGTGTTTGCATGTTTAACTACTTATTTGTTGCTCCTCCGCGTCTGCTTTGTCAATAGGTACTGGGACTGGTATGTGGTGCCAGCTGCTAGTACATTAGTGTCATCAAAAAGATGACATGCTCAGTCTCCAAGCTGCTGGAAGAGGTACACTACCCAGAGGTGCGGGACTGGACTGGAGTTCAAGGAACAACAATTAGCAGGTAAGTCTAATTTCTCTTTGCCTACTAACTTAAAAGAACAGAATATCAGTCTGTATAGCTGTTTACCTCCTATAACTACAACAAACTTGCATTCTCTTTGCCAAAGGAATTCCTACTTAATTGACTAGCATCTTGTATTCATGTCTGTTGGGAACTGACTGGTACCTCTCTATTCAGTAGGATCAGACTTCATCAGATTTAACCTATTGTTGCTTTTGTAACGCTTCTAAACTTGGTGTCACTAGTTGAGTATATGCAAAGCTGCTAGTCGGTCCTTTCTTTATACACTAAATTCAGATTACTGTCTGAATCATTCTTCAGTCACAGTGCTTTTGATTTAAGCAGTACTAAGCCATCTATTTTTCTAATTGGCTCTGCTCTTGCATCATTACTTGCCGGCAAAGTTGCTCCTCAACAATGAAAAGTTGTCTAAAATCTGGAACAACCCTGAACTCGAGTGTCACCCAGTGGTATGCCTGGTAATTGTGCTGTCTACAGAAAACACCCATTGCTTACCTGTTGCGTTTCTTTGTTTATTTTGCTTGCTTTTAATTGTTTAAGGAAAATATGTTTTAGGACATTTGTTCCAATAATGGAACAGATTAAAAGTGGCATGTATTGAAATAAGAGCTTTAAAGTATCATGAAAACTATTTTTCTCTCCATGAAAATAGGAGGATTCCTTCACGACAGGATTTTTTCTATTTTGACAATTGCATTTATTTTCAGCATTGTTTATGGCAAAATAGTTAAAAACAAATGTGACTACTCTGTGCAGCAACTCCAAAAACCTCAAATACTAAACAAAGCACTACTTAATTGTATGTTTATCATGTCCTCAACACAAAACAGAAGAAAAGAACTTTAGCAACACTTCTGGGGCTATTCGTTCAAATACATTTATAGTTATAGCCACTTAATCTTCCCCTTGAAATACCATTACAGGTCCTTTCCTCCCCCCATCCTTCAATTATGGACTTTAAACCTTAAACACACTTACCTTTAAATGTTGTCACCTGTCCTGTGGGACAGTTTAAGTGTGTTTAAGGTTTAAAGTCCATAATTAAGGATGGGGGGAGGAAAGGACCTGTTATAATTTTTCTCTTGAAATACCAAGTGGCTATGACTATAAAGGCCATTTCAATGAATAGCCCTAGAAGTGATGCTGAGGTCCTTTTCTGCTTTGTGTTAAGGACATAACAAATGTATAATTGAGCAGCACTTTTAGAATTGGAGGTTAAAGGTAGTTAATAGCCAAGCATTCTGAAGCATTCAGAACCGAGAAAATGATAAACTCTAAATTTCAACATCTTTCCTTAACATTATACTAATTTTCCTATTGCAAATAGCCACCTAATGTACTGAGACTGACTCTGCATGTATTGCCTCTGAGAGCAGAGCATGATAAATAGGATAGCAACTGAGTTAGCTTTTCAGTTGTTGATTACAAATGTGTTTCTTCCTCATTAGCATCCATCTAGTGAGACACTTATACCAGGCTTGGGCTACCAGTTTTAAGATTGATAGTTCTCTTTCCAATTACCTGTAATGGGGGTTAGTCTAAATATACAGAATTTTCAGGGCATGGAGTCTGATGGTCAGTTGCAGTGCTGCACCCTGCTATGTGAAGACCTAAGTTTGAGTCTCAAGTTGAGCTTTGCTCCTGGGGCTGCCCAAGTGATCTCAGCCATCTTGCAGTCTAGTGGCCAGACTGCCAGGATACATGCATGCGTATTGAGTTCCTGAAAGAGGTGCCAGTCTGTCTCCCTAGCTAGAGTCTAAGATGGCAGAGGAAGAGGGTGCAGGGATGCAAAGACCAGGTTTATAAAATGGGGAAATGCCTGGAAGTTGAAAATGGAGGCTACTTAAGGGGGGGGAGGGGGGTTACAGCCTTGATTTGATCTAGAAGCCCATAGCAGAAAGAGGGACATGCTTGATAAAAACATTTCTATTAAGTTTTTTTTTCCCCCTTAAATTTTAGGAGAATGAAAGAGACTTGGAAGAAACAGAAGAATATAAGGATGCACATTCAGTACTGCAGTCGGTGAAATTAGAAGCATAAATATTTCAAATAGTTAATGTTTTATGTATTACTACTTGAAACCATTCCACTTCTCCTATTTTGCAGAATAGTAGAGCTTTGCTGAGTTTCACTTAGTATAAAAATGTAACGATTCACAACTTACATCTGTTTCAAGCATTTTGATTTATTGTTATGGCAGTTTCATAGTAGGCATATTAAAGATGAATCAAATAATTTTGTCGTATGAAATATGATTGAGGGGGCAGGGGACACCATGGATGGAAGCTCTTTATGTACTAAAAAATGACAAAAATAACAGATTCATTTGATGAAAATATGAAGAGTTGTACTAGTTTCACATGACAAACATTTTTCTTGTGTTCTGGGCAGCTTACATACTTATGAAACTTTTGTGGATGGAGTCCCTTTTTTATTTATTTTTTCCAGATTGTTTTTTTCCCTAAAGCATGCTGTCCAGTAAATACTGACCCATTTCCCAAGACAATCATTTTTCAGCATTTTGGTTTGTCCTATCTTGAGATGCAGAATTACCTGATATGCAGATGAAACCATAAAGTATTAAGTATCAACGCAGTAATAATAATGGGTGATTTCAACTACCCCGGTATCAACTGGGTCAGTGTTACGGCAAGACATGCTAGGGAGATAAAGTTTCTAGATGAAATAAATGACTGTTTCTTGGAGCAGCTGGTTCATGAACTGACCAGAGAGGAAGCAATTTTGGACCTAGTAATTAGTGGAACACAAGACCTGGTGCAAGAGATAAGGGTGTTGGGGCCTCTTGGCAATAGTGATCATAGCATGATCGCATTGATTTAATAAATTAAGGAAGGACAGTAAGGAAATCCACAGCACTACCTTTTAACTGTCAAAAGGGAGACTAATAAAATGAGGTAAATAAAACTAAAAGGAGCAGTTGCAAAAGTTAAAGATTTACATTGTTTGGGTGTTTAAAAATATTATCTCGGAAGCCAAGACCAGCTGTATTCCACGCTTTAAGAAAAGTGGAAGGAAGTCCAAAACACTGCCAGCATGGTTTAAAGGTGAGGTCAGAGAGGCTGTTGCCAAAAAAGCATCTTTCAGGAAATGGATAAAGGAGCCAAATGACAAACTGGAAACACAAGCACTGTCAAGTTAGATGCAAGGCATTGATAAAGTAGGCAAAAAGAGAATTTGAGAAAAAGCTTGCTATGGAAGCAAAAGCGCATAATAAAGACTCAAGTATATTCGTAGCAAAAATCCTAAGAGTCAGTTGGACTGTTAGTGTAGCTGGGTTTAAAAAAGGTTTGGACAAGTTCCTGGAGGAAAGGTCCATAAACCATTATTAAGAAGGGACCCAGGATATCAATGCTTGACCCAGTACAAGCATTGCGGAACCTGTGTCTTTTGGGGAAACTTCTAGGTGCGTATGACCTAGATTGGCCACTGTTGGAAACAGGATACTGGGCTTGATGGACCTTGGTCTGACCCAGTATGGCATATCTTATGCTCTTATGGACCATTAGATGATAGAGGGGTAAAAGGGGCCACTAAGAGAGGAAAGGCCATAGCGGAGAGACTGAATGAATTCTTTGCTGAGGAAGACTGAGGAAGATGTAGGAATGTTACCCATGACTGAAATAGTTTTTAAAGGTGATGCTTCAGAAGAATTGAAAGAAATATTGAAACACCAGGAAGATGTATTTGCAACTATTTGATAAACTGAAGTGTAGCAAATCACCTGGACCAGGTGGCATGCATCCAAGGATGTTGAAAGAACTGAAATATGAGATTGCAGATCTACTATTAGTAATCTGTGAACTATCATTAAATCATCTGTAATACATTGGCCATCCTCCAGTCTTCAGGTAACACCAATTTTTAAAAAGGGTTCCAGGAGTGATCCGGCGAACTATAGACCGGTGAGCCTGATGTCAGTACGGGGGAAAATTGGTGGAAACCATCGTAAAGAACAAAATTACTGAACATGTAGATAGTCATGGCTTAATGGGAGACATCCAACATGGCTTTATCTAAGGAAGGTCTTGTCTTAACTATTCAAAGTTGTTAAAATCCATGAGGATTGTGGAAAATTGCAAGAGGATCTTGATAAATTGGAAGACTGGGCATCCAAATGACAGATAAAAATTAATGTGGACAAGTGCAGAGTTATGCACCTAGGAAAGAAAATCCCAAACTATGGTTACACGATGCAAGGTTCCACATTAGGAACCACCACCCAGGAAAAAGATCTAGGCGTCATCGTGGATAACATGTTAAAACCCTCCGCCCAGTGTGCAGCGGAGGCCAAGAGAGCAAATAGAATGCTAAGTATCATAAGGAAAGGAATGGAGAATAAAACAAAGGATGTTATAATGCCTCTATATCGTTCCATGGTGCGACCACACCTTGAATATTGTGTGCAATTCTGGTCGCCATATCTTATTTATTTTTTTTAGCTGTATTTATATCCCGCTTTTCACTGGGTCAAAGTGGTCAATTGGGGGATACATTTAACAAGAGGGGATATGAGACACATACGCTAATACTTACAGGGAACATAGGCAATGGAGGGTTAAGTGGCTTGCCCAAGACCACAAGGAGTGCCTATAGGACTAGAAATCCCAGTCCCTCTGGCCTGAGATTGCTGTCCCCAGGTGGGACTTGAACCCCCGGCCCTCTGGCCTGAAGTACCTTGTCCTAACCACTAGACCACTCCTCCCAGTAAAAGGATATAGCGTTATTAGAAAAGGTACAGAGGAGAGCCACCAAAATGGTAAAGGAGATGGAAGGATACCCCCATAAAGAGAGGCTAAAAAGGTTAGGGCTCTTCAACCTTGAAAAGAGATAGCTGAGGGGGAGGTATGATAGAGGTCTATAAATTAATGAATGGAGTGGAACGTGTAAACATGGACTGATTGTTTACGCCATCACAATATAGAAAGACTAGGGGGCATGCAATGAAGCTACGGGGTGACCTATTTAAGACTAATAAGAGAAAATAGTTTTTCACTCAATGTGTAATCAAACTCTGGGATTTGCTATTGGAGTATGTAGTAAAAGCTGTTAGTGTTGCCGGATTTAAAAAAAGGTATTGACAAGTTCCTGAGGAAAGGTCCATAAACCATTATTAAAGTGGACCTAGAATATCCACTGCTTGTCCCAATGCAAACTGTGTGGAATCTGTCTTTTGGGAAAACTGTTAGGTACTTGTGACCTATATTGGCCACTGTTGAAAACAGGATACTGGGCTTGATGGACCTTGGTCTGACCCAATATGGCATATCTTATGTTCTTTTTTTTTATTTATCCTTGATAGTGAAGTTTGGGGTTTATACTTAATATGACAGAACCTCAGTATAAAACCCCACAGATCGGTCTCTGCAAAAAGTGAAAAAATGAAAACAGCCATGGCTGTTTGAAGAAACGCTAAATATTGTTCCAACATGCAGAGAAGAATATATAATCACTCAACTTAATAGAAATTTCCATATCGTCCTGCTAGACCAACCCAGACAAGTGGGTTGTATTCCCCTACCAGCAGATTGGAGACAAAGAACCAATGAAAAGCCCAGGTTTCAATGACATCCTGTGCCTCTATTCTCCTCAGCCACCAGAGGTTTCTTTCGTATTTCTTCGTCTTCAGCAGATGGTGGATGGATTTTTTCCTCTCTGAAGAAAATCTGAAGATAGAAAGGAAAAGATTGAGTAAATGCTTGTGAACATCCACCTTGAGGGTGACTCGCTAGAGTGTGATGTGGGTGGCTTCACTAAACTGCAGTCTTTTCGGTAGCCATAGAAGAAGGGAAAATTGGTTCAGCTCCATGCATTTATGATAAGAGCCTTTTGAGCAGTCAGAAACTGGAAGGATCTGGAAAAGTGCAGCTGCCCTACATAACATTAATGCCCCTTCCCTCCTCCTCTGTCCCTCCTGCTCTTTCCCAAAGATTGCAGAAGGCTTCAGAGGGATCTGCCTGCCAGCCAACTTAAATGACATGCTGCAAAGCCACTGAAATAGTTTCAGGGGAGTAGAGCTGAGCCTGGCACTGATCCTCTGCCTGGGGCTCTCAGAGGGTGAGTACCAAGGCTTGACCTTGTCATTGTCCTTGTTGGCTCCCTATTTAGTCTGCCTGGGACACAATTCAGGGTGGACCGTTGGCACCGTGTGGGGGTTTCCCACTGTTTTTTGCACGCATTTAGTAGCTTTTTTACCTATTGTGTGCCTGGCAGTCGCATGGTCCTAGCATACGTTCATCCTAAGTGGCTTCAACACATGTTCCTCACGTAACTCTTTTAACACGTGTTGCAGTAGAAGCACAGTTAATGCATACATTTTGGGCTGCTACAGGCCTGTGGCAAGTGAGGTGCCTCATCCCCTGATTCTTAACTCTGCTCTTCTTGCATGGTAGCTTCTGAGTCATCCCTGGATGGCCTGCTCCCCCTCTCTCAGCTGGGGGATGCAGTTAGTTGGGTCTTGCCTACCTTAGGGCAGGAGGTGATGAATGGCACTTTGGGTAAGGATATCCATCTGGCCGGAGGGTCTGGCGACCATGCTGTGAGCCACTCGTCCTCTAGCAGATTTGTGACGGCTATTCCTCCTGGTGTTGGGAGGTCATTTCCAAGAGGAGAGCTGCTGGCTCTGAATTGTCCTCCCTGGAATTATTTTCCTTTTTGCAGCAGGCCTGAATCTCCAGGAACAAGCAGGAATGTAGTCATCACATATGGGTATCGTCGGTACCGACGGAGCCTGCGCGGGAACGCTCCCCAGCGTCCAATTAGAAAGCTCTTGGAACATCCCACAGTGCCTGTGTGCCGCCTTTCCCAACTGCCTCTCTCCAGTTCTTTGTTTTCTGCGGAGCCAGCAGGTCGTGTTCCTGTCACCGTAGAAAATGTTCCTTCTTTTTTGTGGTCGCGTCTGCCTTCCTCGATGCTCTACCGGTACCGCCAGTTTTTCTTTCTTTTCTTTTAAAAAAAATAAAAAAATTCTTGGCATTTTTTCCAGGTGCACGCGCCTTTTTGGGCCTTAGGCCCAAGATTTTTTCCACAATGGAAAAACCCTCTTTGGGTTTTAAAAAGTGCACCAAGTGTGGCGGTACCATCTCCGTCACCAACACCCATGAGTGGTGTCTGAAATGTTTAGGTCCTGACCATTCCATCTCAGAATGTATGGCCTATGCCATGATGTCCAAGAGAGGTCGACAGAACTGAGCTGCCAAACTCAGTACCCTGTTTCCCTCTGATGCAGCTTCGGTGGCATCGACGTCTTCCAGGGCTTCGTCTTCCTCCTGTGGATCTCAGGTAACTAAACACAAGTCTAGCCGGTTCTCAAAGGGTAGATCTCCTTCTAAGCATCGAGATGCCTCTGTCATTGCCATTGAGGATTCTGCACCGGTGGGAGACTTTGGCTTTCAAAGCATTATCGGGGCTCCAGGATGTTCTCTAGGCCTCAACCTCGGCAGAACTACTGGTGCCATGCTCTGGGGTACCGGCGATCTTCTCCGGTACCGACATTCAGGCATCGGCAGCGTCGATAGACCAGAGAGTCCTGGCTATTGAGCACAGTCTGGCGGCATCGACACCCTTGGAATCGTGTCAGACATTTCAACCGACTCCGGCACCAGTATCGGTACTGGTACGGATAACATCCACATCGGTGTCAGCATTGCCGGCACCCAGTCATCCGATGCCTTCCGGTACCAATACTCCGGTACCAATTACTCCCGGTACCGACTTCGGTCCGTATGGGTATCGGGCTCTTCAAGAGCAACCGGCAGGCAGTACTTCGAGTCCTCAGAAGAATCTAAGGATTCTGATAGTTCTGTCGATGCAGGAATGCTTCTCCCAGAAGAGCCCTCCTCCCCTAAGCGCAGGATGTCTCCTCCAGAGGACATTTCCTTTCAGGATTTCATTAGGGAGGTGGCTCGGGTTTGTCTATTACTGTGGCCCCTGAAACAGAGCCCAGAGCAAAGGAGTTGGAAATTTTACAATATCCTAAAACACCTAAGGAGGCAGCTACCTTGCCCATCCATAAGATCTTGCATGATCTCATGTTAAGAATGTGGGAGACACCTCTTACCACCTCTCCTCATACTCGTAGACTGGATACTCTGTATCGAGTCCCTCCTTGTCCTGGTTTCCAGAAAACTCAGCTTCCTCACCACTCTATTGTAGTGGAATCAGCTATGAGAAGGATCAAGAGTGCAAAGAGGCATGCCTCTAATCCCCCAGGACGTGAGTGCAGAACTTTGGATGCTTTTGGACGTCGTGTCTTCCATGCTTTCTGCCAGGATCAGTTCCTATAGTCTATATATGGGAATGTTCCTGAAGGAAGTCGCAAGTGATTTAGAGGCTTTGAGTCCTCTTCTTCCTGAGGATAGAAGACAGGATTTTCTCACATTGGTCAAACATGCCCAAGTTGTTTCTAAATTTGTCAACCGTGCAGCTTTTGACTGTTTTGAGTGCATAAGCAGAACCTCTGCCATTGCCATAGGTGCACGTAGAATTGCTTGGCTCCAGGCATCTGATCTGGAGCTCTGGGTACAAGACAAAGTGGGAAACATTCCTTGTACTGGTGAGAACCTGTTTGGTAAAGATTGGCAGGAAAAGGCCAATGAGTTGGATGCTGACAACTCCACTTTGGATAGATTATCCAAGTCCACAGCTGATCCTGCAAGAAAGAAATCTTTCAAGAAACCATTCTTTTCTAAAAAGAAAATATATTATCCTGCTTATTCTCAGCAGGGACGTTCTGCAGGTCAGCTTGTCAGGAAAGGTCAGCAACCACCCAAACAAAGAAAAGCAAAGACTGCTAAGCCTCAGCCGTCCCAGCAGTCTCGGCCTCCACAAGGCCTTTGACTTTCAGCTATAGAATTTAGCCTTCCTGGCTCTCATTGGACCAGAGCCTTCCACCATTCCAGGAAGGTTGTGTCACTTTGCCCCCAGATGGGGGCAGGTAACAGCAGAGCACTGGACACTCTCCATCATAAAAGAGGGGGTACAAGCTTCATTTTTCCAGCATGCCAGAATAAGGCAGTTCAATTCTCCGACCTCTTATCAACCTGTTAGGTCAGGAGGTCACTATGCATTTTGCCCAAGGGGCAATAGAAGAAGTACCCATCCATCAGCAGGGTACAGGGTTTTACTCCCCCTATTTCCTTATCCCAAAGAAAACAGGGGGATACAGACCTATCTTGGACCTCAGAGAATTGAACAAATTCCTTGTCAAAGAGAAATTCAAGATTTCTCTCGGAACTCTGCTGCCATACCTTCAGAGTCGGGATTGGCTTTGTTCTCTAGATCTCAAGGATGCATACACCCATGTTCTCATCCATCCAACTCACAGAAGGTTCCTTCGGTTCCTTTTTCAAGGAAAGCACTGCCAATACAGGGTGCTCCCTTTTGGCCTGGCTTCAGCACCAAGGGTGTTCACGAAATGCATGGCTGTGGTAGCAGCATTTCTCCGCACTCTAGGGATATTCGTCTTCCCCTACTTAGACGACTGGCTCATTCGAGCCCCAACAGAGTCAGAAGCCAGGACTTCTCTATCCTGCACAATGTGTATCCTGCAGTATTTGGGTCTGGTAATAAATATCCCAAAATCCAGTCTAACTCCCACTCAGTCTTTATTTAACAATCGCTTATATACCGCGACCTTCCACAGATCAGGTGCGGTTTACAATGAACAAGTTAAGAAACAGTGTAACAGTACTGTTTTTTACATGAAACTTCTGTGAACTATTTACAATAGTCTGTTACTTAATATTACCAAATGTTAATATGTATTTAACATTATAAAACTATATACAAAGGTATGGCTCATAAAGGCAACTATATACAATGGTATGGGTCATATAGGCAACTCCCTTAACGTAAGTTGGAGTAGCGACTAAAACGAGGTAGTTGAGACTGATTGATGAAAGAAAAGAAGGAAAGATATTTGTGAGTGAGTAGAGTAAGTAGTGTTACTGTTAGATTGAACAGTAGATAAGAGCTAATCATTTGGGCTTTAGAGTTCATAGGAGCTTTGCTGGATACCAGAAAGGCAAGGGCCTATCTTCCCCCAGGCCCATTGCCTTCGCATGGTGCAGTTAGCTTCTCAAGCAGTGCTAAAGCCTCATCTCACTGCCCGAGAAATGCTACAACTTCTTGGCCACATGGCATCTACTGTGCATGTGGTTCCCTATGCTCGCCTCCATATGAGGGCAGCCCAGTGGACTTTATCCACTCAGTGGACCCAGGCATCGCATCAGGATGCCTGTCAGACAAAATAGCAAACACAAGTCGCCTTATTTTGTCCCTCCAGTGGTTGAAGTCCACTCAAAACCTGTTGCTGGGGTCCCCTTTTCAACAACCCTTACCCCAGGCAACTCTCACAACAGATGCTTCTCCGATGGGTTGGGGAGCTCATCTGCAAGACCTCTCCACCCAAGGCACCTGGTCTCCACAGGAGACTCATCTACCTATCAATCACTTGGAGCTCAGAGCAATCTTCCTTGCTCTTCTGCTAACTAAGCCTCCCATTAAGCCACCTCCTGTGGCATGGGACTTAAATTTGGTTCTTGGTCAGCTCATGAAGCCACCTTTCGAACTCTTAGCTACTACCTCCATGAAATTCCTTTCTTGGAAAGTTATCTTTCTCATTGCAATCACATCAGCGCGTCGCATCAGTGAATTGCGAGCATTAGTAGCTGATCCTCCTTATACAAGGTTCCATCGTGACAAGGTAGTCCTTAGGACTCATCCACGCTTTATGCCAAAGGTGGTCTCGCCCTTTCATCTAAACCAAGCGGTCTACCTACCTGTGTTCTTTCCAAGGCCTCATGCATCAAATGCAGAAAGGAACCTTCATACTTTGGACTGTAAAAGAGCTTTAGTCTTTTACTTACAAAGAACACAGCAACATAGAAAGTCCTCTCAACTCTTTGTTGCTTTTGATCCTTCTCATTTGGGACTTGCAGTCTCCAAGAGGACACTCTCTAACTGGATTGCTCAGTGTATTTCCTTTGCCTATCACAGTAAGAATCTTCCTCTGGAGGGCCATGTCACAGCTCACAATGTGAGAGCCATGGCAGCTTCAATGGCTCATCTGCACTCTGTGTCTATCGACGACATCTGTTGAGCAGCCACCTGGGCCTTGGTTCGTACCTTCACAGCCCATTACTCCTTGGACAAGGACTCCCGCCAGGATGCCTTGTTTGGTCAGGCTGTTCTCCAACACCTGTTCCATACCTAATCAACTCCTACCCACCATCCCTGGTAGGATGCCAGAGATCCATGGGGGGAAGTGGAGCCCTTCTCAGGGACGCACAACTTCTGGGGTCTCTCCCTGGCATCTAAAGCTAGGGAGTCCCCATATGTGATTACTACATTCCTGCTTGTTCCTGGAGATAGCATAGTTACTTACCTGTAACAGGTGATCTCCGGGAACAGCAGGAATTTAGTCCTCACAACCCACCCACCTCCCCTAGGAGTTGTGTATCTCTATCTTTCTCGTTCCCTTTCCCTCTCTCTCGCTTTCTCAGCTTTAAAATCTCAACTGGAGAGAGGCAGTTGGGAAAGGTGGGAAGGCAGCACACAGGCGCTGTGGGATGCTCCCAAAAGCTTTCTAATTGGACGCTGGGGAGCGTTCCCGCGCAGGCTCCGTCGGTACCGACGATACCCATATGTGAGGACTAAATTCCTGCTGTTCCCGGAGATCACCTGTTACAGGTGAGTAACTATGCTTTCTTCTGGCATGGAAATTCAGACCTTGCAGTCTTGTAAGGGACAGGCTGAGAGTGGAAGCCTTTGGCTATGCATCCCTGGTGAGGGGTGACCCTTGGAGATGAACATCTGGGAGCTGTCCGAGACTGACTGTGACTTGGATTCAGATGGCTCAGTCCTGGGCTATGATGTGGATGAAGAAGTACTCTTGCCTTCAGAGGATTGTGCGGAGGCTGGTGTGATCCATCTATCCCGTAAGGAGGAACTGGTAGCGTTAATTGCCAGGATATCATTCATCTTGAACTTGACGGATGCTCCTGATGTGGAGCAGGATCCAAAAGTACACCTGCTCCTTTGAGAGGTACATAAATCTACTACTGTATTCCCGTTCACAGACGTGATCAAGGATATGATATGATCGGAGTGGGACTCTCCTGACTCCTCCCCCTAAAAGGCTACAGATGTGTAAGAAGGGGTGGTTTAATATTCCCAAGGTGGATGTGCAGGTCACAGCGATTACCAGATGGATTACCATTCCTGTGGAAGGCAGATGGGACTTAAAGGATTTTCTGGATGGAAAGGTGGATTTGTTGTTGAAGAACCAGTTTGCCACAGCAGCTGCTATTCAGGTGGCGATATGTGCCATCCAGACACTTCAAGCCCTGCTCCAGTGGATTCATTCTTTTCCACTAGATACTGCCCCTCTTTTGGAGTCGGCTATGACCTGCCTTTCTGATGCCATGTATGATCTGGTACGCTTGGTGGTCAAGGTGGTGTCACAGCATTGGATTTGGCTTCAGCACTGGACGGCAGACACATATTTCAAAGCCTGGTTGGCCCAACTGGCTTTTAAGGGGCAGCTTCTCTTTGGAGCCAATTTGGAGAAGCTGGTGAAGGACCTGGACAAGACAAAATCTTAGTCTTCTGGAAGACAGGTCCAGGGGGCCTATGCAGCAGGTTGGTGCCCCTTTCTCATCAGCTTCCACCATCCTCTGAGGGCGCGCTGACTGGACCCCCGAGGGTCTCAAACTCTTCATCCTTACCAACCTGGAAAACCTTTTCTTTCCCTCTGCTTTGGGCTTGTTCTCAGTCTTTTCATGGAGCGTGTGGGCCCAGGGACTTGGTCCCCTCCAGAGGAGGACCTTTCCCAGACTGCACAATGAAGGTTTGGGAGCGCACGCCCTGGTTCCTCCAGTTGGAGGTAGGCGGCGTCTTTTTTTTTTTTTTCTTTCAGGAATAGGCCAGGGTTACCAAGGATTGCTGAATGCTAGACACCTTTAAGTTCTGCTATGTCCTTGAATGCAGAGAGGAGGTTCTGGATGAGTTTGTCATTTCCCTTTGTAAGTCTACAATCAAGTGTCACTGTGTGGACCACTTGGATAAGTTGCTGTTCCTAAAGGTGGTAGTGCCCATCTTCCCCCCCCCCCCCCCTTGACGAGCAGGGCAGGGGCAGATACTCCATCTATTTCATGGTGCCAATAAGGATGGTTTCTTCTGGCCCATTCTTGTCCTCACAGGTGTCAACAAGCACTTGAATGTCCTGCCCTTCTGGATGGAAACCTTGCACTTTGATTCAAGCAGTGCAACGAGGGGAGGTTTCGGCTTCTCTGGATCTGGCCAAGGCGTATTTTCATGTCCTGATTTGGGTGGATGAGCAAAAGTATCTGCATTTAGCCGTGCTTGGCGTTCTCACTTCACCACCACCCTCCCTTTTGGGCTATCCACTGCCCTGATGACATTCTCCATGGTGGCGGCGGCGGTGGCTGCAGTGTGGAGTGGATCTCTATATCCATATCTGGGCACCTGATTCACCCGGACCTGTTCCCTTTCAGAAGCATCTCGGGTAGTGTCCTTTTTGGAAAGCCTCTGCTGGATGATCAATCGGGGAAAGAGCCAGCTGTTACCTTCCTATTCCCTGAAGTTCCTGGGAGCACGTTTTGACACTCTCTAGCAGGCAGAGTTTTTCTGTCAGAGGAGAAAGTCAAGATACTGTTGGTTGCCTGGCGCTGTTAAGTGTGCAGCAGGCTCCCAGAGTCTGGGGCTAACTTCAGCTCCTCGGATTGATAGCAGCAACCATAGAGATGGTGCCATGGGCACGTGCTCTCATGCGACCATTCCAGCAGTCCTTGCTGACTCTGTGGACCCCAAGTTCTCAGGAGTTCAAGCGTAGGCTCCCACTTCAAATGGTGGTGAAGGGAGAAAGGCCTGCCTGCAGTGGTGGCAGCAACTCTGTCTTCTGAGGAAATACATGCCACTGGACGATTTTCTTCTGGATCCTTCTGATGACAGATGCTAGTCTCTCAGGCTGGGAAGGCCATTGCCAAGACCATATGGCCCAGGGCCACCAACTGCTTCGAAGCGAGGGAAATCAGGTTGGCTCTTTTGCTTTTTAGCCCCTAGTCGAAGGATGTGCAGGTTAGAGTGTTTTCAGACAATGCCATGGCGGTGGCTTATGTCATTCGGGAAGGCAGCACTAAGAGTGGCAGGGTAGCTCTAAAGATGGCTTTCCTGTTTTCCTGTGTGGAGAACCTCCTAGCCTTGTTTGCTCAGCACATTGCCAGGATGGACAGTGTGGAAGCGGACTTCCTCAGCCAGAATACTCTGGATCTTGGAGAGTGGGAGTTGTCAGGAGGTGTTTAAGTTGATTCTGTGCTGCTGAGGTCTCCCTGAAATGGATCTGATGGCAACCTGCTCCAGTACTAAAGTTTGCTGCTGCTTCAGTCATCTCATGGAGATGGGGTCAGAGGGCCTCAATGCCCTGGTTCAGTGTTGGCCCAGTCAGCACCTGCTGCATGTGTTTCCTCCATGACCCCTGGTGGGGCATGTGATTTGGCTTATAGAATGCTTCCCGGGAAGGATTATTCTAGTGATGCCAGATTGGCCTAGGAAAGCATGGTTTGGAGACCTGATGCTGTTCCTGCAGATGCCTTCTCTTCAATTGCCTCTGTCTCAGGACCTCTTGCGGCAGGGACAGATTGTTCTTTAGGACCCGGTTCCTTTCTCGCTTACAGCTTAGCCTTTGAAAGGAGACTGCTAGCGTGTAAGGGCTACTCTCCAGCAATGGTCTCCACTCTGCTCAGAGCCTGGAGGTCTACCAAGCTAGCATACATGCGGGTCTGGTGCCTCTTTGAATGATGGTGCGGCGCTCAGCAGTTGGTTCCTGAGGTGGTCAAGGTTCCATCTCTGTTGGCTTTGCTACAGGATGGCCTGGAGAAGGGCCTTTCCGTTAGCTCCCTGAAAGTTCAGGTGGCAGCCTTGGCTTGTTTCTGAATTCCGGTGGCTGGTAAGTCTCTAGCCTTCCACCCAGATGTCTCACGCTTTCTCCAGGGAGTTGGCATCTGCTTCCTTCCCTCTGGTCTGTGGTCTCTTCCTGGGATCTGTCTCTGGTGCGCAGGATCCTGATGTCTGTGCCCTTTTTCCCATTGAAGCATGTCGCTTTGAAGGCTTGATGCTCAAGATGGTCGTTTTGGTCGCGATTTGTTCCGCAAAGTGGATTTCCGAGCTGCTGGCCCTGTTTTTCCAAGATCCTTATCTGTCGTCTTCAAAGGAGGCAGTTTCCATTCAGCCTGTGCCTTCCTTCTTGCCTAAGGTGATTTCTCCCTTTCCTGTGAACCAAATGATCTGCCTGCCCTCCTCCTCTAGTAAGCAGTGTTGGGGGAAGGATAAGCATCTTTGCCTTGGGGATGTCCGGAGGGTGCTTCTCCAGTACTTGGAGGTTACGAATTCCTTTTGTAAGTCCAACCGTCTTTTTGTGCTGTTTTACTGGCCCGCACAAGTCTACTTTAGGTGCTGGATTAAAGAGGCCATTGCCTTGGCGTATCTGTTGCAGAACCAGCCGGCTCTGGAGGGTTTGCATGCTCATTATACCGGAGTGCAAGCATCCTCGAGGGCGGGGTGGGGCGGAGCAGAGCTCAAAACTCCTGCCTACAGACATTTGTCCTGCGGCAATGTAAGCATCACTTTCCACTTTTTGGGTTAAGCATTACCACTTGGATGGACATGGCCTTTGGCGCTAAGGTTTTGCGAGCTACTGTGTCTTCTTCCCATACAGTAGAGTCGTAGCTTGGTATGTCCCATTTGTCTGGACTGATGTAGCAGGACGGTATGGAAGGTGTCATTTTATTTACCAGATATTGCCCTGTCCTTGAGTTCTGCTAGATCAGACCAGGGCTCACCCCTGAAACTGTATTACTCTGTTTTTCTGCTGCAGTACCCTTGGGTCTGCTATGATTTTTATGCTTGGCTTTGCAGGTTCATCTTCTACTTGACAGTCTTCTGTTTCTGCTTTCCTATATGTAGTTCTCTATTCTTGATTACTCCATGGTTGCCCACAATTGAAGTTGTGTGAGGCTTGCCATATTCTCCCATATGCTTTGGGATGCATACTGAAGACACCCTCTGGTGGCTGAGGCGAATAGAGGCATAGCAGTGATGTGCTTTTTATTGGTTCTTTGTCTCCACTAGTCTGCTGGTAGGGGAACACAACCCACTTGTCTGGTCTGGACTGGTCTAGCAGGACTCGAGGAAAGGACATTATCTGATAAGTAAAATGTCGCCTTCCAATGTGCAGCAAGGAAAGATAGAGAAGTAGTACAATGACACATGCAAAGAAATATAATCGGAAACTATTAAGCAGTTAAGAGAAAATTCCTTCTTCAAATTGGAATGCTAAATGATGCTAAAGAATACTTGTTGAATGATGCTTGGAAGATTGAGCCAAGGTGGAAAGAATGCACAATCATTAGACAATAAGATCAAGCGGATCAAGCATTGATGTCATTCCCACTAAGTATTACAACTGTCAGATGTAGCTGTTAAAATACTTACAGGGCTATGTCAGGAAATTTGAAATGCAATATCATGGCCAATTGGAAAAGGTCTCTGTCCATTTCAGCTTGTACTTGTTCACAGAACTGGTCAACTATGTCCTCTTCTGTGTCTGACACATATACATGAATAATAGTTGTGTTGATGGGCATTCCCCATAGATAAATACAAATCAAGCATTCACGACTACATTGTATTTAATTACAATCTCCAGGAACAAGCAGGGATGAGTCTTCACATATGGGTATCGTCGGTACCGACGGAGCCTGCGTGGGAACGCTCCCCAGCGTCCAATCAGAACACTTTTGGGAGCATCCCACCACGCCTGCGTGCTGCCTTCCCACCTTTCCCAACTGCCTCTCCTCAGTTTTCCGCGGAGCCAGCAGGACATATTCCTGTCACCGCAGAAAATTCTTCTTTTTATTTTTTTACTTTTTTGTGGTCGCGTCTGCCTTCCCTCGACGCTACCGGTACCACCGGTACTTTTTCTTCTTTTTCCTGAAGAATTTCTTCTTTCCTTAGAAATGTTTTCCTGTTTAGTGCCTGATGGTTTCTAGGCCACTAGGCCTCTACCCTTCCGTTATAGAAAAGCCAGCCACTATCCTTAAGAAATGCTCAAAGTGTGGCGGTACAGATATTTTTTCAGACACTCATACTCGGTGTCTAAAATGTTTAGGTCCTGACCATTGTCCTCTGGACTGTCTCTCCTGCTGGAGCTCAAACAGAAGAAGTCTTCAGAATCGAGCAGAACTCGATACCCGGTTCACATCCCCTTTCATGTTACCAGCTGAAATATCTTCTTCACAGGATCGGGTAACCAAACAGTCTGTAAAGACTAGCCAGTCCTCGAGTGGTAGATCTCCTTTCCAGTATCGAGATGACTTCGGCCTTGCCCTCGAGGACATCTTGGCAACAAAGCCTCGGCGGGAGTCTTCGGGCTCCAGAGCACCAATGGGGCTCTGGGTTGTTCCCAATGTTCTTACCTCGATGAACATACCCGGGCCATGCTCGGTGGTTGTCGCCGCTTCGGGCGGTACCGACACCCCGGCATCGGCTAAGGTGCTGGACGAAACACTCCTCACCGATGAACGTAGTCTAGCACTCTCGGCTACTTCGGTACCGTTAGAGTTGATTCAGACCATTCTTCAAGTATTGGTATCGCTTTCGGTACCAGTATCGACATCGGCATCGGTGTCGGTACCGTCCATGCTTACTTCGACAGAATCGCTTCCCTCGATGCCGAGCCTGGAATCGATCTCTAGCATGGAAGATTCGGTACCGACTCGTCTCGGTACCGACCTTGGGCGGTACCAAAGACACCGCTTTAAAGAAAATCCGATGCTTCATCCTTTTCAGTCTTCTGATCCCGATGACTGGGATGAATCCATCGGTACCAAGGCTGATTTTTCCACAAGTCTAGCCTTTACCCCTCATTTCAAAGAGTCCTCTTCGGGGGAGGTTTCTTTTCAAGCTTTTCTGCTTGATATGGCAAAGTTACTTGCCATTTCTATACCTGGTAAAGAATCCTTACCGGGGAATTCAGAGACACTGCATTTTCCCTGGATTCCAAATGAGGTGATCATGCTTCCAATGCATCAGATCTTACTAGATCTACTGTTTAAAGTGTGGGGAAACTCCCTTAACGGTATCCCCACATTCCAAGACACTTGACACTATGTACAAGGTGCCACCTTCTCCAGGTTTTCAGAAGACTCAACTTCCTCATCATTCTATTGTTCTAGAATCAGCAATGAGGCGTATTAAGAGTGCAAAGAAGCACTCTTCTTATCTGCCAGGTCGTGAGTCTAGGACTTTAGATGCCTTTGGACGTCGATGCTTCCAGGCATCCATGCTTTCAGCAAAATTACCTCATATATTTTCTATATGGGATTATCTCTTGAAGAAGTCACAAAGAACTTAAAGTTTTTGAACCCTTTTCTTCCAGAGCATAAAAGAGCAGACTATTCCTTATTAGTCAATCATGCTCAAAATATCTCTAAGTTTCTTAATCGTGCTTCCCTGTACTGTCCATTAGAACTTCTGCTATAGCCATAGGAGCACGACACTTAGCCTGGCTCCAAGTTTCTGACTTGGATAGATGGGTTCAGGAAAGGCTGAGAAATACTCCTTGTACTGGTGAAAATCTCTTCAACAAGGAGGCTTTATTTCAAGCTAATCAGTTTGAACACTTATGCTCTTTCTTTCAGAGGATTGTCCAAACTCTCTATCCCAGCTAATAAAAAAATCTCATAAAAAGCTTTATTCCCCCAAGGGGAAAAAGTTGTATCCATCTTCTACCCATTCTACAGATGTTTCCAAAGATGGGCAACACCACACCATACTAAAAGTCAAAACCTCAACAGGTTCAGCAAACCTAGCAATCGCAGGGTTTCTGATATTTTATTCACTTTTTCTGTGTGAGGTTTAGAACTTGAACCTCCTTTTCAACAGAAGCATCTAAAGGTCATCTCATTCATGCTGAGATATCCGTCATACACTGATTCAGTCCTCGCCTCTGGGTATAGATCTCTTGCTACAAGAGAATCTATCCTTCTAGCTAAAAGCTATTAGGGACTATCATACCCCAGAAATAACAGGTTTCTCTTTTTAAAACAAAAAAGAGAACTAGCAATAGGGTGAACTATAACTTTCACCTTGTCAGTTTTCCTGTACGAGGATATCTCATACTTTTAACTACAGGGGGTACCCTATCCTTTCAAAGACTTACTAAATTGTAGGTCTTTTCAACTCTGTATTAATTTTTATCCCTCTTAGTCCAGACATTTAGTCTCTAAGAGTATTACTAATCAACTGGAGGGCTTATCCTCTAAGCCATAGGTTTTCTTCAGAACCTACTCCAGTAGCTAGTTTTCATACAGAGTTTTTCCACCTTTTTGCAGTTCTTCTCCTCCTCACATATCTTTTTAAGGCAGCTGTTCGCACAGAAAGTGGGTATTTCTACTCCAAATTATGTCTGTCGGTCCTCTCCAACTCATGGGACCTAACTTTTATGCTGCCTTAATGACAGATAAGTCCAAAGGAGATCCAGAACTCATTTGGACTATATATTGTTGCAGGCATCAGGCCTGTTGACTATTCTTACCACATTCAATTCTTTGGGTTCCAATAGAATAGATATGGTTGCACACGTAAGCCCATGTACTCTCAGTAAGCCCATGTACCCTCAGTTATAGCCAGTGACAGTTTTCTCATCAAAAGTTTGACTCTTAAAAAAATAGAAATCACAGTTATACTTGAAGAAGCTCTTGCATCTGCTGTCTTGTTTGTCTGTCCTTAGGTGCTGAACAACATCCTTTCCTGCATGTGCAATTGAAAAGAAAGGCCGACATTTGTTACAAAACACCGTGCTATCACCAGAATGTATCTTAATGAATGGGTATCCATTTTGTAGTTGGTCATTAAAAACACACTTTATTTTTGGCATTTTAAAATGAAAATAAAGTCTAAAGATGAAATAGAAACAGGCACCCTAGGCTAAGAGCATACATATAACTTGAAAGCGGTACTGGTCAAACTCCTGACTGATTGTATTACAATCCTGAAAACTCAATTACCAACTTCTTCAGAGGAGGTTGCGTGGTCTCAGTATCATCGGGCTTACAGCAGCATACTGATTACTCGCCCAAATTTGTAACATCAAGGACCACCCTATTGCAGCCTCCTCCCAGATGACATTTGTTATTAATTATTTATGATTTATAATGAAATTGTGAAAAAAATGCTTAGCTTTAAACGTCGTTCCCAACGCTATCAGGCACTAGGCGTTTCACCCGTCAAGGTTTCGTCAGGGGATATCGCTAAGCTCTGAAACAAAAATAGTTCTTTTAGACCTCACTTTCACTCCAAAAATAGCATAAATAACAGAAGAAAAATGTATACGCAGTATCCATACCTCTGTGTACGCTGGCGTTCTAAACACAAAAAGTTTTTGCTGAACTGCTGAGCAGTTGTAAAAAACGCCGCGCATGCGTTCATTAAATAGGAGAAGCAATCAATGAATAAAAAGCTGACAACCTAACTGACGTCATACAGACCTCCCATTCGATCCGAGCGTTCAGACCTGCAGGAATAACAGTGTTCAATGTATAAATCCAACGCTGCTCTGCATATAATAAGGTCTGTTCTTTAGTGCGACCCTGCTGTGGTCTTAATACTTGAGTTATGCAGAAACACTTCAGGGTCGGGGTGACTTATCTGACTCTCTTCTTAATTTTCTATCTACACTTACAGAATTGACTTTATACAACAACTTTTTCATTTTTGATCAGCATCTATATCACCAGATTTCTGGAGTAGCCATGGGGGCCACCTGTGCCCCCTCGGTGGCCAATCTGTTCATGCAGAAGTTTGAGTCTCGATGGATTCAACATTCTCCTTATCAAGATTCTTTGAAAGTTTGGAAGCGCTATATCGATGACATCTTTGTTATATAGCAGGGTACCCGTTCTTTATTACAAAGCTTCTTTGATTGGCTGAATTCTCGTGAACCAACTCTAAAATTCACTTTGCATTGCCATGAGACTCAAATCACATTTTTGGATGTTCTAGTAAAAGAACCCATATGGGGTGGAATACCTCAATTCATCATAAAAGTACAGATAAAAACACTTTACTACATTATTCAAGTGCCCATCCATTACAGCTACGCAAGAGCTTACCATTTTCGCAGTTTATCCGATATCGGCGAAACTGCAGTACGATGCATGATTTTCAACAACAGTCAGCCCGACTACGACAAAATTTTTATCAACGGGGCTATCCGAAGAAAATCATTAAGGATGCCTATACTAGAGCACGTTTTGCTAACAGGGATTTGTTGCTTCACTCTGTTGCTTCATCGTCATCCGTAGAGGATTGTGTGAATTTGATAACGGTTTATTCTCCACATAGCATGAAGTTACAGCGCAGTTTGAATCGGCATAAGAACATTCTATCTACTATACCAGGATTGCAACACTACCGTACACTATGTGTATGGCAACGTCAAAGGAACTTTAAAGATATGCTTAGTCCAGCAGTTTTACGGCCTCTTGTGACTGATGAGTCAGAATATAGTGGTCATAGGTGCTGCGGTGAATGTATGATCTGTTCTATCATTCAAGAATGTACCAGCTTTACATATCACGGATGTTTATACCAGCTGCGTGTTAACACCTCTTGTGGATCTCCCAATGTAGTATACTGTATACAATGCCCTTGTTCTTTGCTTTATGTTGGCAAAACTAATCGCCCGTTTAGGACTCGCATGAGCGAACACAAAAGTAAATTAAAATGCAAGCGATTGGAAGCCCCTATCGTTGAGCATTGCCTGTCTCTGCATCATACTTTTGAGGACTTAAGTTGTTTCTGCATAACTCAAGTATTAAGACCACAGCAGGGTCGCACTAAAGAACAGACCTTATTATATGCAGAGCAGCGTTGGATTTATACATTGAACACTGTTGTTCCTGCAGGTTCTGAACGCTCGGATCAATTGGGAGGTCTGTATATGACGTCAGTTAGGTTGTCAGCTTTTTATTCATTGATTGTTTCTCCTATTTAATGAACGCATGCACGGCGTTTTTTTACAACCGCTCAGCAGTTCAGCAAAAACTTTGTGTTTAGAACGCCAGCGTACACAGAGGTATGGATACTGCGTATACATTTTTCTTCTGTTTATGCTATTTTTGGAGTGAAAGTGAGGTCTAAAAGAACTGTATTTTTGTTTCAGAGCTTAGTGATATCCCCTGACGAAACCTTGACGGGTGAAACGCCTAGTGCCTGATAGCGTTGGGAACGACGTTTAAAGCTAAGCATTTTTTTCACAATTTCATTATAAATCATAAATAATTAATAACAAATGTCATCTGGGAGGAGGCTGCAATAGGGTGGTCCTTGATGTTACAAATTTGGGCGAGTAATCAGTATGCTGCTGTAAGCCCGATGATACTGAGACCACGCAACCTCCTCTGAAGAAGTTGGTAATTGAGTTTTCAGGATTGTAATACAATCAGTCAGGAGTTTGACCAGTACCGCTTTCAAGTTATATGTATGCTCTTAGCCTAGGGTGCCTGTTTCTATTTCATCTTTAGACTTTATTTTCATTTTAAAATGCCAAAAAGAAAGTGTGTTTTTAATGACCAACTACAAAATGGATACCCATTCATTAAGATACAAAACACCGTGCTATCACCAGAATGTAACAAATGTCAGCCTTTCTTTTCAATTGCACATGCAGGAAAGGATGTTGTTCAGCACCAAAGGACAGACAAACACAAGACAGCAGATGTAAGAGCTTCTTCAAGTATAACTGTGATTTCTATTTTTTTAAGAGTCAAACTTTTGATGAGAAAACTGTCACTGGCTATAACTGAGGGTACATGGGCTTATTACTGTGTTGTCCACAGCCATTCATTTCTGTCGTCACTGTACTTCAAAGTTGTTGAAAAAATGCTTTGATGAAAAATATTCTTGTTTGCAAACCAAAACAGAAGCAATCGTCTATAATGTTTTCAAACCTGACTCTATTGATTTCCTCAAGAGAGGCAAATTTCTGAGATGAGTTTTTAACAGTTTTTTGTGATTACTCAAACCATGGAAACATTAAAGTGTGCCTTATTTTAGTAAGGTACTTTTTTCCTGAGAAAGGGGTTCAGGTAAAGTTCTTGATGTCCATAAAATGAAAGGTGAAACCTCAGACATTCTTTCCAAGTGCATTCTTGATACAGTTGAGTCCAATGGGCTAAGATCAAAAGTTTTGGCATTATGTGCTGGTAGTACCAATTGCAACTTTGGTGGGGCTATTAGGAGGGGTAGTAACAATATTTTTACAAGCTGCAAAAACATTTTTTTGTTTTGTACCATCAAGTCTGTGCTGACTCCTGGTGACCCAGCTGCCTTTGAGTTTTCTTGGCAATGTATCTCTAGAAGTAGTTTGCCTCAGAAGAAAAAAGACTTGGCAATGGAGGGTAAAGTGACTTACCCAAGGTCACAAGAAGTGCCAGAGGGAATCAAATCCTTGATCTCATGCGTATTAAGCAGTTGCTCTAACCACTAGGCTACTTCTCCACTCTCTTCCCCCCCCCCAAAAAAATATAATTTAGAAAGTAATTGAATTGGTATAAACTGTGCAGCTCACATTGGTCAGAATGTTTCAGTACTGCTGCTGAAAGCCTGCCATTTAACATTGAAGTTATTGTTGACAAAAGATATTCAGACATTTTCACATTTATACAGTGAGAATTGAAGAACTTAGAGATGTGTGACTTTGTTGAGAGTGAGTATCAAAAGCTCCTTGGCTACAGTAACACTAGGTGGCTGGCTTTACTACCAGCCATAGAGAGGTTAATTAAAATGTTCCAACCAGTGAAATAATCTTTTCTGAGCCAGGAAGAATGCCCAGTTATCATCAAAAACCTTTTTGAAAATGAATCGGCAGAGGTTTGGCTGTGCTTTCTGCACAGACAGTGATTTTCCAAAATGTGACTTTAAAAATCAAGTCTCAAAAAACCTCAATGACAGAGGTAGCTGGAGTAATCAGTGACCTTAGAAACAAGTTAGTAAATAGGAAGAATGAAGTGTTTTTGCCTCTGATAATCAGAAAGAAGACAAAAGATCTTGAAGAAGAGGGCAGCATTGATGAAGCAGATTTCAAGCAATCTGTGTCATCTTTTTACACCACTTGCACTGATTACTTGGATCAGTGGACCACTCACTTCCAGGAGATTTGGAAACGGTGGACTCTCCTTCAAAAACAACTGGAGTGATGTAACCTAGAGTTGTCTTTAGAATACATTTTGTCTACAAGACCCAGCCTAGAGTCAGTAATAAATGATACTGAACTGTTTGAGTTCTCTTGTCTTAAGTAATTTTGTTTCTGAAGAAAAAGTTCAAGAATGGAAAAAACCACACCACAGTTGATGAAAAATGGAAGGAGGTGTTTGGATACCTCAAAAGTAATGAGGTACCATATAAAAATGTATGCAAACGGGTTGAATTTTTTTTGTTTGCCATGTTCCAATGCTCCAACTGAAAGGTGCTTTTCAATCACGATCAAAGTATAGTCTGCAGAAAAAAAAACACAACTCAGTGTAAAGACTCTTGAATGTCTAATGATTGTAAAGTACAATTTTGAGTTGAGTTGTCTAGAGGTTTTTAATTATTGTAGTGGAAATGTTGCTATTTTGAAGAAAATTCACTTTGTAGAGAAGAACAAGTAGGCCTGATTGGCACATTTGTAGGTAAAGTTATAAATCTAGCCTACTGATTAAAATTTTGGGTTATAATTAAAATTGTAATTATAAACATTTTTTATTTTACATATCTTTGAATCTCCCTGGCTTGATTGAGTGTCCTGTATTTGAACTTTGAAAAGATGGTCAGGTTATATAAAGGGCTCCACTGTGTCCCATGCCATTTTGAATTCTGTCACTATTTGCCCCCACTGCTTCCCTTTATATAACCTGACCATCTTTTCAAAGTTCAAATACAGGACACTCAATCATCCAAGCATCTACCACCCTTTCAGTGCAAATGTATTTTCTGATGTTGCCTTTCACTTTACCCTCTTGCCAGCTTCATGTTATGTCCTCTAGTTTTACAATGTCCCTGTCTTTGAAAAAGGTTTGTTCATTATTACCCTTTAAGTATTTAAGGGTCTGTATCATATCTCCTTTGTTCCTCTTCTCTAGTATGTATATATTTAAGTCTTTAAGTCTCTTCTCATACTACTACTTTTGCTGGCTCCACATCATTTTGGTTGCCTGCCTCTGAACCATTTCAAGTCTTTTTATATCCTTTGTGAGATATGGTCTCTAAAACTGAACACAATACTCCAAGTGAGGTATCTTATGTGCTTTTTAAAATCGTGTGTTAGATGTGGGCCTGGCTTACATGTTTTTCTGCTGCTCTATGAATAGGGCATATAAAATAACTTATTGTATTGTGTGTTTTAATTTACTAATAAAGCCCGAAGTGAAATACCTCGGAGTGACTCTCAACAAAGACCTGAACCTACAGTCTTACAGTGCCAGAACCACAAGGAATGCATACCTCAAAATGAGAACCATCAGGTGCCTCAAACCTGTTCTATCTTGGGATCATTTCCATATGGTCTGTCAAGCTCTCATCACTCCCACATTAGATTACTGTAACCCCCATTTACCTTGGGCTCTCAAAACATGCATTCTGGCCTTTACAGATAGCACAGAACACTGCCGCCTGCATAATAATGGGTGCTTCAAGGCATGATCACATTACCCCCCATTCTCAACCACCTCCACTGGCTCCTAATCAGCTCCCGCATCAGATACAAGGCACTCCTAAACATATTTAAAATAAAATAGAACTGCTCAGCAAGTTATCTGCAGCCCCTCATCAAAGCTGACCAAGGTACCAGACCCAGGAGAAAGGGGAACCTCAGACACCATCACCACCCCCAAAGCATTTGCCAGAACAAGACAAGACACCTCAAGAAGAGCACTATCCCTGGTGGCGCCCACCCTATGGAACTCACTCCCTGATGATCTGAGATCAACCGTAGACCTCAAGGTCTTCAGGAAGCTGCTCAAAACTATGCTCTTCATAGAACACTACAAGGAATTCATGTGACCCAGCGACCAGTCTACTCCCATCTCTGCATTACCCCTGTATCCCCCTCCCCCCCGCTACTTGTATTAGCCCCTGTACTTAGCTCACAATGTATATAGCACACCAGTTAATCTTTCTCACTGTACACTCACACACTCTATGTCGATGTATCCAGTGCATGTATTCACCCACACACAATGCCTCATGATGGCAACTGCTTTGATTTAAAGATAAAGCAGAATATTAAATCCTTTTAAATAAATAAAATACATTTTGTCTGTAAGGAATTTTAATTGCCATTTGTTTATTATTATATTAAAATTTGATATGGCATTTTATATATGTTTAACTTCTAATCCATCTAGAGTACTCTATAGTGCAGAATGTAAGTACTTTAAAATAAACAAATTTTATCTATAACTGGGACTCTGGTGGCTTTTACACTGCAGTTATTTGTTGAGATGGGGCAGGAGTGATCCAATATTTTATTTATTTGATTTAATATACCATACTATTTCAAAATCACTACGGTTTACTAAAAACAAGAATAAATGCTTTACATAAACAGGCTTTACATAGAACAGGCATCAAAGCACAGTACAATAAACGTTAGGTATTGCATTATAAAAATAAACATTTTACATTAAACAAAGTTATCAACTTGGGTAGTAATAGGGAGAACTATCTACAGGCTGGTCAGTGGATAGTAAGAAGTTGTAAGGTCGGAGCTAAGGCTGGCAGGCAAAGTCTGTAGTATAGCTATGATATATGATCATAATACAGTTGGAAAAGGTGTGTCTTTATTGCTTTCCTGAAGGTTGAAAAGTTGGAAATGGAACAGATTGGGACAGGGAGGGTATTCCAGAGAACTGGTGCGTATAATGAGAAGGCTGAGTTTTAGCAGCTTGGGAATCCTTTCTTAATGCTGATGGGATGGTGTGCTTTGTCATATTTGTTCTTCTCATTCTATTGTTTGGTGTCCAATGTATCTTTATTTTTATTACATTGCTTGCTTGACTGCCCAGGCTAAAGTGTCAGGGCGGTTTACAAAATAATAATAAAACAAAGGCTGCATTAGAAAAGGAAAGGAATGTCAATTTGTGACAGGAAAGAGTAGAGTAAGAGACCGCTAAGGTACAGAGTGGACTGACTAACATCACACAGCTAAGTGGGAAAGAGAGTAGGTCAAAGGCCTTGTAGAAGAGGTGGGTTTTCAGGAGGGATTTAAACCTGGGGAGGAGGTTTTGGTGCGGAGGAAGGTGGGAAGGAAATTCCACAGGGCTGGCCCAAGAAAAAAGAAAGAGTGATGGGTGTGTTCTAGGCGGGCCTGGGCCGGGGATGGAAGAGCCAAATGGTCATTGTGGATAGCGCGAAGGGTATGTGGAAGGAAGTATTGAGGCTGGCCAGTATGGATTGTTTTATGGACAGTGGTAAGAATCTTGTATTGGTAACTGTAGGTCATCGGGAGCCAGTGGAGCTGAATGAGAAGAGGGGGTGACATGGTCTCTGTGACTGGCGTGAGTGAGAAGGCAGGTGGCGGTGTTTTGAATGAGCTGTAGCTGGTGTTGGGGAACACCCACCAAGACTATGTTACCGTAGTCTAGATGGGATAGGAGGAGAGAAACTGTGAGCGTGACCAAGGAAGTGGGAGGAAGGGAGGCGTGGACTGCGCAAAGTTGTCGAAGAGTGCAAAATGAACACCTGACAAGGGAGGAGATATGCTGGTGAAATGTAAGGGCTGAGTCAAGAGTGACCCACAAGTACCGTAGAGTCGGGGTGAGTGGAATGGGAATATCAGAAAGGGAGGGTGAAAGGTTTGGGATGGGGGCACTGGAAGTAAGCCATATAGCAGCAGATTTGGAGGGATTCAAATGGAGGTAGTTTGCTGACAGCCAGGAAGAAATACTGTAAATGCAAGCATTAAGAGGAGAAAGACTGAGAGCGAGCAGACAGACATGGAAAAGCAGAAGTATATCATCGGCTTAATAATACACTGAGATCCCTGATTGCTGGACGAGCAAGGTAAGAGGGGCGAGGAAAAGGTTAAAAAGGAGCGGAGAGAGTACTGAACCCTGAGGGACCCCACAGGGGAGAGGGGTTGGAGGAGAAGAGGAGGAACCCATATGAACCGAGAATGAACGAGAGGACAGGAAGGACTGGAACCATCTATGGACCGTCCCATGCACCTCATAATCGGTGAGAAGCATAGGACAGTCCATAGGATCGAAAGCGGAAGAAAGAGCTAAAGAAACCAGTAGGGAGATGTCAACATGCTCGCGTGCCCTGTGCATCTCGTTGAGGAAGGAGAGGCGAATGGTTTCAGTGTTGTGTCCAGGCCGGAAGCCTGACTGGTGGGGGTGGAGTGCAGATGTAGATTCCAGATAAGATGATAGCTGGGCAAAGATTAAGGTTTCAAGGAGCTTGGAAAGTAAGGAAAGGTTTGAGATGGGTCTCCAGTAGGCAGAGACAGAAGGGTCTAGAGAGAGATTTTTAAGCACAGGATGGACAATAGCGTGTTTCCACGCAGTGGGGAAGGAACCTGAAGAGAGGCTAGTGTTGATCAGATTGTGGGAAAAGGGGAGGAGGGCCAGTGAGGGTTCCGAGAGCCAATTAGAGGGGATAGGGTCGAGGGGACAGGTCGTTTTGTGGGATTTATGGATAGCTGAGAAAAGTTCAGTTTCCATAACTGGGTAGAAGGAACTCCAGGTGTACATGAGAGAGAGGTGCGGTGAAGATGACGCCCCATGAGGGGAAGCGGGAGCAGGAGAAGGGAAAACTGGGGGGTAGGAGGGAGGGAGATGGGGGGGCAGAAAGGGAAGGAAAGACTTAGGGAGCGGATTTTCTCAGCAAAAAAGAGAGCCAGACTGGCAGGGTCAGGTGAAGCCATGGAGAGAGGCAGAGGGCCAGCAGAAGAGTGAAAGGCTGAGAGGGAGCGAAGGGTCATGTAAAGATGGCAAGAGGAATTAGAGGCCGAAGCAGTATAGGCTAAATAGTAGGAAAGCTCGACAGAACGAATTTGGTCACAGTAATATCTAGAGGCATTCTTGTAGGCTGAGAGAGATTCAGGGGAGGGGCTCTTCTGCCAGAGACGCTCCGCATGGCGGAGCTGCGATCTATGGAGGTAATGGCCGGCATGGTACCATGGGTGATGGGAAGGGGACTGGGAGAGTGGGACAGAGACAAGAGGGGCAGGGAGTTCAGTGCAGAGGACAGTTTGGAGTTCCAGTTTTCTGCCTGGAGGTCGACTGGTAGCAAGGAGAAGTTATGCGGAAAAAGAGTGTTCGCAGAAGGAAACTCCAAGATAGTGCAACGTATTACACCGTGTACCAAGTGGGAAGGTCGGCGAGCAGAAGCATCCCAAACTGAGGTATAACAGGGGTGGTGGGAAAAGAAAAAGAGAGAAGGAAGTGGCATAGTGGAGACGGTTGGGGGTGTGCACGTGACATTAGGGGAAGTGAGAATCTGGTCCAGGATATGTCCTGCGACATGAGTGGAGCAAGTCACATGCTGCTTAAAAGCAGAGTCATTAAGGAGCGATACCAGGGACCGGTCCTGGGGGTGGGAAGGAATGTCAAAGTAACAGTTGAAGTCACCTAGGACTGCCAACTGGGGGAAAGGCTAGGGCTGCTTTGGAGAAAGCCATAAGGAAGGCATCCCATAGCTCAGGATGCAGGGGGGGGGGGTATACACCAGGTGGAAATGCACAGGTGGGACAAAATCCAGGCGGACTAGGAGGGCTTCAGGGTAGGGAAGAGGGGTATGAGTGGCCACTAGAGGGATGGAGGAACAAAATAGAACAGCCACACTGCCTCCAGACTTCTCAGAGAGGGGTGTGCGGATTGCTGAGAAACCCGGTGGGAGTCATTGGTGCAAAAGGACCTCTTCTCCATCTTGGAGCCAGGTCTCAGTTAAAAATAACACATCCAAGAAGTATTGGGTTACCAGGTCATGAACCAGCGGAGTTTGGAGCGGAGCGATCTACAATTCAATAGAGCCATGTTGAGGAAAAGAAGGAAGAGCCCCAAGGGGGGTGGGGGAGGTAGGCAGGCAGGGGAGGGTGAGGCAGACATGGAACAAGGTTGTCAGGGTTTCATGCTGAACGGGCCAGGGCAGTTGGGGGGCACCAACCCCAGTGAGAGGGAATGGCTGCCATGAGCAGGAAAGGAACCAAGCAAGGTATGGCAGGTCTAACCAGAGCACGGAAACTGTGGCAGGGGAGAGGAGACCGGTAGCGGTGCACTATGCAGGACCAGGAGAGATTGTTGCCAGAGATGCCCCAGGAGTCGCCCCAAGGAACTCGCCCAAGGAGCAGGTCCTGGGCAGACAGAGACAGCAGGCGGAGTGTAGATACCTGGGGAGACACAGAGAGCAATTCAGCAAACAAATACATCAGACAGACGAATGAGATAGGAGACAAACTTGTACAGGTGACAGCAGCAGCACCAACTGCTGCACAAGTGTTCTTTTTATGGGCCAGAGTCCCGGAGGAGAACGCGGCCACAAGGGAGATTGCAGAGAGGTTATGCAGTATTTTAAATGCCAGCAAGAGGACTTTGTAATTTAGGCAGCTAGCTATTGGGAGCCAATGCAATTGTCTGAGGATGGGCATCACATGTTCAGATCTGGAGGCTCCATACAGGGTTTGGGCTGCAGTGTTATGGCCATTTGCAAATGATGAAGTGCGTAGCCTGGCAGGCTGTGGAGAATGATATTTGCATAGTTAAAGTGTGGAAAGATAAGTGCTTGGAATACGGTGTGGAAGTCGGCAGCCTCCAACAGTGGACATAGATGGCAGAGGGTCCTTATTTTGTGGTATACTGCCTTGGTAATATTATTTGTGTGTTTCCATATTCAGGTGCTGGTCCAGGTTGATTCCTAGGTAACGCATTTATGCTTTGTCTTCAGCTCTGCATCTTTTTTGTGTAGGGAAGATGGTAGTATGAAGATTGAATCTTTTGTGATAAACAATATTTCAGTCTTCTTGCAGTTCGCTCTCAGGTTGTGCGTATAGAGCCAGTCTGAGACTCCATTAAAGCATTCCATAATTCTGGTGTAATTGAGACTGTCCATGGAGAATGCAGTGTAAAGTAGTTCATTGTTGGCATAGATGTGGTATAGTATACTGTATGATTGGATTCTCCAGGACCAAGCAGGAAGTCAGTCCTCAAATATGGGTGACATCGGCGCCGACGGAGCCCCCGTGCAGAGCATTTCCCCAGCTTTCAAAGAAAGCCTTTGGGAATGCAGTGCGCCTGCGCGGTCCCCTTCCTGCCCAAGGGTGCCATCTTGCTCAGTCTTTCTTTTTCCGCGGAGCCCGACGGACGTGAGTTCGTGTCACCCGGAAAAAGTTGGGTTTTTTTCTGCGATTTTCGTGTTGTCTTATCCGGTTCAATGCCGGTTCCCCTTCCCGCCTGGGCTCGGTACACCGGTATCGAGTCCGGATTTGTGTTTTTTGTTTTTTGTCCTTCGTGACTAGCATTCGCACTCTTTTTTGTGTTTTCACTGGCAGCCCGGTTTTTTGACCTTGCAGGGGCCCTTTTTTGCCCCGATGGCTGCCAACAGGTTCAAAAAGTGTGATCGGTGCAAGAAACTTATGTCTCTCACTGACACACATGACTGCTGCCTCCGATGCCTCGGGCCCGACCATAACCCGCTGGCCTGTGGCCCGTGCGGCAAAATGTCATCGAAGGCGCTTTGAAGCCGTCAGCATCAACGTGAGAGAATTTTCTCTGACTCCGTGTCCTACCGGGCCCGGACTTCGTCCGAGGCCTCGACATCTCAGGAGTCCGACCCCGAGCGCCGTCAGGCTTCCTCTGAAAGGGAGTCTCCTTCCCGGGAGCACCGAAAGAAGAAGCTCGCGAGGGTGGCGTCGGTTGAGGCTCCTGGTTCCTTGAGGGCCAGATCGCGTAGCCCTGACTGCCGCCCCGGGCTCTCGGAGTCTGAGAGGCCTTCCAAGCTACCTCATGTGGAGCCGGAGTCCCCGAGTCACGTAAGTGCAGTGGAGCCGGAGTCCCCGAGTCAAGTAAGTGCAGTTGTCCTCGTAGACTCTCCTCCGGGGCAGCCGACGTCAAGTCGGAGGCTGCTGAGTCTACTGAGCTTGGACTAAGGTTGACGGCCTTCATGGAACAGCAGCGGGTGCTGATCGCTGGTCTGACCGGTGCATCTTCCCCGACCACCGGGACCTCGACGTCTTAAGTCGACCCTGGAGACCGAGCCGATGCTCGAGTCGATCCTCGGTCAGTGTACCCCTTGACCTCCCGTGCGGGGCCGAGGTCGTCGATGCCGATACCCTCGCCGTCGGGGCGGGTGGCATCAACGCCCATATGGCCGGAGCCGCTCGATTCCTCCTCGGAGGAGTCGGAGTGGGAGATGGAGGACAAGGAGTCCCCGGACACCTTCCGGACCCGGTGCATCCCTTCGTACTCACCGGAGTCTGAGCCTTGGAGACGGTCCCCCGCGGAGGATACCCGGTTTTTGGACTTCGTGAGGGACATGGCCAAGGCCTTGGCCTTCCCTGCGGACGCTGAGGAGGAGCCTCGAGCCGAGGAGCTCGATGCCCTCCAGTATGATTTTCCTCCGAAGGAAGCCTTTACTGTACCGGCTCCTCCACTGCTGGAATGGCTGCTCTTCCGTATGAGGGAGGCACTGGCCTCGACACCGGTTCTTAGCAAACAGGTTGATTCCATTTATCGAGTCCGTAAGAGCCCTGGGTTCCAAAAGGCACAGCTACCGCACCACTCCATGGTTGTGGAATTGGCCATGCACCGTCTGAAGAGTCAGAAGATGCACTCCTTGGTGCTCCCCCGGCCGGGAGGCCCGGAACCTGGATGCCTCGGTAGAAAGTGCTTCCAGGGCTCTATGCTCTCTTGCCGTGTCCAGACCTACCAGCTGTACATGGGCATGTACCTAAGAGACTTGGCAAAGGAGGTTGCCGGTTTCTCAGCTGGCCTCGCCGAGGAACCATTGCAGAGGTTCAAAATTTTGTCAACAGGGATTCAAGAGTGCTTGAAGTTTATCTCTCGCGCAGCCTATGATGGCTTCGGCCCGGGTAGCCGCAGCCGGCGTCGGTGCACGCAATCAGGCCTTGCTACAGTCATCAGACCTGGAGCCATGGGTGCAGGACAAGTTGGTCGATGTCCCTTGCCGAGGTGAAAGCCTCTTTGGTAAGCCCAGGACTGAAAAGGCTGCGGAAATTGAGACTGAGACTCTCACCAGGACAAGGCTGTCCAGGAAGACTTCTGTCCCTTCTCAGAAAAAGAAGGACTCGGGGAAGAAGCCCTTTTTCCCAAGGAAGGGTGCTTCCTACAAATCCTACCCTCAATATCAGACCTCTCCAGCTCCCAAACAGGGCCAGCAGGCCAAGGGGCAGAGGCATGGCCCCGTAGGCAGAAGACCCCCAAGCCGCCAGCTCCGGCTCCTGCAGAGCAGGGAGCGGGGTTTTGACTCCCCCAGCATAGCCTCTTCTCCACAGCTGGCTCCACTCAGCACAGGAGGTCGGCTGACCCTATACGCCTACAGGTGGCCAGCCATCACAGGGGATACCTGGGTCCCCAGCATCATCCAAAAGGGCTATCTGCTCCACTTCCACCAGATACCCCCTCCTACTTTCCAGGGGAGCCTCCAAGATTCCCTCTGCACAGAAACCTCCTCCTTCAGGAGTTGGCAAGTCTTCTAAAGGAGCAGGTGGTGGAACCGGTGCCTCACCACCTGAAAGGGCAAGGCTTCTACTCCAGGTACTTTCTGGTACCAAAAAGGACAGGGGGCCTCCAGCCTATCCTAGACTTGCGAAACTTAAAATAAGTTTCTGGAGAGGGAAAAGTTCAAGATGCTTACCCTTGGGATACTGCTGCCCTACCTCCAGCATGGAGACTGGCTATGCTCCTTAGACCTAAATGATGCTTATACTCACATCCTCATTCATCCAGACCACAGACAATATCTCAGATTTGTGGTGGGAGGAAACCATTTTCAGTACAGGGTACTTCCCTTTGGCTTGACCTCTGCCCCCATGGTTTTCACCAAATGCCTGGCAGTGGTGGTGGCTTATCTCAGGAATCAGGGAATTTTCATCTTCCCATACCTGGACGACTAGCTCATCAGAGGCCAGTCTCTCCAGGAGCCCAGACAAGCGACTCTTTGCACTGTCTCTCTTCTTCAGCATCTGGGCTTTGTCATAAACTACGCAAAGTCCACTTTGCTCCCCTCACAGAACCTAGAGTTTATAGGGGTAAGATTTAGACACCATTCAGGCAAGGGCTTACTTGCCCGAAGACAGGGCCCACAGACTGATGGACTTGGCCAACCAGTTCCAAAGCAATTCTCACGTTTCCGTCAGGCACTACCTGTGGCTCCTGGGCCACATGACATCCACGGTACATGTGACCCTGAATGCCCATCTGCACATGCGGGCTGCTCAGTGGTGCCTCAGAGCTCAGTGGGTGCAAGCCACAGGTGACTTCCGAGACAGAGTAAAGGTGTCCAAACCACTCTTGGACTCCTTGCAGTGGTGGCTATATCTCCCATACCTTCTTGGGGGGGGTACCCTTTCAGGCCCCAGCACACACAAGGGTGCTGATGACCGATGCTTCCTTAAAGGGCTGGGGTGCACATTGCCAGGGCACATGCCCTCAAGGCCTCTGGTCTGCTCGGGAGGCCATACAGCAGATCAATCTTTTGGAGCTGCGAGCAATCTGCTTAGCTCTACAGACTTTTTCTCATGCCCTCTCTCACCAGTCTGTCTTAGTTCAGACAGACAATCAGGTAGCAGTGTTCTATGTGAACAAGCAAGGAGGCACAGGGTCCAGTTTCCTGTGTCAGGAGGCGCAGGCCCTTTGCTCCTTTGCAGTCAAACAAGGCATGTTTCCCAAAGCAGTTTATCTACCTGGTCAGGAGAACTTTTTGGCAGACAAACTAAGCAGGACTCTCCAGCCTCACGAATGGCAGTTGAATCCACTGGTGGTTCAACAGATCTTTCCACGATGGGGACTTCCATCCATCGATCTCTTTGCAAGTCCACCGAACCGTCAGCTGCCCCGGTTTTGCTCCAGACAGCCGCATCCCCTGAGAATGGCAGCAGATGCGTTTCTGATCTCTTGGTCTACGGGCCTCATGTATGCGTTTCCTCCCACGCCCCTAGTGGCCCGAACTCTGTTCAAGATTCTACGGGACAAGGCCTCGGCGATTCTGGTAGCCTCCAGATGGCTGAGGCAACCGTGGTTTCCACTTCTTCTGCAGTTGGCAGTGGAAACTCCATTCCCTCTGGGGTTGCAACCTGATCTCCTTTCTCAGGATCAGGGTTCCCTTCTGCACCCCAATCTCAGATCCCTCAATCTGATGGCTTGGCTGCTGAAAGGATAGTGCCAGCTCCCTTGCTTCTACCTGGGGGAAGTTGAGGAGGTGGTCTTGGCCTCGAGGAGGCAATCCACCAGAAAGTCCTATGCACTCAAGTGGTGCAGGTTCTCAGTGTGGTGTGCTCAGCACAATGAAGATCCTTTCTCCTGCCTGGTGCCAGTAGTGCTACAATACCTACTTCACCTGTCAGACCTAGGCCTTAAGTCCAACTCTGTTTGGGTCCACCTCAGTGCTCTTTCAGCACACCACTCACCGGTGGAGGGACAGTCGCTGTCGGTTCACCCCTTGGTGTCCCGCTTCCTCAGAGGCCTGCTTTTGCTCAAGCCTCCGATTCGTCCACCTGCCACTGAGTGGGACTTGAATGTGGTCTTGCAACAGCTTACTCGCCCTCCGTTTGAGCCGATGACTACTTGCCATTTACACTTTCTTTCTTGGAAGGCGCTCTTTCTGTTAGCTCTTACCTCAGCCAGACGTGTGAGTGAACTACAAGCTCTGGTTTCTGATAGACTGTACACATGGTTCTATAGGAACAGAGTGGTCCTTCGGACTTATCCGAAGTTCCTTCCAAAAGTTGTCTCCTCTTTCTACCTCAACCAGGAGGTGGTTCTTCTGGCATTCTTTCCCAGGCCGCATACCAGCTCCGGTGATTTGGAGGAGCAGGGTAGATGGATCAGGCTAGAGCGCCCCCGGGCCATGCCAAAGGGCTCTCTGGCGTGGCCCTTAGGCGCAGGCCCGCCAGGCACGAGCATGCCCGCTGGAGCACGGCATTTTAAGGGCCGATCGCCCTTTGATGTTGCTGGCGGCGAAAGGGTCACTCCCCAGGGTGGTAAACACTGTCAGAAGCAATAACTGGTTACTATGATGAATCTCTATCAACAAATCGTGTTTAACTTAGGATTTGTTAGCTGACATTAATCATAGCAACCTTTTGATAGATGTGGAACGTGTTCCCAAGTTTAGGATGGCATTGCTAAGGTATGCAGGTGCCAGTATTGGGAGATGCTGCTCCGCGCAGGGCCCAACCTCCTGCCTCTCCATGAGGCTTTGGATAGTGGAGCCTGTGGGTGTGGGTGTTTCTGCCCCTGTTGGCTGCTGCTCTAGGGCAGAGGTTCCCAACTCTGGTCCTGGTGGGCCAAACACTGTTCAGGTTTTCATGCTGTCCCTAATGAATATGCATGAGATACATTTGCATATAATGGGGGCGATGCATATAAATGCAGCACAGACATATTTATTAGGGGCAGCATGAAACCTGAATGGTGTTTGGCCCTCCAGGACTGCTGTTGGGAAACTCTGCTCTAGGGATTGCACATGTTTATGGTGTCTGTGCTCTGTAGGGTAAAATATAGGCGTTTCAGGCATGTTTAATTTATTTGCACTAAAGGTTCTGTCTTTATTACCATGGTTTAGTACTGGGTAAAATATGGGGACAAGGTTGGCAGGAGCCACAGCTGAGACTTGAACTTGTGATCTTCTGCCCCTGTACATACTAGCTGTGTATACTGCACCAAACTGTTGCTACAGGGGCAGATTATTCCCTGGGGCAACCATGACTGTCAGACAGACTTTGTCTGTTGCAGTCATGGCACCCACCTAAACAGGGCTTGTCTGCTGTGGGCAGATGCCACTGCCCCCTCCGCCACCATGCTGACATGCCCTTATGCTGGTGGTGCTGGTAGTGTGCAGTCCCAGGCCATCCGGTGTGCCGGTAGACAGCTGCCTGTGGTGTGGGTTGTTGGGTAGGGGTGCCTACATTGCCATGCGTGCTTCCCCCCTGGCACCGCTTGCCAATGTTATGTGCTTTTGGGGGTACCTGCTGGGTAATATCCCCTGTGACACTGTGGGACATACATTCGTGCCCATGTTGGACCCTCGTCAGTTGCTGTCTTGCTGCTTTACAGTTTTGGCATTCCTAGGTGCCACATAGGCATCTGCCTAGTCTGCACTGTGCCCCAGCTGGACCACAGCATGTGCCGCCTGCAGCCCCCTGTATCCCATTTACAGCATCAGTACAGTTGCTGTTTCCTATGTGCCCACTCTGCTGTTGCTGCACATGTGCACGCCATAACAAACCTGCCCAATATAAACGACAACAACCCTGATCACCGCTATTTCAATGTGGGATCATTCACTTTGTAGGGGGACAGAGCATAGACCCTTCCAAACATGCTATCTTCCTTTTTACGCTTTGTCAGTAGTGTTGCTTTATGTTTATTGTTAATATCACTATTGGCCAACTTGGTTATTGGGATTTCAAATGTGGTTCTGGTCATTTTATATGTTTATTTTCCTTTTTGGTTCCTGCACATGTATCACTACTATCACTTTTCTGGGTTTCCCTGGCTTTGCTGTACATTGCTGACTGAAATGGTTTCTCTGTCCTGCAAATGTGCCTAGCGTGAGGTTTTCACTGGCACTAATTTTCAGAGCTTTATTTCACGGCGTTAGTGTGCATGGATCCACTCCCCGTCCACTCTCCATCCATTGACCCCTTCTCTCCACCCCTGGGGAGCCTTACTCCACCCTCTGGGGTGCCTTTCTCCTCCCTCTGCGCACCTCACTGCCACTGCCGATGTTATTGCGCGATAACATCACCGCTGCTACATTAAGATGGTTTAGTAAACATACCCTAAAGAAACTCTTTATTTTGTAAAACCTTCAAAGGTACAGACCCGACTTGGCCCAAGTTTCGGCTGTCAGTAATACCAATTAAGATTCAATTGCATATATATTCCAATGGTAGTCAGGATAAACAGTCTTGAATTGTAGAAAGACGGTATATAAAAACTGTTAAATAAGTAATTGTAACAAGAACCAGTAGCTGAAAGCTCAATAAGTGCTTCTCATGTATGCCTTTGGCATCTACTGTGAAAGTAAAAATGAAAAAAGTAAAAGAGTTCACATGGAACGTTTTTAAAGTGGAGCTGTATTTTGATTTACTTCTGGGCATGTTGCAGAGGAGGAGGGCTCTACGCCCAGTCACAGCTACTCTTCAACGGGAAAGGATGTGACATAAGTGGCTCTGTCCATTTGGAATGTCATTCACCCAAAATGGAGTAACTAAGAGGGCCTCAACTTTGGAGGACACAGCACAATACCTTAAAGAGATGAGCCTTGACAGTCCTGAGATTCCTGACAATGCAAGTACATATCAGTGGCCAATAACAGAAATTAGAAGAACAGATGAAAGTCAGTAATGGCATGTGAAGGAGTAAAGTAGATGTGTGCTGTTTGGACTAGCGAATATGTTGAGGATATTGAATGGAAAGGTTTGGAACTGAATGAAATGGTTTTCAATAAGTGGGTTTCACTGGACTGAGGAATGGTGAGAAGTGTCAGGAAGGTTGATGGCCTTCAGATTGGAGCACATGGATTAATATTCCTCGGAGCAATGACAGACCTAGGTTACATCCAAATCATAAATTCCCCCACCCACATTAAAGGCAACACTCTAGACCTCACATTCATACCCCTCTCAACATTAACCCTCCTAGCTGCACCCAAAACTCATCAGGTCCCCTGGACAGAGCATTACATCATAAGCTTTGAAGTGCTTACTACACAGCCTGTACCACTACAAAATACAAAAACACATAATAAAAATTTTAGACCTTTCAACAAGGATGAGTTCCTAGATGAAATTCTCCCTAAGCTACACCCTACACAATCTGATCTAGATTGCTCGATCAAAAACTGGAACACAACTATTCTAAATGCTTCTACCACTCCTACCAGGCATCCTCAACGCACAAGAAAATCATCTGAAAGATGGTTCACCCAAGCTCTCGTCAGCTTAAAGAAGCAGCTACGAAAAGGCAAACACAAATGACGAAGAAATAAAACACCAGAAAACAAGAACATATATATGTCAACCTCGAATTCCTACAAGGAAGAAATTAACAAGGCAAAAAAAGATTATCATACCAAAAAGCTTAACAGCTCTCTAAACCATCCCCTTGAGCTCTTTGACATTGTGAAATCCCTAACCAATACCTCACAGAACTCCAATATATCATACAACATAAGCATAGAAACTCTAGCAAACCACTTCCAAGATAAATCAAAAAAACAAAAACAATGACATCAAAATTATGAATGCTCATGCACACCACCCAACAAGTATTAACACATTGCACTCATTCCACATGATAGATCTGAAACAGCTAAAAAGTACCATCACCATAATAAACACCACAACCTCCCAGCTTGACCCATGTCCTGTATCATGGATCAAGGCCTCAAAGTCAGAGCTAGCTCTGCACCTATTGCAAATAATCAACCTATCCCTTCAGCAAGGCCACATGCCAAATGAACTTAAACATTCAATGATCAGACCCATATTAAAGAACAAATCTCTAGACAACCTAGACCCTACATCTTATTACCCAGAGGTACTCAAATCCAGTCCTGGAGGGCTGCAAACCAGTCAGGTTTTCGGGATATCCCTAATGAATATGATTTCAATGGGGCCGCAGCTCTGATAATGATCGGAAACCGCTACCGCGGCTTTGTAAACAAGCCCCTTAGTCTCATTCCAATGCACGAATAGCGGGGATGGATGCCCCCAATAGGACGTCCATCCCTGCTATTCGTCCCCCCTCCCGACCCCATCTAACTTCCCCGTTCATTGTAAGGGGAAGTTAGATGGGGGCGGAAAAGGGCCAGATCGGGGACGGCGTTAGGGCGGGTGGTGGGCGGTCGTTGGCCCCGGACGTACAGGGCCGATTCCAATGGGGCCGACGGCTTGGATGGGGAACTTATTCCACCTCTGAGGTGGAATATGTTCCCCGATGTGGAAGGAATGGCAGGCCCGAGCCTGGGAAGGGGCGGCAAGGGGCAGAGGGCATTCCCCGCAGCCTGACCCTGGCCTTGGGAAAGCACTTTGGGAGCTGGCAGCCAGGGATTGTGGCTTTTCAATGGAGCCATGGTTCCATGGCATTGCAGCTCTATTGAAAATCCTTGACTCTATGTGCCCTGATTGTACGTGCAGGCCAGATGGAATCAGTGTCCTGGCCTGCACGTACAGGTCTGTTCACAATTCTGATCCCGAGGGGCTAGACGTGCCCCACGGGATCAGAATCACAACTCCCTCTGTGTGTCTGGTTACGACCGGGCGCACAGAGGGCCTGGATGTCCGGTATGGAATTGGGCTCTATGGGTTCATGGTTTGAATGTATGGGCACAGAGTGAGCATGAGGGATGATTAAGGGATAAAAGAGATATGTGAAGGGGGTGTGAATAGTTGGTAAGTGCATGGGGTGAAAATGAATGATAAGCTGAGTGAGAGGTTCAAGTGGATAGTGTTTGTTGAAACTAATGTAATGTTGGTTGTGGGTCTCCTGATTAGACACCTGGAAGTAGAATGGACAGGAGAGCTCTTGTGGTAATGATGGAGAGGGTGGGTTTAGTGGATATTTGGAGGAAGTGCATGGTATACAGAGAACCTAAATATATTATTCCCCGCACTATCCATATAGTAGGATTGATATGCTTTAGGTTGATTGTGCAATTATTCTATTCGTAACTGAGACAACTGTATCTCAGATCAGTTGGTCAAATCATGCCCTGATAGAATGTTGCTTCCACCTGGTTAAAAGGGATTTGGGATTTAAATGATGGTGCTTAAATGAGTCACTGTTAGATGATGAGGCATGTGTGGACAAAGTGCGAAGAGTGCTTCAAGAATACTGGGACTTAAATATGGATGGGGTGACCAATATGAGCTAGATATGGATGGGATGAAAGCTGTAGTGCAGTGGCACTTCATTGCAGTAGCAGCACACAAGATTAAAAGTAGCACTGGTAAGGGAAAAGGCTCTTTGAGAAGAGTTAGGGACGATAGAAAACAGCATTTTCATGTGACTAGACAGGGGACAATGTAAGCTAAGGGAGGTTAGAGAGCTGGTGGGCATGCAGGTGCGGGAGATTGCCTATCACTTAATGCATCTTAAGCAAACCCATTTTCAGATTGGAAAGAAGACTGGTAGACTGCTGACATGCCAGGAAGAGTGCAAGTTAAGCAACAGTTTTTAAGATTTGGGCAACTGGTGGACAGATGGTGGAAGATTGTAGTGAAATTAAGCAAGCTTTCAGGCAGTATTAGAAGATCTTAAGTACATCAGAGGTGGAAGAGGACAAGGGAGAACCGGGTATTTAGAAGGGTGTACACTTCCAGCACTTTCCGGGGAAGTAACAGAAGTTATGGATCGGAATATTATCAACATGGAAATGCTTGAAGCTATTAAATTTTTGAAAGTTGGAAAGGCGCCTAGGCTGGATGGCCTAACGAATAAGTTCTATAAATAAATATAGGAATGTGTTGATTGTGACTTTGTTGAACGAGGTGGTTAAGGGTACGGGACTACCTTAGACAATGAGAGAGGTGGGGAATCATGATGATTCCTAAGGGAAGAAAGGATCCTACAGTATGCAGCTCAATCTAGATTTGAAAATATTGGCTAAAGTGCTGGCATCTAGACTGAACAGGGTCATTCCTGTGTTAATTATAGAGAACTAGTTGGCCTTTATTCCTGGTCGGCAGGCAAGTGAAAATATCAGACTGTTGTTGCAGCTTATTTGGTGGGTGAAAGGAGGTTCTGGTCATGGTAGACCACAAAAAGGCCTTGTTAGAATTGAGTGGACCTGCATGTTCCAAGTCCTTAAAAGAGTGGGGTTGGGGCCCAGATTTGTGAGTTTGATATAAGCCTTGTATTAAAGTCCAAAGACACAGATGAAGATTAATGGAGGGTACTCAGAAAGCTTTGAGTATCAAGAGAGATTTGGCAAGGATGCCCACTTTCACTATTGCTCTTTGCCCTGGCCATAGACTCTTTTTGGCTGTTTGTATAAGGGATAATGTCTATGTACAGGACATACAGATAGGATAATATCAATACAAGGTAGCATCATTTGTGAATGATGTGATTTTTACCTTAATAAAGCCAATGCTTTTCTTGCCAGTGCTATTTAAAGAAAAAGAACAATACAGTAAGGTCTTTGGATATAAAATTAACCTAGGGAAAAGGGAAATTTTAGGGGTAAACATAGGGCCTGAACTTGAACTGAGGATATGGGATAAATTCCCATTTAAATAGGCTCAAGGAACAGTGAAATATGGAGGTTACAGATAAGTGGGGATTTGGATAAACTATTTGCTTTAAATTATGAACCTCTCAGGAATAGCCTATTGACTCATTTGAAGAAATGGGTGCCTCTACCCTTGACCTTATTGGGCTGGGTGGTGGTAATAAAACTGAATATATTGCCTAGACAGTTATATTCTTTTTTTAGCCCTCCCAATAGTGGTGCCTAACATGTTTACAATGCTCAGCATGCATTGCTTTACAGCAGCGGTTCTCAACCTGTGGGTCACGACCCCCATGGGGGTCGCCACAGGATTTAGCAGGGGTCACCTCACTCCGCCAAGTTAAAAAAAATAAAAAAGCACACAAGTTGCTGCTGCTGCTGAGTCTGCTTCTCGGCAGCGGCAAACTCACTGCCTCCCTTCTTCTGCAGCTGCGGCTCCCTGCCTCTTGGGGAACCGTGACTGTGCCTGTGAAAATGTTGCGGAGCCTTCCCATCTCTCGACAGGCTCCATGCAGAATTGTCCCACCTCCAAAGGAAGTGGTAAACAACTTCCTTTGGAGGCGGGACAATGCTGCACGGAGCCCGTCGAGAGACAGAAAGGCTCTGCAACGGCTTCACAGGCACAGCCGCAGTTCCCTAAGAGACTGGGAACCGCGGCTGCAGAAGAACAGGGCAGTAGCAAGCAGACATAGGGAGAGGGGAGGAGGGGCAGGGAACTTGCAACGGGGCTGACATGGAGGGATGGATGGAGGGAGGGCTGACATTGACGGAGGGGGGGCTGACATGGATAGAGGGGGGCTGACATGGAGGGAGAGGGGCTGACATGGACAGAGGGGGGCTGACATGGACAAAGAGGAGAGACGGGGGATAAATGCTGGACAGAGGGGAGAGACAGTGCGTGTTAGGATTATAATGGCCTGATGGGGGGGGGCTAGCACTGGTAATGGGCAGATCGGGGTGAGGGCTAGGACTGGTAATGGGCTGATAGGGGGTAGGACTGGTAATGGACTGATGGGGGGCTAGCATTGGAAATGAGCTGATCAGGGAGGTTAGGACTGGAAATTGCCTGATTAGAGGAGGCTAGGACTGGCAATGGACTGATGGGGGGTAGAACTAGTAATGGGCTGATTAGGGGAGCCTAGCACTGGTAATGGGGTTGAGGGGGGACTAGCACTGGAAGTGAGCTGATTGGGGGGGCTTCAAATGGAAATGGGCTGATGGGAGGGGAGGATATAGCTGCTGGCCTTGAAAGAAAACTAGGGGCTAGGGCTACAAATGGGCTGATGCGAGGGGATGGGAGAATGAGACTGGAAGGGAGTGGTTTCTGAGAGGGGCTGCCATGGTATTTGGACTAGAAGGGGACTGGAAATAGGCTGATGGAAAGAAGTGAAGAAAACAAAAGAAGAGATAAGAAATGGCCGATGGACCATAGACCACAGAAAGAGAGCTAAGAGAAGACAGGAAAGCAGAAGCCTAAGATCTGGACCAGCATGATCAAAGAATAAATTGGTCAGACAACAAAGGTAGAAAAAATCATTTTATTTCATATTAGTGATTTGACTACAAAATCATCATAATTTTGAAATCAAATATTGTTACTTGTTATTGTGATTAATTATTGTGGTTTAAATAAGTAAATTTTATAAATACATTGCAAAGACCTATAATATATTAATAATTCAACAAATGATTACAGCGACAATGCGTTAACGGCAAAGGAAGAGAGACGCATTTGATTTTATCATTGGGGGTCACCACAAGTTGACCAAGGGTAAAAGGGGTCACGGTACAAAAAAGGTTGAGAACCACTGTTTTACAGGAATGGATATTTGATTTTATCTGGAGGAAAAAGCCCCCTTGGGTGGGATGAGATCTTTTGGTTTGAAAGAGGGACCTGGGCCTCCCTAATATATGAAGATACTACACTGCATCCCAGCAAAAGGTGATATTTGAATGGAGGGGTTTTCCCAGCCCTAAGCAGTAGGTTCAGAATGAGCTGGACATTTGGGTCAGTTTCAGATGAGGGGAGCAGGTTGGCTTTCCAAAGGATGGAAACAATGAAAAGGCTGTAAAATTTCTATATAGCGCTGATCCTATAAACATGGAAGGCTATTAGGAATAGAGCGCTGAAGGGTAAGAGATTTGCAACGTTTCCTCCCTTGAAACAATCCAGAATTTAGCCCAGGGTGTGAAGAGGGGAGAGTTGCATATTGTTCCTTAAAGGGGTTAGGTACACTGGAACCATTACTAAAGAAGGCAGGGATCTATGAGGTTTTGCCAGTGCAGGAACAATGGAGGCTGACAGAGAGGGACAGACTCCATTACCTGTAAGTTAAATAATTCTTGCTGGAGGGAGCACTGAAGTGAATAAAGCTCCAATTGCATTTGCGGTCCTATATGTCAGTAGTAGGGTATACTAAGTGGCTGCTAACAGATATTTATGGCATTTTAAACATAGAGTCTGTTAAAGCAGTGCCTTTCTGGCAGTGGGACGGGGATGTGAGTGGGGGGGGGGTGATAAATGTAGGGAGGTTCTTGAAGCTACAGCAAAAAAAGTCTGTGTCGATGAGTTCAGTGGAAAATGCTTATAAAATTCTGTATTTCCAAAGAAGTTGAGCAAAATCATAAAGGGCTACCGTTGCCACGCTGTTTGAGAGGAGATGGGTGAGAGGGCCCTTTCTATCACATGTGTTGGCTGTGCTCAGAGATAGGTATTGGGATAAGGTGGGTGAGTGGTTCATGGCAGTGATAGGACTGGACTTGGTGTGAGACCCTAATTTATTCCTTTTAAATGTATTATAGGGGGCCATGAATCATGACCTGGCAAGACTTGGGGTGACTGCAAGAAGATTGGAGGTGGCAGCCAGTTGGAAAGCATATCAACTTCCTAATATGGAGAGTGATTGGAAGGATGGAAAATATTTGTAGGATGAGTGAGATAATTACATCTAAAACTCATAATCTGGGACAGTTTCAGAGTGTGGTTGCCTTTTCAGAATTGGTTGAAAATTGCTGTAACGTGAGAATCACAGAGAAGTGGTCTGATTAATAATTGGAATTGAAGGAGCTGGTGAACTGTATGTTACTTTACAGCCTTTAAACCTTAAAGCATTTTTTTTCTTTTGCTGAGTTTGGGTATGTATTACGTATTTGCATAGGAGATGTTGGATGAAGATTGGTGGGAGGGGAAAGCTTAGGGAAGGAGGTGTTATCACATTATATAGTTAAGAACAACTACATTTTCTGTTAAAAGGGAATAGCTTTGAAAAGTTATAATGCTATCATGCACTGTTTGGGGGGTATGTATCACAATTATTTAATACAATTTTAAATTTTAAAAAATATGAATCCGCTTCATTCATACACCCTCCTCAGGAATATCTCTTCTATCACCACCATCCCTTATCCCCACAGTGACAAATTTAGGTTTTCCCACCTCTAGGCATTGCATGGTGCTGGTGCCAGCACTCCATCCTTGGAAGACTGGACAACCTCAGTGAAGTTTGGCGTCTACACAGGATGGCACAGAGCCCCAGTATAAACCCTGCACCTCAAGTTCTGCAAGTATATACAGCGTACACAGAAATTTCCCCAACAATGGGTGCAGGGCAAAATGAAATGGTTTCTCCTTCAACTCAACCTCCCCAAAACAGACCCTGAACAGTACAGGACAAGAAATAGAAAAGAAATGCATTTCCTCCTGTACTGTGCAAAGCTCAGTATCAGTGATACATATGCTCAAAGTAGACATTTTTCTGCCTTTAAACATTTATTGGGGTAGTTGATCTGGTTTCTTCATTTCTACTTTATGTAGGTTATCTTCTAACTTCTTTGCCAGGATCTGTTTTACATTTGCTGTTTCTTCTCTCTATCTTCTTCATGTTGTCTGACCTCTCTCTCTCTCTCTCTTCACTTCAAATTCATGCTTTCTTCTTTCCAGTCCACCATTGCACTCGCTAAGCAAAACTATTTTCTCCATCTGTCTTGTCTCTAACCCTCATCGTCTCTTTTCTACTCTCAATTCTCTTCTTAAGGCTCCTCCACCTCCAATCCCTCATTCTCTCTCTGCCTAAACCTTTGCAGACTATTTCCATGACAAAGTGCATAAAATTACTCTTCAATTCCCCACTAAATCTTCTTCACCCTCTCTTTCACCTCTCCATTACCAACTTTTCCTCTCAACTTCTATCACCCTTTCATCCTTTTTTAAAATATCTGTTGAGGAAACCTCATTTTTTCTTTCCTCCTTTAAAGTCACTACCTTTTTCTCTACAACATTAACAAAATTCGTCCCTTCCTCTCTGAATGCATTATTAAGGCTCTTGTCCACTCTTTGGTCACCTCCTGTCTTGACTATTGCAACCTCCTCTTTGCTGGTCTCCCTCAGTGTCATCTCTCTCCTCTTCAATCTATCCAGATTTCTGCTGCGCGGCTAATCTGCCAGCCCCGATACACTCATATAACCCCTCTTCTAAAATCACTTCACTGACTCCCCTTCCATTTCCGTATCCAATTCAGACTTCTCCTTCTAACATATAAATGCATTCACTCTACTGTCCCTTATTACCTTTCCTCTCTTCTCTCTCCCTTCACCCCTCTTTATTAACTCCACTCCTCTTCTGGCTTTCTTCTCTCTTTGCCCTTTTCTTCTTCTGCAAACTCCAGATTTCAATCTTTTCACCTTGTTGCTCCTCTATCTTTACGTCAAGTCTCTTCTCTCCCCCTCTTCCAATTCATGCTAAAGGCTTTCCTTTGTGAGGCTGCATTTGGATCCTAATCCTTTGTTCTCCTTGTGTCTCCTTCCCTATTTGAACCTCCCTAGTTTCTCTTGTATTGTTCTGTCTGTCTTGATTAGATTGTAAGCTCTACAAGTGGGACTGTCTTCTTTATATGTCTGTACAGCACTGCATATGCCTTGTAGCGCTATATAAATGATTAATAGTAGTAGTAATAGTAAGTCATCCTTCCCTTTCATCTCAGTTTTTCTCTTTATTTCTGTCTTTGTCTCTATGCACTTATCACTAAGGGGCTTGTAAACAGGCCCCTAAGACTTCAACCCACCAGTTCTCCTTGTCTCGACACTCAAACCATCCTACTCCTATCTTATCTCCACAACAAATCTATTCCCAACAATTCCCTCTCATCCTCTCAATCAGTTCCTTTCACACTTGCCCCTTTTAAGATCTCTCATGTCTTTCATATTCTATCCCTCATCACTATTTATTTGCCTGTCCTTCCTTGTTATCTTTTTCATCTTTTATTGTCTTGCACCATCTCCATCTTCCATTTTACTCCTCTGTCCCCATCCTATCTCATATACCCACGGTCCTCCATCTACTCTTTTTGATCTCATGCCTAGTTAGCAGCTTCCTTTCTCCCATTTCCCATCTTTTACTACTTTCCCCAATTAATTTCCTTCTCTTATCTTTTATCTGCTCTCTAGACCCTTATTTTCAATCTCTGCTACTGCCATCATCTACTGTCTTCTGCCTATTACCCCATTACTAACCCCAAATCATTTTCTGTTGTTCATTCCTCCTCTGTTTCAATTGCCCTTTTCTTTCACCTCTTCCTCACCTCTTTCCCCATTTCTGCCCTCTCTCTCTCCTTCTTTAGGTGCATCTACCTAAAGCAGGCAGATCACTGCTGCAAAGACTAGATGTGCCATTTTGGTCCTTATCTGCCTGCCATCGTGCACTATGTCTAGGTTGCACTGGTGGTATATATATTGCACAGTGCTTGTTTCTTTTCCTGTATCTTCTCTATTTTCAATACTTTGTTATTATTTATGAGAAATAGCGCAACTCCCCTTTTTTCTCTCTACCCTGTCCTTCTTGAACAGATTCTTACTAGTAGGGCTATCTGTACCTATAGCTATTGGCATCCTGTGATTCCACGGCAATAGGAAAGGCCATATAATTATTAGCATCTCAATGCAGAATAAACAAACTGCCTCAGAAAACAGCTTTATTTATTTAACTGGTTTTATATACCGCTTTATCAAAGGTATTAAGCTAAATGCCAGCTAACTTTCTACCACAATGTATATTTAATTTACCAGGTGGTATTAAATTGCCATTTCCTATCCTGAGACACTTGCAGTGATATTGTGTTGCAGACTGACTTTCTCTTTCATATGATATCTAATAAGCAGATTCCCACTAGTAGAAAAGAGAACCAATGGGCATAACTAAATTCAAAGGAAGAAAGTAGTAGCTCAAATAGAGAGGACTCTGATTCTGGGTAACTCTGCCATTATTGCTGGCATCTAGTGGCCAGAAAGCGAGAACTGCAGGCTTTCATTGGTGATGCTGCTGCTGACTCATCTAGACATAGTGCATGATGGCAGATTAAAACCAGAATGGCACATCAAGTCATGGCAGCAGTGATTTGACTACTTTATGTAGGTGCACATATAAATTTCATATGAAACTCGACACCCAATTCCTTCCCCCCATATTCCTCATCTAACTTATTGTTGCTCCATGCAGGTAACACCCCCCCCCCCCCCCCCAATATTTTCTGACAAATACAATGGTTTTAGAGTTGTAATCTGGAACAAGTGCTATGCATACTAATTTTGGTATACATTATTTTTGCTATGATTCTTTTTAATTGTTAGTAATTACTTAGTCATTCAATTGGATTTGGATTTTAGATTTACTTGTCTGTTCTGAATCCAAGCTCAAGGCAAGTTATATATTCAGGTATAGTAGATAGGTCCCTGTCCAAGAAGCTTTACAATCTAAGTTGTATCTGAGGCAGTGGAGGATGAAATGTCTTGGCCAAAATCACAAAGGAGGATTTGAATCCTGACTTCCTTAATTTATTCCACTGATCTAACCACTAGATGTTCCTCCATTCCACTTTCATATATTGTACGTTTTGCCTCTTCACCTTTGTCTTCTGCTGAATAGTTTCTACCATTCTTTATCTCCTCAAGCATCATGCCCAGTTCAGGGGTCTTCACTGCACTGAAGGCTGGAAAGGTGGCTACTTTGAGATGCATCCACAATACTGCCAGGCTGAGTGGTGGTGACCATTTTTCCTCCCTTCCAGACTCGAGCATTTTATCTCTATGGAATCCCAAGCACTACAGTGCAAAACACTTGTCACCAGAGACATAGGACTGCTAATTCTATGTGTAATTATTTTCTATGTAGCCCTTTAAAACTCAGGACTCTTCATGAGTCTTGATATTGGAATGATGCCATTGGGCTTGTCTTCTGCAAAGCATGTTTTAAAGTTCCAAACTGTGGGTTTTTTTCCCAAAAACTTAAAACAAAGGATCACATTTTTTCAGACAAAGCCATGATTTATTTTGCTCCTTATAAATTAGTGAACAAGATCTTCACCATTAGTCGCTTGTTACAGATGATAAACTGGAAGAAAGAAGAATACGACCAGAAGAAAAGCTACACTCAATATACTGGCTTTTAATATAACACCTAATCAACTGCAGCAAGAGACTGCCACAATGCAAGTGTTGAGATAAGCATTAGCAGTAAATCTGGGAGACTGAGATCATCTCTAACATACCTTGGCATAGGAGTGAGGTTCCTTCCTGTCATAATATGTGCAAACCTAACCCATTTGGAGATATTACCTTGAGAACGATTAAAGATAAGCTCTTCCAGGGGGCATTGTTAATCTTTTCTATAGCAGGCTATACTGGTTCAAACAAAGGTTTTCTAAAGGCATTAAGCAACTTCTGCATCTTGCCTATCTAAATTGTTAAATTAGTAATCTGGTTATCCATTCAACACTTATTTATTTAACCTGTTTTATAGACACTTTTCCTAAGATCAAAGCGGTCTACATGTAACAAATACTTTTAAATATTACATAGCGCAATTAAATATAGAACATGGTAATAATGATAAACAGATCAAATTTAACATAACCAAGTTGTATAGTACAAATGCGACTAAGAGAGCAACAGGATAAACGTTTAATTTAAGTAGATTATGCCTATCATTGGTCTGTGATTTGATTAGTAGTCTTGACTGTGCAGTTGAGTTCTGTAGATAACAGGTCGTGTTTGGTGATCACTAGTCATTTTGCTAAGTTATTGTTAGGCCCGCAGGCTTATCTTGCACATCAGTTTCCCTGTAAATGTGTTATAAAATACAAGCCTGCTAGATACATATTTACAGATCCTATTTATTTAGTCTCTTTTGTATCAGTCCAACGTGATTTCTTTAGCTCTGTTTAATAAAGTCAACTTTATATGCCTGTAATTAATTATATTTTTGTTGTCCGCAGTTCCCATTTCCTAATCCGATTCCAGTTTTGTGTGCTAGTTGGAGTTTAATATTTTCCTTCTTGAATTACTTGTTTTGTATGGGGGTTTTTTCACTCCATGAGAAGGGACTTTTCTGGACAAACTTGATTATTTATTCTAAAACTTCCTAAAGATAAAATAATAATAAAAAAATGTTTGCGCGTCAGTTCCTTGATCCCAAATGAGCACAACAGCTAGATTGTTAGGATCACTGGATTCTGGGGGGAAATATCTCAAAGATCCTCTATCAAAGAATCTGCTTCCAATAAGTGGGCTCTCTTTGCAAGCTAGAAGGCAAGACACAACAATTATTAGGATGGAAGTTAAGAAATCTGAATGATTTGATCAATTGTAGCCCTGAGATGCGATTCTGCATCTCTTCCTTGTCTGGATGATTTTCAGAGAACCTTCTGAAAAAACTCTACCTCTTAGAGGTGAAGATTTTTATGGGGTATGCTTGTTAAGGTGTGGTAAGGGTTTGCAGCTATCGCGCTGCATATGCCAAAATGTCATGTAGCTGCAAATCCTGTGCAGTAAATGCAGGGGACCGCCCAGCAGCTGCCCTGTAGTTACCACACCGAGCAGACTATTACCATACGGGCCCATGTTCCCTGTCACGGCAGACAGTGCGGGAGTACCCATGCTACCTGCTAAGGTAGGGAATGCCGGCCCAGAGCGAAGGAGCAGGGAAAGGAGAAGCACAAGTAGCTGCTATGTCCCCCCCCCCCCCCATCTGCAGCCGGTGCAGGCCTCATGAATTGGTCCCCCCTCCTGAAGTGAATCCCCACTCCTTGATCGGACCAGCACCACCGATAGTATGAGGCCCCACCTTAGATGCCTCCCTGCAGATCCCTCCCCACTCTCCTACAGACTCTACCCCTCCCCCCCCCCCCCAGGACAGCACACACTGTATGACCCTTTCTCTAACATCCAACTCCCATCCTGACCTTGGAGGACAAGAGCTTAAATCCTATCCTGCCCTTCCCACAGTCTCTCCCCTAGACCTTATCAGGTGCTTCCTAGTAGTACAGTTGCAATCGGGGCAGGAGCAGTCCCCCTTAGCTTCTATCACAGGGGTTCCCAAACATGCCTCCCAGCCAGCCAGGTTTTCAGGATATCTACAATGAATATGCATGAGAGAGATTTGCATGTAGTGCCTCCAATGTATGCAAATCTCTCTCATGCATATGTTTTGTGGTTATCTTGAAAATCTGACTGGCTGGGAGGCCCCAGGACAGGTTTGGGAACCCCTTTTTATGTTTATGTTTATTAAGATTCTTGATATACTGCACCTTATAAGCCAGGGCAGTTTACAAAGTTTCAAAAAAACAAAGGAAAGGCCAATGGCCGAGAAAAGAGAAAATAGACTCCATTAATTGATAGGACAGAGAAGGAAAAAAAAGGAGGGGGGAGAGGGAGGTAGCTCAGGAAATAAGGCCTTCTGAAACAAATAAGTCTTTAGGAGGGTCTTGAATTTAGGGAATACGAGTTCTTGCCGTAATGTGGAAGGGAGAGAGTTCCAAAGGGAAGGACCCAGGAAGAAAAGGCAGAGTGACAGATTGGAGATGGGCGCGGGAGGGGGATGGAAGCACCAGACAATTAACATCACATCTCCGGTGACATGCAAAATGGCGCTGATCTCGCAGTGCTGACTCCAAGTGGTAACATATTATCGCTCAATGTGTAATCAAACTCTGGAATTCATTACCGGAGGAAGTAGTAGAAGCTGCTAGTGCAGCTGGGTTTAAAAAAAGTCTGGAAAAGTTCCTGGAGGAAAAGTCCATGAAGAATTATTAACGAGGACCAGGGAAATCCACTGCTTACCCCGGGATAAATAGCGTGGAATCTGTGTATCTTTTTGGGAACCTGACAGGTACTTCTGACCTGGATTGGACACTGCTGGAAACAGGATATTGGGCTTGATGGACCTTGGTCTGACCCAGTATGGCATATCTTACGTTCTTATGTTACTGGCAGCAGGAGCGTGATTGCACTTACCACTACCTCTTGAGGTGGCATTAGCTACAGCCATGCTATTGGCAGTCACGACAGCCAGCACGTGGTAATATCCCATGTGCTGGCTGTCACCAGCCACCATGCTTACTCTCCCCTTATTCCCCACTCATTCATCCCTTTGCTACGCAATACACAGACTGCTGAAAAAACACTGCTCTTGGCTGCATTCTGCCTGCTCTATCTGATAATGTGGGCCAACAGTGCATGCTCTCGACTGCGTTATCAGATAGTGCAGCTTAGTAAACATGCCCATATAGTTCCTCTAGTGGTTCTCATACTCCCTTGTGGGAACGTACCAAAAGTACGCACATCACAGGAGTGCATCAAATTGGATAATGCCCTCTCTGATCTAGAGTGTGGATCCAGGATAATTTTAGCAAATCACCACAAAGAAACATGCATATTTATTAAAAGCAGAGTTTATCTCATGGTTTACTGCTTTCTGCAATGCTTGTCTGCACTATTATATGTATTGTACAATCTTTTTTATTTATACTACTGATGTGCTGTTCTTTTTATTTTTTTTCATTCTATTTACAATGCATTTAATGTATAAGACATTGATTATATTCATTTTAATTATTTACAATTCAACGTAAAGGAGTAATTTAATGGTTAAGTGCTGGCTTGATAACCAAGATGCCGGGGTTTGATTCCCAGTGGCACTCCTTGTGGCCTTGGGCAAGTCATTTAACCCTCTGTTGCCTCAGAAGAAAGGCCCAACAATGTACTTCTGATCTCAGTACCAAGAAAACCCTGGAGCTGCTGGGTCAGTATTGACTAGAAGGCACTCATTGCATTTTGTGACAAACTCTCTGGTACTAAGTGCAGCTCCAGCGTATATTATGTATTTGGAAAGAAGATTAAAACTTTCCCAGGAAACTATTTTTAAAAAATAGTTGTCCTTTTTAATTCAAAATAAAAGTGACATTTCATGATCACTATGTAATTTTTTGTGACCCTTACTTAGTTTTTAATGTGTCTAATTATATATTGTTTGTATATAGTTTTAACATCATTTAAGCAAAAAAATCAGTGAGATTTGACTTTTTTGCACCTATAAATATTTAAGCTAATTTATGTAAATTTACCAATTAAGTACTGTAGCATTTTATTTATCAAACATACATTTCAAATTAAACTCATTAAGATATAACTATTGAAAGTAAATAATAGAGTGTTACCAGTATTATATGCAGAAAAAAACTGACAGGAAAAACAAATATCCTATTCCTTGTTTAAAAACAGTAAGAAAAAAAACAAACACAGAAATATGCATTTTTATATTAGTCAATAAAACATTCAGGCTATTAACCATTGTTATGAACTCAAATCTATTCCACCATCATACGTTTATGGAGAACTCCTAACAATTATAAGGTGACCATGATGTGTGGAAATATGTGCAGTGGAGGATGAAGTATGTGTTTTTCTGTGTAGCAAATGTGAGGATGTAGGTGGGACACATGTATGGGCAGGGCCGTACCGAGCCAGAATCGGGCCCTGTGCGACTTGCACATTGAGCACGTGCCCTCCCCCTCCTCCTCCTCCCCCATACCTCCATTCAGCCACTGCCTGCTCTTGCTCTGCTGCTGCCGCCCTCTGTTTTCTCCATGGCGGCGCCGGCAGCAGGGCAAGAGAAGGCAGCGGCTGGATGAAGGTATGGGGGGAAGGAGGGCGGGGGCGCGCTCCCGATGTGCAAGTTGCAGGTCTGCTTTGCTCTACTGCTGCCGAACTTTAAGCAGATCTGATCCCTCCCTGCTCTGACGTCACATCAGAGGAGGGAGGGACCAGACCTGCAGAAAGGCTTAGGGGGCGCATTTCGGCTGCCTGCTGTTGCCCCGCCGCCACGGAGAGACCAAAAAGTGGCAGCAGCAGGGCAACAGCAGGCAACCGAAATGCACCTCTAAGTCTTTGCGCCCTCTGCGGCTGCACCGCCCGCACAGGGCTAGGTACGGTACTGTGTATGGAGACTTAGAATATATGTGGAGGTGGAGATGGTATGAGGTGTGTGTAAGTGTGAAAGAGATGGCTTTTTTGTCCCCATCCTTCACCAGTTGCTTCTTCAGTCATTTTCCCTGCCTCAAACTCCCTGTGTTGCTGGAGTGGAGGGCAGGAAATAGCACCTTGTTTATTTATTTAGCTTTTCTTCTATACCGCGCTATTCACATCAGCGCGGTGTACATTCAACAATAACATTATACATGCAGTAGAACCACATTGTATTTACATTGAACAGGAACAATAAACCTGGATATAACTGGGAGTAACTATCTACAAATTATTTACATTGATGCATATATTTTCTGGCTCTGGTTTATTTGGGCTGGGGAAAATTGGGCTAGCTATCCTTTTTCTTGTTGGGTATATTTATTAGGGTGCTGTAGGTGACTGGTCGGAGCACTCGCTGCTTGATTTCTACAGCTGGTTTCAGGGTAGTATCTTGTGAACAGATGATGCTTCAGCGCTTTATTATTCTAAAGATTTTTTTTTGGAGGTCTGATCCACTATTTCTGATTTTTGAACTCATCAAAGATATTGCATTCTCTTCCTGCATACCAAATTTGGTAAATTTTCATTCCTTTTTTGGAGAGCTATTGAACTTACAGATAGACAGATGGGCATTGATCCCTTTTACATAATTCTTTCCAACATTCCATTTGTTAGAAAGCAGAAAAGTAAGTGTATCTTACTTTGAATAATTGTGGGAACATCTGGAAAACAAATATTCTACCATAGAAAAGAGACTCCCTTTTCTGAAAAAAAAATCCAGTTTGAGTATCCACAATCTATCTAGATATGTATATATGCCATTGAGTCAATGCTGATTCTTGGTGACCCAGCACATGGGTTTCTGTGGGAAGGTAGATTACCAAGCCTTTCCTACACAGTCTACAGCAACTGGTATTCCAAGGTGGTCACCTGTCCAAGTACTAGCCAGGCTCAACCCTGCTTAGCTTCTGAGATCAAGCTCATTCTCTGTGGACAAGCAGGAATGAAGTTCTCACATATGGGGGATGTGACTGATGGAGCCTCGCATGGGAATGCTCCCCAGCTTCTATTGGAAGCTTTTGGGAGGCTCCACTTCACACCTCTCCTCCCATCTGTTGCGGAGCCATCTTCTCCAGTCTCCATTTTTCATGGAGCCACACAGACATGAATCGGCCTTCTGCTGCTAAATGTTTCATTCTCCAGGACCAAGCAGGAAGTCAGTCCTCACATATGGGTGACGTCGGCGCCGACGGAGCCCTCGCGGAGCAATTTTCCCCAGCTTTCACAGAAAGCCTTTGGGAATTGCAGCGCGCATGCGCGGTCGCCTTCCCGCCCAAGGGTGCCATCTTAGCCAGTCTTCTTTTTTCCGTGGAGCCCTACAGACGTACCCGTCGTGTCCCCGCTAAAAAAGTTGATTTTCGTGAGTTTTACTCATTTTTCAATTCGGTTCGACGCCGGTCGTTTTCCTGCCCAGACTCGCGACGCCGTTGCGAGTCCTTACCCTATTTTTCGGTTTTTCTGATTTTGGTCAGTTTCGTTTTCGGTTTTTCACTGGCAGCCCGGTCCTTTGACCTTGCAGGGGCCCTTTTTCCCCCGATGGCTGCCAGTGGTTTCAAGCGGTGTGGTCAGTGTGACCGAAATATGTCACTCACTGACACACACGATAATTGCCTCCGCTGCCTGGGCCCGGATCATGAAGAAATGATCTGTGGAGCCTGTGGCAAAATGTCCTCCAAAGCGTTGAGGAGTCGGCGGCATCAGCGGGATAGAATCTTCGCTGACCCCAGCCGTACCCGGACCTCGTCGGAGGCCTCGGCATCCAGAGGCTCCAGCTCTGAACATCGCCGAAGCTCCTCCGACAGGGGTTCTCCCTCCGGAGACCATCGACGGAAGACAAAACCCGCGAGGGCGGCATCGGTGGACGCTCCTGGCTCCGCGAGGGCCAGGTCGCATAGCCCCGACAGCCGTCCCGGGTCTTTGGAGAAGGAGCACCTCCCGAAGCGACCTCGCCTGGAGTCGGAGTTGCCTGCTCGGGTAAGTCCTGTGGTCCTTCTGGACTCGCCTCCGAGAGGTCCGACGTCGGGCCCGACGCCGTCGGGGCCCGAGTCGGGGACTGCTGGGTCACCTGAGGTCGGACTCAGGTTGACGGCCTTGGAGAGCAGACTATCTGCCTTCATGGACCAGCAGCGGGCACTGATCGCTAGCCTCGCTGGCGCCGCTGCCCCGACCGCCGGGACGTCGACGTCTAAGTCGACCCCGGAGACCGAGCCGATCCTCGAGTCCATGCGAACTCGAGTCGATCCTCGGTCGAGGTCACCCTCGGCCTCCCGTTCGGGACCGAGGTCGTCGCCGCCAACTCCCTTGGCGTCGGGGCGGCCGACACCTCCGCCTGCCCGAGCCGACCCCACTGATTCCTCCTCGGAGTCGGTCTGGGAGTCTGAAGAGGAAGAGTCACCTGATTCCTTTCGGACTCGGTGTGTCCCCTCGGACTCACCTGAGTCCGAACCTCGGAAACAGTCCCCTCCGGAGGATGCCCGGTTCTCTGACTTCGTCAGGGATATGGCCAAGGCTTTGGCCTTCCTGGCGGATCCCGAGGAGGAGCCTCGAGCCGAAGAGCTCGACGCCCTTCAGTATGACTCTCCCGCCCGGGAGCACTTTACTGTACCGGTGCCTCCCATGCTGGAACGACTACTCTTCCGCATGTGGGAGAGTCCGGCCTCGTCACCGGTATTGAGCAAGCGGGTCGATTCCATCTATCGAGTCCGCAAGAGTCCTGGCTTCCAAAAAGCACAGCTACTACACCATTCCATGGTAGTGGAATCGGCCATGCATAGGCTGAAGAGCCAGAAAATGCACTCCTCGGTGCCCCCTGGTAGGGAGGTCCATAACCTGGATGGCCTTGGTAAGAAGTGTTTCCAGGGCTCTATGCTGGCTTGTCGTGTCCAGACCTACCAGCTATACATGGGCATGTATCTCCGAGACCTGGCTAAAGAGCTAGCCGGATTCTCCGCTGGACTGTCCGAGGAACCTTTGCGGAGGTTCCTAGCCTTAACATCTGGTATTCGGGAATGCTCCAAATTCATGTCCCGAGCAGCCTATGATGGCTTTGAAGCATCGGCTCGTGTGGCCGCAGCCGGCATCGGTGCCCGCCGACAGGCTTGGCTTCAGTCGTCTGACCTTGAGCCTTGGGTGCAGGACAAGTTGGTCGATGTCCCCTGCAGAGGTGAGAACCTCTTTGGCAAGCCCATGGCTGAAAAGGCTGCACAAATCGAGACGGAGACTCTCACCAGGACCAGGCTTTCTAGGAAGACCTCCGCCCCTTCCCAGAAAAAGAAGGGCTCGGGAAAAAAGTCCTTTTACCCGAGAAAGGCGGCTGCCTACAAACACTACCCCCAATATCAGGCCCCTCCAGCTCCCCAACAGGGTCAGCCGGCCAAGGGACAGGGTAACGGGTCCCGTAGGCAGCAAGCCCCCAAGCCTGCACCACCTGCCCCTGCTCAGCAGGGTGGGGGTTTTTGACTTCCTCAGCATAGCCTCTCCCCCTCAGCTGGTCCCTCCCAGCACCGGAGGCCGGCTGGTTCACTTCGCCCACAGGTGGTCCAACATCACTTCAGATGCCTGGGTGCTTCAAGTCGTGCGAGAAGGATATCTTCTCCACTTCCATCAGGTCCCTCCCTCTTATTTTCCGGGAGAACCTCCGCGACTCCCTCTGCACAGGGACTTACTCCTTCAGGAGTTAGCAAGTCTTCTTCAGGACCAGGCTGTGGAACCGGTGCCCCACCACCTGAGAGGTCAAGGCTTTTATTCCAGGTATTTCCTAATACCAAAAAGGACAGGAGGCCTAAGACCCATCCTGGACTTGCGCAACCTCAACAAGTTCCTTGTGCGGGAAAAGTTCAAGATGCTTACCCTTGGAATCCTTCTGCCCTACCTCCAGCTGGGAGATTGGCTATGCTCCTTGGATCTAAAGGATGCCTACACGCACATCCTCATCCACCCAAGCCACCGCCAATACCTAAGGTTTGTGGTGGCCGGAAATCACTACCAGTACAGAGTACTGCCCTTTGGCCTGTCCTCCGCACCGCGAGTCTTCACAAAATGTCTCGCGGTGGTGGCGGCCTATCTCAGGCTTCACGGCCTCTATGTCTTTCCGTACCTCGACGACTGGCTCATCAGAGCGTCGTCCCCTCTGGCAGTCACCAATGCCACACACCGCACGGTGACTCTTCTGCAGTACTTGGGCTTTGTCATAAACTTCGCAAAGTCCACTTTGCTCCCCTCACAGGATCTCGAGTTCATCGGCGCAAGACTGCACACTCCTCAGGCTCGAGCTTTCCTGCCTCTCGACAGGGCTCAACGGCTCATGGACCTAGCCGGCCGTTTTCGCAGCCAGTCCCTGGTCTCCGCCAGGCGCTTCCTGAGACTACTCGGCCATATGGCTTCCACCGTCCACGTGACCCCCAATGCTCGCCTGAATATGCGGCCGGCTCAATGGTGCCTTCGCAAGCAGTGGAAACAAGCCACCGGCGGGCTAGCCGACTTAGTGCGCCTCTCCAGACCCCTGGCCTCTTCCCTACAGTGGTGGCTTCATCGGCCGAACCTGGTGCTCGGAATGCCTTTTCAGTCGCCTCAGCCGACTCAAGTGCTGACGACCGATGCTTCCCTCCTGGGCTGGGGAGCTCATTGCCAGGGGACCGCGTGGGAATCTGCTCAACAGATCAACTTCCTGGAGCTCAGAGCTATTCGTCTGGCGCTCAAGGCTTTCTCCCACCTGACTTCTCACCAATCCGTCCTTGTCCAGACGGACAATCAAGTTGCCATGTTCTACGTGAACAAGCAGGGCGGCACGGGCTCCTTCCTTCCTTCTCTGCCGAGAAGCTCAAAAGCTCTGCTCTTGGGCCGTCAGTCACGGCATTCTTCTCAAAGCAGTTTATCTCCCAGGCCAGGAGAATTGCCTGGCAGACAAACTCAGCAGGATACTCCAGCCGCACGAGTGGCGTCTGGATCCCTTGGTAGTCCAGAAACTCTTTCTGAAGTGGGGCCTCCCCACGATGGATCTCTTTGCCAGTCCTCTCAACCGGCAACTTCCTCGCTTCTGCTCGCGTCAGCCACATCCCCTTCGGGTAGCGGCAGATGCATTTCTGCTCTCATGGTCGGAAAGCCTTCTCTATGCTTTTCCTCCCATCCCGCTCGTCTCCCGAACTCTGTTCAAGGTTCTCCGGGACAAAGCGTCCATGATCCTGGTGGCTCCTCGCTGGCCCAGACAGCCGTGGTTCCCGCTCCTGTTGCAATTAGCGGTGGAGGATCCGTTCCCTCTGGGGTTTCAACCGGATCTCCTAACACAGGATCAGGGCTCTCTGCTACACCCCAACCTCAGATCTCTCAATCTAATGGCCTGGCGGCTGAAAGGGTAGTCCTTGCTCCCCTTCTCCTGTCCGCGGAGGTGGAAGAGGTCGTCCTGGCTTCTCGGCGACCTTCTACCCGCAAATGCTACGCCCTTAAATGGCGTCGCTTTTCCGTTTGGTGTGTACAGCAGTCTCAGGATCCCTTCTCCTGCTCTGTGTCGGTGATCTTGCAGTACCTGCTCTACCTCTCTAACATGGGACTTAAGTCCAACTCCGTCAAAGTTCACCTCAGTGCTCTTTCAGCACACCATGTACCGGTGGACGGCAGACCTCTTTCCAGCGACCCTCTTGTAGCACGGTTTCTCCGAGGTCTCCTTCTACTAAAACCACCTCTGCGCCCGCCAGCACCTGACTGGGATCTGAATGTGGTTTTACAGCGGATCACCTGTCCGCCTTTTGAACCGATGGCTACCTGTTCTCTGCGTTTTCTTTCGTGGAAAACCTTATTCCTGATAGCCCTCACTTCCGCTAGACGCGTAAGTGAATTGCAGGCCCTCATGTCTGATCCTCCCTTCACTCGGTTCTACAAAAATAGGGTAGTCCTACGGACTCACCCAAAATTTCTTCCAAAAGTTGTCTCCCCTTTTCACATCAATCAGGAGGTGGTACTTCCAACCTTCTTTCCCAGGCCTCACTCCAGCCGAGCTGAACGAGTCCTGCATACCCTGGACTGTAGAAGGGCATTGAACTTCTACCTTGACCGTACGCGGGAGCACCGTAAAGCTGCTCAGCTTTTTGTGTCTTTTGACCCCAATAAATTGGGGCTCCCGGTCTCCAAGCGTACCCTGTCCACCTGGGTTGCTGACTGTATCGCTTGGGCTTATGGGGCAGCTGGACTCTCCTTAGAAAGTCGAGTCACGGCTCATTGTGTTCGGGCGAAGGCTACGTCAGTGGCTTACCTCCGCTCTGTTCCGCTGGCAGGTCTGCCGGGCCGCTACTTGGTCTTCGAGCCAGACTTTTGCGGTCCATTACTGTCTCGAGAGGGAGTCCCGCAGGGACAGTGCTTTCGGACAGGCAGTCCTCCAAAATCTCTTCGAGGTTTGAGCAACTCCTACCCTCCATACCGGATGGGGGCTACCGGTGGGTAATAATTCAGCGAAGATTCCATCCTTCTGTACTGCTGAGCTAGAGGGAGCTCATTTTTGTGCTTAGGGTCTCCGGTAGCCTTAAGCTTGGGAGTCCCATATGTGAGGACTGACTTCCTGCTTGGTCCTGGAGAAAGCGTAGTTACTCACCTGTAACAGGTGTTCTCCAGGAGCAGCAGGAATCAGTCCTCACAACCCTCCCTCCTCCCCGTGGAGTTGCAATCATCTGCTTAAGTTTTTTTGCAAATTTTTATGCTGTCTTTTAGCTATGTCATCAGACTGGCTAAGATGGCACCCTTGGGCGGGAAGGCGACCGCGCATGCGCGCTGCAATTCCCAAAGGCTTTCTGTGAAAGCTGGGGAAAATTGCTCCGCGAGGGCTCCGTCGGCGCCGACGTCACCCATATGTGAGGACTGATTCCTGCTGCTCCTGGAGAACACCTGTTACAGGTGAGTAACTACGCTTTTTTTCCCCTCCAGGTATCTTTTTATTCTTATTTTCAACTTTTCTGCCTGCCTTCAGTAGCGTTGGGTCCATGGATCACGTTCCAACTTTGGTTCCGGTGCTTTTTTGATAACTTTTACTTTCTTGTTTTTTCCCCAGCATGGCTGAGCCTCAGGTCTCCTTTGAACTATTTCCCTCTGCCATGGCTTCTTCCCAGACATGTCCCAGAAACCGGCAGCGGGTTCAAGAAATGTGCTAGGTCCATCTTGGTCACCAACAAGCACATTTGATGCCTCCAGTATCTAGGTCCTGAGAGGCCTAAAGGATCGAGAGAATCAGAGCGAATTCCTCTTGGTTGGAAGTCTAATTCAGAGTCATCACTGGCATTGGTCACGATGGCTTCCTTAGGATCAGCTGAAGGTGCATCGACATCGAGAGGTACCCAGACTCAAACGGAGCCCAGCGCCATCAGTCGGTCTCTGCCTGGAATTAAAGAAGGACTCAACCTCAACTCCATCAGTGTCAAAGTGGCCCATCCGAGCACTGGTCTAAATCCCATGTGCATTGGCATCAAAGTCTATCGTAATGATAGACTTTGATGCCGATGCACTATATCGTAATGATAGAGCTGATCAAATTGGTGGAGGGGTTGCTATCTATGTTAGAGAGGGCATTGAGTCAGAAAGGATTAAAGTTTTGCAGGAAAAAAAATTTGCTGTAGAATCTATATGGATTGAAATTCCATGTAAAAGGGGGAAGGCGATGGCAGTTGGGGTGTACTATCGAGCGCCTGGCCAGAATGACCAAATGGATGATGAAATGCTCCAAGAAATCAAGGAAGCTAACAAAAGTTACAGCGCAGTAATAATAATGGGTGATTTCAATTACCCCGGTATCGACTGGGTTAGTGTCACGTCAGGACATGCTAGGGAGATAAAGTTCCTAGTTGAAATAAATGACTGCTTCTTGGAGCAGCTGGTTAATGAACCGACCAGAGGGGAAGCCATATTAGACCTAGTCCTTAGTGGAACACCAGATCTAGTGCAAGAGATAAGGGTGTCGGGGCCACTTGGCAATAGTGATCATAGCATGATCGCCTTTGATTTAATTAGTGGAGGAGAGATAGTAAGGAAATCCACAGTACTACCTTTTAACTTTTGTAAGGGAGACTATGATAAAATGAGGAAAACAGTTAAGAAAAAACTAAAAGGAGCAATTGCAAAGGTTAAAGACATACATCAAGCTTGGGTGTTGTTGAAAAATACTATCTTGGAAGCCCAGACCAGCTGTATTCCACGCTTTAAGAAAAGTGGAAGGAAGTCCAAAAAACTGCCAGCATGGTTAAAAGGTGAGGTCAGAGAGGCTGTTGTTGCCAAAAAAGCATCTTTCAGGAAATGGAAAAAAGAGCCAAATGACGAAACCTGGAAACAGCACAAGCACTGGCAAGTCAAATGCAAGGCATTGATAAGGCAGACAAAGGGAGAATTTGAGAGGAAGCTTGCGGCGGAAGCAAAAACACGAAATAAAGACCTTTTCAAGTACATTCGTAGCAAAAAACCTGTGAGAGAGTCAGTTGGTCCATTAGATGATAAAGGGGTTAAAGGAGCACTGAGAGGCGACAAGGCGATAGCGGAGAAACTGAATGAATTCTTTGCTTCGGTCTTTACTGAGGAAGATGTAGGGATGTTACCCATGACTGAAGTGGTATTTAAAGGTGCGGAAGAATTGAAGGAAATATCGATACATCGGGAAGATGTATTACAACTATTAGATAAACTGAAGAGTAGCAAATCACCTGGGCCGGATGGTATACATCCAAGGGTGTTGAAAGAACCGAAATATGAGATTGCAGACCTGCTATCAGTAATCTGCGAACTATCATTTAAATCATCTCTAATACCTGAAGATTGGAGGATCGCCAATGTAACACCAATTTTTAAAAAGGGTTCCAGGGGTGATCCGGGAAACTCCAGACCGGTGAGCCTGACATCAGTACTGGGAAAAATGGTAGAAACCATTATAAAGAATAAAATTACTCAGCATTTAGATAGTCATGACCTAATGGGAGACAGCCAACATGGCTTTAGACAAGGAAGATCTTGTCTTACTAATCTGTTATGTTTTTTTGAAGGAGTGAATAAACAGGTGGACAAAGGTGAGTCGTTTGATATTGTGTATCTGGACTTTCAGAAAGCCTTTGACAAGGTCCCTCATGAGAGACTTTTGGCAAAACTAAAGAGTCATGGGATAGGAGGCAGTGTACTATTGTGGATCAGGAACTGGTTAAAAGATAGAAAGCAGAGGGTAGGGCTAAATGGCCAATTTTCCCAATGGAGAAAGGTGAATAGTGGTGTACGCCAGGGATCTGTGCTGGGTCTGCTGCTTTTTGACATATTCATAAATGACCTGGAAAGTGGAATAACGAGTGAGGTTATCAAATTTGCAGATGACACAATACTATTTAAAGTTGTTAAAACCCAAGAGGATAGTGGAAAATTGCAAGAGAATCTTGATAAATTGGAAGACTGGGCATCAAAATGGCAGATGAAATTTAATGTGGACAAGTGCAAGGTTATGCACCTAGGGAAGAACAACCCAAACTATGGTTACACGATGCAAGGTTCCACATTAGGAACCACCACCCAGGAAAAAGATTTAGGCGTCATTGTGGATACCATGTTAAAACCCTCGGCCCAGTGTGCAGCGGCGGCCAAGAGAGCAAATAGAATGCTAGGTATGATAAGGAAAGGAATGGAAAATAAAACAGAAGATATTATAACGCCTCTATATCGTTCCATGGTGAGACCGCATCTTGAATATTGTGTGCAATTCTGGTCGCTGTATCTTAAAAAGGATATAGCGATTTTAGAAAAGGTTCAGAGAAGAGCCACCAAAATGGTAAAGGGGATGGAAGGATAATCCTATGAAGAAAGGCTAAAAAGGTTAGGGCTCTTTAACCTGAAAAAGAGACGGCTGAGGGGAGATATGATAGAAGTCTATAAATTAATGAACGGAGTGGAACGGGTAAACGTAGATCGATTGTTTACCTTATCAGAATATAAAAAGACTAGGGGACATGCAATGAAGCTACAGGGTAAACTATTTAAGACTAATAAAAGAAAATATTTTTTCACTCAACGTGTAATCAAACTCTGGAATTTGTTACCGGAGGATGTAGTAAAGGCTGTTAGTGTAGCTGGGTTTAAAAAAGGTTTGGACAAGTTCCTGGAGGAAAGGTCCATAAACCATTATTAAGAAGGGACCCAGGATATCAATGCTTGACCCAGTACAAGCATTGTGGAACCTGTGTCTTTTGGGGAAACTGCTAGGTACTTGTGACCTGGATTGGCCACTGTTGGAAACAGGATACTGGGCTTGATGGACCTTGGTCTGACCCAGTGTGGCATATCTTATGTTCTTATGTTAAGTCCTTCCCGACACGATGTTGAGAGTGATGGCTGTGTACGGCCCACTCAAGTGCCCTGGAGAGAGGAATTGGCCTCCATAGTTTGGAGGGGCACAGATCGTCTCCCAACCACCACGGTCCCATTTCCCCTACAGAGATGCTAGAGACATTGGTCAAAGCTGCTTAAGCCCAAGGCCTCTGGAATTGGCAGCCTTGGAGGAATGCCTTCGGGCACTCAAGACCTGCATCGCATCAATGCTGAAGCAACAGCTGGCCGGTCCTTTGGTGCCCAAAGGATCATCATCGACCATTGTGCAGCCGATCCTCGAATTGCATGCTATGCCTGTGGAGGCATTGACATCCGGGCACTGAAGAAACCCGACACCGGTTCCCGGCAGGGCCATCTCTCTCTTGAGTATATCAAGTTCCAATGTCCCAACGAATGCCTGAAAGCATGTGATGCCTCATCGATCCCATTGATGCTCCCAACCCGCCTCGGCTGGAGGGAGCTCTGGGCAGAGTCTTGGAGGTACTTCGACATTCTCTCTCAGTCTGACTGATGGCTGGGTGACTGATGTGGAATCGGACCCTCCCCTCCACATGAATGGCGGAAGTCTCCTCCGGAGAGCATGTCCTCCAAGAGTGGTATGGCCAAGGCCATCCCTTTATCACTGGAGACGGAGGATGAAGCCCAGGATGGAGGAGTTGAGACCCCCCAGTACTCCTCGGCTCCTAAGGAAGCAGTGATGATGCCAATGCACTGCATCCTGCAAGTGCTGCAATTGAGGATTTGGCAGAACCCCTCACTGTAGCCTCAGTCAGTTGGAGGTTGGAGTCGATATACCGGTCTCAGAAGGCACAGGAATTTGAGAAACCTCAGCTTCCACCCCACTCCTTAGTGGTAGAATCTGCCCTGAAAAGCATTGACAGCAACAATAATCATTCCTCAATGCCCCTGGATAGGGAGGCATGGATATTGTACTCCTTTGGAAGGAGGTTCTTCCGAAACTCCGTGCTCTTGGCTAGAATACACTCTCATCAGGTTCTGGAAGCCAAATTTAGGTTTTTAGGTATGAAGTGGAAATCCAGAACTCTGAAATGCTTCCCATTCCACGTACAGGACCCAAAAGGCAGGCAGAGCTCTGGAGTCTCAATGCATGGATGAGATCATGGTACAAGAAAGAGGGTTTGGGATTTGATAGGAAATGGGCAGCATTCTGGGAAAAGGAGGGGGGCTTTTCAGAAAGGATGGACTGCTTTAACTGGGATGGAACCAAGCTGCTAGCATTAACCTTTAAAAAGGAGATAGAGCAGCTTTTAAACTAGATAGTAGGGGAAAGTCAACAGTCACCAAGGAGCGCATGGTTCGGAAAGATGTATCCTTGAAGGATACTAGCAAAAGAGGGAAGTTCGGGCATCCTGATAGAGAGGTTCCAACAAAGAAAAAAGTAACCCAGATGTCCTTCAGAACAAAGCTGAAAGATTCCAAATTACTCCTATCAACTGAAAATCAGATTAATATGAATTAAATGCAACCTCTAAAATGCCTTTATGCAAATGCTAGAAGTCTAAAAAATAAGATGGGAGAGTTAGAATATATAGCATTAAATGAAAGATTAGACATGATTGACATCTCAGAGGCCTGGTGGAAGGAGGACAACAGATAGGACACTCTGATTCCTGGGTACAAACTATATCGCAATGTTAGAGTAGATCAAATTGGTGGAGGGGTAGCACTCTATGTTAGAGAGGGCATTGAGCCACACAGGATTAAAGTTCTGCAGGAAACAAAATGCACTGTAGAATATCTATGGATAGAAATTCCATGTAAAAAGTTGAAGGTGACGGCAGTGAGGGGTATACTACCAACCGTATGGCCAGAATGAACAGATGTATGATGAAATACTAAAAGAAATCAGGGAAACTAACAAAAGTCATAACACAGTAATAATGGGTGATTTCAATTACCCTGGTATCGACTGGGTCAGTGTCACGGCAGGACATGTTAGGGAAAGAAAGTTTCTAGATGAAATAAATGATGGCTTCTCTGAGCAACTGGTTCATGAACTGACAAGAAGGGAAGCTATTTTGGACCTAGTCCTTTGGAGAACACAGGATCTGGTGCAAGAGTTAAGGGTTTTGAGGCCACTTGGCAATAGTGATCATAGCATGATCACATTTGATTTAAAAAATGGAAGAAAGATGGCAAGGAAATCCACAGTACTGCCTTTTAACTTTCAAAAGGGAGATTATGATAAAATGAGGAAAATAGTTAAGAAAAAATAAAAGGAGCAGCTGCAAAGGTTAAAGATTTACATCAAGCATGGGCGTTGTTTAAAAGTACTATTTTGGAAGCCCAGATTAGATATATTCACACTTTAAAAAAAGTGGAAGGAAGTCCAAAAAACTGCCAGCATGATTTAAAGGTGAGGTCAGAGAGGCTGTTGTTGCCAAAAAAGCATCCTTCAGGAAATGGAAAAAGGAGCCTAATAACAAACACCAGAAACAACATAAGCATTAGCAAATTGAATGCAAGGCATTGATAAGGCAGGTAGAGAGAAAAATTGAAAAGAAGCTTGCCATGGAAGCAAAAATGCATAATAAAAACTTTTTCAGGTACATTTGTAACAAAAACCTGTAGGAGTCAGTTGGACCATTGGATGATAGAGGGGTAAAGGGGGCGCTAATGGTAGAAGAGGCCATAGCAGAGAGACTGAATGAATTCTTTGCTTTGGTCTTTACTGAAGAAGAAGTAGGGAAGTAACCTGTGCCTGAAATGGTATATAAAGGTGATGTAGCAGAAGAATTGAAAGAAATATCAATAAACTGGGACGGTGTATTACAACTGTTTGATAAACTGATAAGTAGTAAATCACTTGGACTGATTGGTATACATCCAAGGGTGTTAAAAGAACTGAAATATGAGAATGCAGACCTACTTTTAGTAATCTGTGAACTATTATTAAAATCATCTGTAGTAGCTGAGGATTGGAGAGTGGCCAATGTAACTCCAATTTTTAAAAAGGGTTCCAGGGATGATCCGGAAAACTACGGACCAGTGAGTCTGATGTCAGTATGGACAAAATGGTAGAAACCATTATAAAAAATAAAATTACTGAACATGTAAATAGCCATGGTTTAATGAGAAAAAACCCACATAGATTTAGCCAAGGAAAGTCTTGTCTTACTAATCTGTTATATTTTTTGAAGGTGTGAATAAACAGATAGACAAAGTTGAACCGGTTGATATAATGTATCTGGATTTTCAGAAACGTTTGACAAGGTCCCTTATGAGAGACTCTTGGAGAAATAAAAAATTCATGGGATTGGAGGCAGCATAGTATTGTGGATCAGGAACTGGTTAAAAGATAGAAAGCAGAGAGTAGGGCTAAATGGCCAATTTTCTAAATGGAGAAAGGTGAATAGTAGAGTACTCTAGGGATCTGTGCTGGTCCTGTTGCTTTTTAACATATTCATAAATGACTTGGAAATAGGAATAATAATTGAGGTGATCAAATCTGCAGATGAGACAAAATTATTCAAAGTTGTTAAAAGCAAGAGGATTGTGAAAAATTGCAAGAGGACCATCTTCAGAGAGATGATTGGTTATGCCCCCTGGATCTACAGAATGCGTATACCTACACACCGATCCATTCTACTCACAGAAGGTATCTCAAATTTGTCCTGCATAAATGCACTTTCAGGACTGAGTACTACCTTTCAGGCTGGCCTCTGTGCCCCAAGTCTTCACAAAGTGCCTCACAGTGGTGGTGGCCTATCTCAAAACACTGAGGGTCTCTGTGATTAGCTCATAAAAAGCACCACTCCAGATAGTGTCCAGAAATAAACATGGTTGTCCCTTCAGGTGCTGGAGCAGTTGGGGTTTGTAAGCAATTACCCTAAATCCCACCTTCTGCCCACTCAACAACTGGAGTTCATAGAGGCTCTCCTGGATATGACTCAAGCAAAGGCCTCCTTCTGCTAGACCGACTCCAGAGATTGATGGCCTTGGTCCAAGATACCCAGTGGAGTTGTCAAACAGCTAGTGGGATGCTTACTGTGCTTGGTCACTCCCAGTGCTCATATTTCGATGAGACGGACTCAATGGACACTGAGGGCTCAGTGGAACCAGGCCTCGGGCCACTTTCAGGATCAAGTGACTTTCACCGGCCCTCTTGTCCAGTTCCTGCATTGGTGGTTGGATCATCATAACCTGCTCAGAGGGCATTACTGCAGAAAACGCTGACAACAAATGCCTTCAGACTAGTTGGGGAGCGCATCTGGATGGCCTTCACACTCCAGGCATCTGGTCTGAACAGGAGAACCTCCATCAGGTCAACTTCTTGGAATTGAGAGCCATGGCGAATGCCCTCAGGGCTTTCCAGATTTGCCTAATCAACCAGATTATACTGGTTTGGACAGACCATCTGGTCGCAATATACAACATAAACAAGCAGGAGGGCATGAGTTTGTATCTCCTGTGCTGGGAGGCGGTCTGGCTATGGAGGTTTGCATTACTCATGATATCTTTATCTTTATTAGTTTCTTGATATACTGTTCAGGCAGAGCATTAGAGTGGTTTACAAAACACAAATCTGGCTATGGAAATAGGAAACAGAAAGGAACATCATAATTAAATATGGAGTTAAGAGTCACATATCTGCCCAAGGAGCAGAATTCCCTGGCAGACTGGCTGAGCCATGTCCTCCCACTGCATGAGTGGACTCTGCATAGGGATGTCGTGGCCCAGATCTTTCAGTGGGGCACCCCCTTGATAGATCTGTTCACAACTCTGCACAATGCCAAGTTGATCAGCTCTGCTCCAGAATCGCCTCACGCAGCAGGTTGTCTCTGGATAGTTTCTTCCTGCAGTGGGGGGAGGGCCTTCTATACCCTTATCCCCCCATACCTCTCATAGTGAAAACCCTGCTGGAGTTCCAAATAGACAGGGGGTTGATGATCCTCATCACGCCATATTTGCTCAGGCAGCCATGGTTTCCCTTCCTGCTTCAAATCTCCCAGTGGAAACCTCTGCAGTTGGGCTCTGCCCTGGATCTCATATCTCAGAGGATGGGAGGATGCTGCACCCCAGTGTCTGATCCTTGGCCCTCACTGCATGGATGTTGAGAGGCTGGTCCTGTCAGAGCTTAACCTGCCCGACAACATAGCAGATGCTCTGTTGGACTCTAGGAGGGCCTCGATGAGAAGGTCTTATTCTTTCAAATGGAAGAGATTTGTTTCCTGGTCGACAGCATGGACACTGGATCCCTTTGCTTGTTCCATTGACAGGTTTCTTGAGTACCTTTTACACCTCTCGGAGTTGGGTTTTAAGTCTAACTCTGTCAGGGTCCACCTCAGCGTGATTGGGGCCTACCATCGTGGTTTGGAGGGAAAGTCCATATTGACTCAGCCTTTGGTGGTTCACTTCATATGAGGCTTGCTCCTCTCGAGATCTCTCTTCAAGCCTCCGGTGGTGGCTTGGGATATCAATGTGGTTCTCATGCAGCTCATGTTGGCTCCCTTTGAGCCTCTCGACTCCTGCCCTTTGAAGTTCTTGACCTAGATGGTCTTGCTCCTGGTGGTGGTTATCTCGGCACGCCATGTAAGTGAGCTCCAAGCTCTAGTACTCCAGGTTCCATCATAATAGAGTGGTCCTGTGCACTCATTCTCAATTCCTCCCACAAGTGGTATCGATTTTCCATCTTAATCAGTCATTCTGCCAACTTCTTTCTGAGGCCTCACACCCTTGGAGGGCAAGCAACATTGGCCTTGCTGGACTGCAAGCAAGCTTTGGCCTTCTACCTAGAGCGGACAAAGTCTCATCAGTGGTCTGTATAGCTGTTGGTCTCTTGGACCCCAGCAAGCTAGGGACTGCCATTTCCAAATGCACTCTTTCATTTGGCTGGCAGACTGCATCTTTTCGCTTATGTCTAGGCTGGCCTGAGCCTTGATGGTCATGTCACAGCTCACGACGTCTGAGCCAGTGCTGCATCAGTGATCAACTCATGCTTGGTCTCCATGGTGAAGATCTGCAGAACTGCAACGTAGTCTTCTGTCTACACATTCACATCTCACTACTGTCTGGATGGAGATTCCTGATGTGACAGCAACTTCAACCATTCTGTGCTCCAGCATTTGTTTTTGGCTTAGAATCCAACTCCATCCCCCAAGGCCCTTTTGTCCATCCAGGCTTCTAAACAACAACAACAAAAAAAATAAAGACAAAGACCACAGAGCATGAATGTTCATGACTGAAACTGTATGGTGAAGAAGCTGACTCAGAGGAGTTCTCCTTCTGGAACTAAGAATGCACACAGTTGTTTTCTGGATCTTGGTTCATTTGCCCTTGTGGGCTTTTCGGTCTCCATGGTTTTCGGTAGCTTGTAGCTTCAGAGTCCTATACGTGAGGACTTCATTCCTGTTTGTCCATGGAGAAGCCTGTAACAGTTGTTCTCCATGGACAGCAAGAATACAGTTGTGGTCAACATTATTGGCACACTTGCAGTTCAGCCACTTACCGTTCAATATCTTCTAAAAAAAAAATTGTCCAGCGAAATGGCTTTGGACTATATATGCACACATATTTGGCACATAAAAGAATCAAATAAAACAAGACCAATTAAAAAAGGAAATAGTATAAAAACTGTGACATTGCCAGGACATGATAATTGGCACCCTTATAAACAATTCAAATCAGTTTGAACAGAACAATCACATTCCCACTGCAGTAAAATCAGATGCACCTGTGATCGTCAGTACTCACATGACTTGAATCAACTAATGAATGATGGCTGTAATGTTTAAAATGGTCACATTCACTCCCTGTTCCATTTCACAATGGTGGACAAGATAGCTGCCTGACACCATCAGAAAAGTCATTATCAAACTTTAAAGGGGTACAAGGTCATCTCCAAAGATCTTGGGATTCCTGGGTCTATAGTTTTATTTATTTATTTTATTTATTTATTTAGCTGCATTTATATCCCACTTTTCATTGGGTCAAAGCGATTTAGACAAAATAAAATGGGGGGGGGGGGCATCACCAGGGGGCCAGAAGTGAAGATATGAACAAGAGGTAACAGTGCTAGACAGTTGACGTAAATCTCTTAGTTGGTAGCAGGGGAGTTATGTAGGGGGATCTGGTTGGGCAGTCAGTGAGAGATGTCTGTTTCAGGACCAAGATATTCATGAAACAGGATGGTTTTTAACTGTTTCCGGAATGTGGAGAGGTCTCTGATGTTTCGGATCTGGTGTGGAACGGAGTTCCAGAGGGAGGGTACGTACAGTTCGAATGCTCTCTTTTGCTGGTTGAAATTAGTTCGTTCATGGGGGATAGTGAGAGTGTTGCTGGTGGTCTGTCTGGTCGGCCTGTTGGAGGTTGGTTGAGGTAGTAGCATCCGGAGTTGGGAAGTCTGCGTTGGATGGAGGGCTTTGTGGATAAGTAGGAGAGATTTGTATTTAATCCTTGCTTCGAGGGGGAGGATGTGAAGTTCTCTGAAGACTGGGGTGATGTCATGTTTTTTCGCCCTCTGGATGATTCTTACAGTGGTGTTTAAGGCAGTCCGCAGGGGGTTGGTGTGGGCAGCTGGTAGTCCATGGTAGATTGCATTGCAGTAGTCCAGGTGTGGGAGCGTCATAGCCTGCATGACTGTTCTGAAGTCCTGTGGGTCGATGAGTGGCCTGAGGCGTTGTACTGTCTTTGCTTTGTGGTATATTGTTCTGGTAATCTTTTTAATCTGTTGTTTAAATGTAAGTGCTTGATCAATGATGACTCCCAAATATTTTATGTGGGGTTGAACTAGTATTTGGGTGGTTCCCAAGGTGAGGTGTGGCAGTGGAGTGAAGTTTGGGCCTTTGGTCACAATGAGAGCTTCTGTTTTTTTGATGTTGATGGATAGGTTGTTTTCCTGTAGCCAGTTAGAGACATCAGTGAATCAGTCTGATAGGTGACTGTTTGTTGGGTTAGTGGTTGTGATGGGTCCATAGAACATTATGTTGTCTGCGTAGATATGGTAGTTGATGTTGTGAGCGTGTATTATTGAGCAGAGTGGTTGCAGGTAGATATTGAAGAACATGGCGGATAATGTGGATCCCTGGGGTACTCCTTGGTGTTGCTGAAAGGGGGGGGGGGGAGGTTGCTATGCTTGTGCAAATCAGTTGTTGTCTATTGTTCAGATAGGAGCGAAACCACTGTAGTACGATGTCCTTGATGCCAATCTCCTGTAGTCTGTGTAGGAGGGTGTGGTGGGAGATGGTATCAAAAGCTGCTGATATGTCTAGAAAGATCATAGCATATCCAGATTGTTTGGTCTGCGTACCTTTGAGTAGGGTGTTTAGTAGTAATATCATGAGGGTCTCAAATCCATGCGATGGGCGGAATCTGTGTTGTTGTTAGTTTAGGATGTTGTTAGTATCCAGGTGGTCCTGAAGCTGTTGTTGAATTATCTTCTTGATGACTTTGGCGGTGAATGGGAGACTTGCTATAGGTCTGAAGGAGGGGGGGGTTGAGTGGGTCCAGGTTGTGTTTCTTGAGGGTTGGGTGGATGATGGAGGTTTTGAGGATGTCTGGCATGTGTCCTTGCTTGAGAGATTCATTGACAATGTGGGTTAGGGCTGTGATTATGTCCTCTTTAGTTTTCTTTATCCACTCCAAAGGGCAGGTATCTAATGGAGAGGTGGCGGTGTTGAGGCATGAGATAGTGGATTCTATTTTTTCTTTGGTGACTGTTTCAAATGTGTTCCAGTCAGTGTCATTAGCAGTAGGATAGGTTGTTGTTGTTGCACTCACCTTTGGGTTTAGTGGTTGTTGGAGCTGTTTATATTGGCATGCTAGTTGTTCCGGTGAAATGTTCGGGAGCTGGTCAGAGTGGCTGGGTGCCTTTGTTAGCTTCTTAACAATCTCAAAGAGCTCACGTGGTCTGTTTAGTGAAGTATTTATGATTTTTGAGTGGTAGGTCCTTTTTGCATTATCTGTTTCTGTGCGATAGGTCTTGAGTTCACCCATGTATCTTGCTTTATCTGTTTCATTTTTGGTTTTTCTCCATTTTCTCTCGGTTCTCCTGAGTTGGGTCTTTAATCTCCATAGGTCGGGGGTGTACCAGTGGGCTCTTGTTGCATTAGCTCTGGTTTTGGTGCTGTTTGTTGTTGTACATGATGCAGATGAGATTGTAGTGTTCCAGTTGTTGATTAGGTCTTTGATTTTGGAGGAGTCTATTTGGAGTTTAGGTAATATTTGGGCTAGGAAGTCCTCTTTGTTAAATGGTTTGAATCTTCTGGTGAGTTGATTGTTTTCTTTGATGTTGGTGTGCTGGTAGATGTAGGTCAGGTTAATGAGATGGTGATCAGACCATGGTACGGTTGTGATAGTAGGGTTCTTGCATAGGGTGGCGCTTTGGGAGTTAAGGAATATCAGGTCGAGAGTATTCCCTTTTTCATGTGTTGGTTCATGTATGATCTGAGTCAGGTCCATTGCTTCCATAGCACTGATGAAGGCCTCGGCATGTTTTTCTTGCAGTGAGGGGAGGTTGAAGTCTCCGAGGATTAGTTGTTCTTTTGTGGTGCTGGTACTCTCTGATATATGCTTTAGTATAGTTCTCAATGTTATTAAGACGTTTTCTGCTCATGGAAATGTCAAGAACCTCCAGGATGTGGTGGGACGAGGAGAATTAATCCAAGACATCTTTGAAGGTTAATGCAAACTCTTGGAAAATTACCACGTACAATATCCAAAGTGCTTAAGGCTGACCTAGAGCAATCTGGAGTGTGGTTTCAACCCGCACCATATGCCATGCACTAAACAAAGGAGGACTTCATGGGCGAAGGTCAAGGAGGACTCCACTGTTCAAAGACAGACATAAAAAGGCACGTCTAATCTTTGCTTAAACCCACCTCTAGAAACCACAATCCTTATGGGAAAATGTTCTTTGGACAGATAGAACCAAACAAGCTCTTTGGCAAGGCAGACCAGTGATACATTTACAGGTGAAGAAATGAAGCTTATAAGGAAAAAAACACCCTTCCTATAGCTGAATATGATGGAGGTTCCATAATGTTTTAGGGCTGTTTTGCTGTCTCGGGAATTGGAGGCTTGAAACATTAAAGGAATCATGAAGTCAGAGGACTACCAAGGTATTTTGTAGCAAACTGTTCTACCCAGTGTCAGAAAGCTAAGTCTGGGTCGAAGGTAATGGGCCCTTCAGCAGGACAATGACCTAAAGCATACATCCAAAAGAACAAAAGAATGGTTAAAAAGGAACAAATGGACTGTTTTAAACTGGCCAACAATGAGTCCTGATCTCAGTCTAATCAAGAACCTTTGGAAAGAACTGAAATCTGCCATTAGTAAAAGAAATCCTGGAAAAATTCATCAGCTGAAACAAATCACAGCTGAAGAGTAGGAGAAACTACCAAACAGACAGATGCATAAAACTAACAGATGGCTACAAAAAATGTTTGAAGGCTGTCATCACTGTCGGGGGTTGTGCAACCAAATATTAGTGAAGGGTACCATTAATCTGTTCAGGTCATATTTTTTTTCTTCAGAAATTACTACATCTAAGTTGCACAGACATCTCTTTTTTTGTTATATACCTTTGAACATGCTATTAAATTATTATGCTGATATACAGTTGTGGTATTTCCAATTATTTTTCAATATATTATACACCTATACCTAAAATGCAAGGGTGCCAATAATGTTTACCACAACTGTAAGTCCTTGAAACACTCCCACCTCCCTGAGGAATTGTATTCTGCCACAGCTTTGTTATCTAACTGGAGATGATGGCGCCACAGAAGGCGGGAAGATAAGTATGCAGGTGCGGTAAAGCCTCCCAAAAGCTTCCAGTAGAATCTGGGGAGTGTTCCAGCATGGGACTCAGTCAGTGACATCACCCATACGTGAGGACTTATTCCTGCTGTTCATGGAGAACACCTGTTACAGGTGAGTAACCTTCTTTTCAGGGCAGCGAATCAATAATATCTAGATATAATTCAGTGCAAATAAGACTGGTAATGTTTATCTGTAATGAGGTCCTCTCCTGAATTCATTTTAGCATAGCTAAAGGCATCCAGGCTGTTAGATGTCATCCAGATATCACCAGTTTCTTCTTGATTGACCTTCCATTTAAAAGTGAAGCAATAATAAAACTTGCATGTGGAAGTATAATCTCATTGGAAGGACCTTTAATACTTCTGTTAAATATTTTTTAAATATCCTTATAGCTTTGACATTGGGAAATTCATGAATCGTAAAATTCATTTTCCTTGTAATACTTTCTAAAACTTAAGGAGGTGATTTTAGAACAAGTATGCTCTGAAAGTGAAGATAATAAAAAAATTTGCTTCACAAGATCAAGGAAGATAGTCTTAAGATGGGCTTGCACCTTAATGTAAAGAAGGCAGAGGTCCTGACAACTGGCAAAATCAATAAGTTTATTGTTGATGGAGAAGAAATTGAAATAGTGGATAACATTAACCTTCTTGGAAAAATATTCAATAAGTAAATGGCAAGCAGTCAAGAAATCAGACCATGCATTACTCTTGGCATAATGGCTATGAAGGACAATAGACAAGATTCTCAAGAGCAGAGATATCTCTCTCCATACAAAGATTTGACTTGTCCAAGCCATGGTATTTTCAATAACATGATATAGATGTGAAAGTTGGATAGTGAAAAAGATAAACAGGAAGAAAATTAATGCTTTTGAATTAGGGTGCTGGTGAAGAATATTGGGGGTCATTCTGAGCAGTGCTTAGCAGGGAAGTACGTACGGTATGGCTGTACATCCCCACTAAATGCCAGGGGCAATTGCAAACCTAAAGCTCCCCACATGTATAGAGATGTGTGGGGAGCTCTGGATGATGCAATCAGTCACTAAACAGTCTTTTTACAGATTGCGAAGATTGAAGCCCTTTTTGTCTCCTGAAAATTTAAGAACTGTGATTCAAGCGCTGGTGATTTCATACATTGATTACTGCAACAGTTTATATCTGGGTTTACCCGAATATATGTCATTCATTCATTACAACATATTCAAATGTTACAGCCTATGTCATTGGACCCGTGGATAAGACAAAGCAAGTTTCTTTGATATTATGCAGGTCAAATTGGCCAACAGTACGATGGTGCATTATGTTTAAGATTATAATGCTGGTGTTTAAACCTTACATCATGAGGCATCTTGGAGTTTGTCAGTTATAATGCATTTTAATCATCCTGCTCATGCATTGAGATCGGTGGGCTTGTTGATGGAAGTTCCTTCCCATGAGCAAGTATATTTTAGTGCACTGCGAAATTGCATGTTTTCCATGGTGGCTCCTGGACTGTGGAATGCTTTATCAGTTACTTTGAGGATGATGCCAGATATGCTTTCTTTTCACAAGCAGGTAAAATCTCATTTCCATTTCATTCCTCCAGTCGAATCCCGCTACCTTTGGGTATTCACGCCTTGCCAGCAGCTTGGAGACTGAGCATGTCATGATTTTCATGACCTCCCCCTAGATAGAAAGCTGGCTTCTCCCCCAACCTTCAGTATCTGTCTCCAAGCAGCCGGAGAGACGTGAATCCCATTGCTAGGACTCACTGAAGAAACAATAACCTTTAAATTTGCAGCTAATTTCAAAAGCACTGTAGGATTACCAAGACAGCACTGACTGAGGCATCAGTAAGGGGCTGTGAGAGTAAGTAAACTATGCTGGTATTGCATGTAAGGGGGCAGACAGGCACGTGGTGATCCTCCAGAGCCGCACAACTCCCCTGTGGGGGAGGCTTTCTAATGGGCAGGATTGGGACAATGCAAGAGAGAGAGCCATTGGCAAACCAGAATGAAAGCAATCACTGTATACCGGGGCCAGAAGGGCGTGCGCGACGACTCTGCAGCCATGGTTTTGAAAAGGTGAGGGGGTCGTCACGCTGCAGGAGATCAGAAGATCGTTCCTCTCCTTTTTCACTGTCACTGAAGCTCCAAGGCTGGCTGAGCTTCGGGGAGCCTGCTCCGATGTCTGTGAATGGGGAGCAGTTCAAAGGCGAAGCTGCAGTACAGAGCTGGCAGCCTGAGGGAACCGCATGGTAACAGCGGTCATTTTAGCTGAGCACGGGAAGCTGTAGAGCAGAGCAGGAGAAGCAGTAAGTAGAAGGAGGGTCTCAGAGGCCCTCTCGCTACCTCTCTCAGTGGGGTTTTGTCCTTTGTTATTGTTTTGGGGGGCCCAACAGAGCAGAGTGAAAGGGAAAGTAAAGTAAAAAAAAAAAAACAGGGCAATGCTGGTAAAGCTGACCTGTGTGGTCTGTGGGTCACGCAGGGGTGCAGTGTTCGCAGCTGGGTTCTGCAGGGGATGCGAGGCAGAGTCTTGGTCGGTGGAGGCAGGCCAGCAAGAGGACAGCCCGGACAGGTTCCCAGGGAATATGATGGACCAGGATGGCACAGGAACCTCTACAGCAGCTGTAGAAGCAGCAGAGACAGCAGTGAGTGGGGAAGGAGGGGAACTTACCACCATCAAGGGCCCCAAGGCCAAAGGAAAGAAGGTGACTAAGATGTGAGTCTCCAGGGAGGAGCAAGCAGTTAGCTCTCAAGGGGGCTTCTTGCTGGAATTTGTGCTGCATACTGCTGCTTGCTGCGTTTGTGCTGCTACTTTTGTTTGAAACAACGAGTGGGGGAGGAACCGGAGCCACCTTGGAGTGCGGCAAAATGGTCCTTGAACACAGATTGGTCACTAGAAGGGGCTGATGATGAGCTGGCAAGCGATATATGGAAGAAGGCAGCTGGAGAGAGACCCCATTGGGAGTGGAGGATCCCGACGAGGAGTTGTTGCTGGACTCGGAGTTGGAAGGAGGTGAGATCCCACAGATAGAGGATTCTCGAATCATCTGGGTTTTCTGCAGAGAGGAATTGGCGACATTGATAGCACAGTTCGCTAAGATATTGAATGTTCGCACGGAGGCACTGGAGGAAGAGGAACCTCTAGAGGATCCACTGTTTCAGGCCATGAGGTCAACGCAGAAGGTGTTCCTGGTGCATAGGCTCATGTGCCGTATGATTCAGGATGAATAGGATGTTCCTGAAGGGGCACTTGGGGTACTCAAACGATGGCTCAACTTTACCCTATCCCAGATCGGGATAGAGAGCTCTTCCGCACCTGTAAGGTTGATGCAGCAGTGTCAGCCGTAACTAATAAGGCGACAATCCCAGTGGAGAATGATTCAGCCCTCAAGGATGTGCAAGACCGCAAGTTGGAAAGGCTCCTAAAGCATGCATTTGACACCTATGCCCTGTCATTGCAGGCCTCTGTGTGTGAAGCCTTTGTGGCCAGGACCTATCTCCAATGGGTTCAAGGGATCTTAGGCGATTCAGAGGCTGAGCAGATGTGACCACCAGAGTCAAAAAAGTTGGAGTCAGGAGCAGCCTATTTGATGGATGCCTTCTATGACCCTATTGGGTGCTTGTCCAAGGGTATGGCCTCGGTAGTGGTTGCGAGGCAGTATTTGTGGCTCTGTAATTGGTCGGCAGATGTGTACTCCAAGTCTAGGCTGAGCAAACTCCCATTTTGGGGTAAGATCCTGTTTGGAAAGAACGTAGAGAAGCTGGTTAAGGATCTGAGAGAGACTAAGGGAGGACGGTTGCCAGAGGACAAGCAGAAATTGGGGTGGACATTGTTCCCAGGAAGGTCAGCCGAGAGAATTTAGGAGGTTTTGGTCACTGAGGTTCACTCCCTATCAGCGGGGTCATTTTCCAATGAGAGGGCCATCCTTTCAGGGCTTCAGAGGCACAGGAAGAGGGTTCTACTCTTCTGCCTCAATGGGTCCCAAGAAAGCGCAATGAACCAAGGATGGGCCAGGCAGACTTAGTTCCCGTAGGGGATCAGTTACGGAAGTTTTACGATGCCTGGACCCAAATCACGACTGACCGGTGGGTGCTGGAAGTCATCCATGCAGCCTATTCCCTGGAAATTCACTCAGCCCCTCCAGGATGCCTTTGTCAACTCCCCCTTCAAGGCACTGCCAAAGCAAAAGGCAGTGGAGGAAACCCTGCAGCGGTTGCTAGGACAGCAGTCAATGGTAGAAGTTCCCCAAAGCCAATGCTGGCTTGATCGATACTCCATCTACTTCATGGTCCCAAACAAAGAGGGTACCTTTTGTCCCATTCTAGACCTCAAGTACATAAATCAAACCCTTCAGGTGCCGCACTTTAACATGGGAAAGTTGAGGTCAGTAATAGTGGCGGTGAGGAAAGGGGAATTCTTGATATCTCTCGACCTCATATGCAGAGCACCAGCAGTTTTGTTGATTTGTGGTGCAGGAGGGGCATTTTCAGTTTCAGGTGCTACTTTTCAGACTGGCAACCGCCCCTCGGACTTTCACCAAAGTCATGGTGATAGTGGCAGCAGCACTGAGGGAAGAAGGCATTCTGTCCACCCATACCTCTACGATTGGCTCATAAGAGCAAAGTCTCTAGAGGAGAGCAAGAAGGTGATGGAACGACTCATCACATTCCTCCAGAGCCTTGGATGGATGGTCAATTTTGCCAAGAGTCAGATCACGCCATCGCAGGACGTGGAATATCTAGGCACGTGGTTCCAGATGGACGTAAAGTGAGGGTACTCAAGCTGCAGAGACAGATCAGACAATTTCTGTGGATGCAAAAACCAAGAGCGTGGCATTACTTACAAATATTGGGCTCCATGGCAGCATCAATCAAGATGGTCCCTTGGGCTCTGACACACATGAGACCATTACAAAGAGCATTGCTGCACAGGTCGTCAGTGCAGATTCACCCCCTTTCATGAAGCCTGCCATGTCCAGTGGTAACACGCAGCACTCTTCGGTGGTGGCTTCGGTCAAACATGCTCCTGAAGGGCATGCCATTGGAGATACTGCACTGGATGCGACTCACGATGGATGCCAGCCTAGTTGGCTGGGGAGCACATTGTGAAGCCCAGTTTACACAGGGGCTATAGAAAGAGCAAGAGGCACGGTGGCCCATAAACCATCTGGAGTTGAGAGCAGTGTTCTTGGCACTGCAAGGCTTTGAGGACTTGTTGTGAGGTAAAGCCGTGAGGGTGTTCTCGGACAATGCCACAATGGTGGCATACATCAATTGGCAGTGCACAACTGGAAGAGGGAGCCGGCCAATTGATGGAATGGGTGAAGAGCAATCTGTTGGCTCTGTTGGCAGTGCACGTGGCCAGGCAAGAGAACATAGAGGCGGACTATCTCAGCAGAGTGAGGATTGATCCGGTGGAATGGACGCTCAATCAAAGCATCTTTGGACAATTGGTGTGCCAGTAAGGACAGCCAATCATGGATTTGATGGCAACCTGCGAGTCAGCCAAGGTGACGCAGTTTTACATCAGGAGGAGAGACTGCATGTCAGAGGGGCTTGATGCGATCTTTCCTCCTGCTGTAAAACTGCGTCACCTTGACTGACTCACAAGTTGCCATTCCAGCAACGGGCTGGCTTCCTCTTCCAGTTGTGCACTGCCAATTGATGTATTGATGGCCTGAGGAAGGGCTTCTGTATGTTTTTCCTCCCTGGCCCCTAATCGGCCAGGTAGTACAACTGATAGAGGCTCATGTGAGGCTGGTATTCCTGATAGCCCCCGATTGGCCGAGGCAGCCGTGGTATGCGAATATGGTATTGTGGAGGCCCCTGGCCCAGGCAACAGCCTATAAGCCTAGCTAGTCCTTTAATTAAAGAGTTTTCTTCTTCATCAGCGCCGGGGCTGCTGGGATTTGTAGTTGTGTTGTTTAGAAGAAAACAAGTAGTGTGGAGACCGAGGGTTTACAAGGCAAAGCACAGGAATTTATTTATTTTTCTAAAGAGCATTAAGGCTCAACGCAAAACAAACAGGATTCTTTTCTCCAAACAATAATCCATAGGCGTTTATACCAAACTAAACAATGAAACTGCTTTATGTAGCTTTTTAACATGTGTCGCTGTTTTTCAAATCATTCAGCAATCAAGCAAGGCTTCTCTTCTCTTTAAACCCAAAAGAAGTATCCTTTCGTCAGCAACAGGGTTCTTTAGCATTCCTGGCTAAACACATTTCTCCCTGTTTTCACACTGCCTTCTAGGACATTCAGGATATAGGCTTTTCCCTTCTTTTATCCAAGAACTTTTTATTCTGCCTTCTGGCACAGAGAACAATCCATTACTGAATCTTCAGACCCCTCATCAGATTCATAATAGTCTATCTGCATTTCCTCAGGACCTGTGTCCGGTAAATCTGGCTTTAAGCCAACATGAAAAACTTCAGGCTTAATATTCTCTAAAAGTTCCAGAACCTTTCTCCACTGAGGCTTTTCCCTATGCACAGGGTTTCCACCAGGAACGTGGAGATTCTTTTCTTGCATCAAATGACACAATGCCTCTAACTGGCTTACGGCACTTTTGGCTACCCTTTTATTCACGCACCTTTTTGGAAGTTGCAGCTCTTTAGCTGGTTCAGGAACGGTTGGCACTGCAGCCTGACCCTTATCAGCACTTCTCTCTGGCACAGCTCTCCTAGTTTTAAAACCAATTGCAGTTTCCCTGCAATCCTGGCTTTCCTTCTGACTAGGGCCTTCACCTCTGAGAATCCCCCGGAAGTCTCCACCGTTCTCCTCCACGGTGAACTCTCTGGGCCTTTCTCTGGTGCTTCTCTCCCCACTGAATTCTCCAGTGTTCTCCCTGGTCAGCTCTCTCGAGTGCTGGTTTCCTGTATCTTTCTTTCCAGCATGCTGCTGCGTGTGCTGCCTTGTCCTGGTACTCCTGTTCCTGTTGCCCTCTCTCTGGCTGTTCTCTCTCTTCGTCCTTTCCTCCAATATTTCCCTGGGTTTATAAGAGTGTCTCTGAGCTACCGTGCACTCCCCTTCACCCAGGTGTCCCTCATTAATTTCCAAGCCTGCCCTTGGATTAGCAGAGCTTGGGTGTGTCCTGTCCTCAGTAGCTGTGTGTTTTTTTCTCTGCCTGCAGTTTGAGAGCTACTGATTCCTTGCCTGTCTCTTCCTTTAAAGGTAAATGTCTGATTTTCTTCCAGTTCCATAGACTCAACCATACTCTCCTCATCACAGTATGTGTGATGCCCAAGAGGTCATAGCGTCTCCCAGCCTGAGAGGATCTGCTGACCCAGGGACCCATTCGGATGCCACAGGTGGATCGGTTCTCACTTACGACATGGCTCTTGAGAGGGCACGGTTGCGAAAGAGAGGTCATGCACCATCGGTAATAGCGACATTGCTTAAGTCCCATAGACAATATACATCATTAGCATATAACCGGATATGGAGAGTGTTCGAACATTGGTGCGCAACACAAGGTTGTTCCGCTATGCAGTGCTTATTGTCAGAAATCCTGGCATTTCTTCAAATGGGAATGGACAAGGGCTTGGCCTGCAGCTCATTGAGGATGCAGGTAGCAGCCTTTTGTGCTATGGGGCAGAATCAGAGGTGTGCCCTTAGCGCTGCACATGGATGTAGTTCAATTTCTAAGAGCGATGAAGCAGGTGCAATCACCCGTGTGTTCAGTCATGCCGCCATGGAATCTCAATTTGGTGTTGTCCGTCATGACAGAACCGCCTTTGGGGGACTGCACGTTGAAAGACCTGATGTTGAAAGCGGTGTTTTTGGTAGCCATCTTTTCAGCCAGAAGGATTTTGGAGCTGCAGGCATTGTTGTGCAGGGAGCCATATCTGGTGATATCAAGAGACAAAGTGGTCTTAAGACCGGTTCCTTCATTCTTACCGAAGGTACTATCGGTTTTCCACCTGAATCAGACAGTGTCCCTTCTAGTATTCTTGGGGATGGAGGGAGCATCTGTGCCAGATCCTGTCCTAAGAAAACTTGACATGTTGCATGTTTTGAAAAGGTATCTGAAGAGCACAGGCCCCTTCCGTAAGTAGGAACGCCTATTTGCACGCCTATTTGCATGACAAATGCATGGCTGCGTGGATGGTGTCATCGAGAGCGTTTTGGTTTCCTAGACCATGGGATGCTTTTCCAAGGGTTGCAAAGCAGAGATGGCATCCATCTGTCCAAGAGAGGTCAACGCATCTTTGGTAGTAGACTGGCTAATCTACTGAAAAGGGCTTTAAACTAGATTCCTTGGGGATGGGTGAAGAAAGCCCCCAGGTAAGTGAAAGCCCCCAGGTAGGTGATACATTAAATACCTTTATGGAAATGGGTAACAGGGGTAACATATGGAAAGCAGTGTGTATTAATGCCCGTAGCATGGGAAATAAGATCCCTGAGGTTGAAGCTTTTGTTGGAGTGGCTGACTTGGATTTAGTGGCAGTTACAGAAACATGGTTCACAGAAAACAATGACTGGGATGTAACTATACCTGGCTATACTTTATTCAGGAAGGACAGGGTAGGAAGAAGAGGAGGAGGAGTGGCACTATATGTAAAAACTACTATTAAAGCTTTGGAATTACAGAGCTTAAAAGGGAGAGAGGAGGCATTGTGGGTTAAACTAGAAAGAGGGAAAGAGAAATCTATTTTCATTGGAGTGATATACAGACCTCCCTCACAAGAGGAAGAGGTGGACAGAGAGTTAATTGAAGACATACGCAGCATTGCTAGGAAAGGGGAAGTGCTACTGATAGGAGATTTCAATATGCCAGATGTTGATTGGCACATTCCTGCTGCAGTATCATCTAGAAGTAAGGAGATCCTGGATTCTCTACAGGGAGAACTATTCAGGCAATTGGTAACAGACCCCACACGTGAAGGGGCCATACTGGACTTGGTGCTTACCAATGGTGAAAGTGTTTCTGATGTTGTAGTGGGAGATCATTTTGCATCCAGTGATCACCAGATGGTGTGGTTCAGTATTAGGACTAGGGCTGTTAGAATCCATTCCAAGGTGAGGATCTTAGACTTTAGGAAGACTAACTTTGCGAAGATGGGCCAATACCTCAGGGAGTCGTTAGTGGGATGGGAACAGCTGGGGGATGTAGAAAAACAGTGGGCAAAACTGAAAGGGGGTATTTTAAGGGCAACCAACCTTTTTGTTAAAATGGTAAATAAAGGCAAAAGGAACAGGAGACCGCTATGGTTTTCGAAGGAAGTAGCTGAAAAAGTGAAGAAAAAGAGGGAGGCCTTCATGAAATACAAGAGATCACAGAGAGCAGAAGACAGGCATCTGTATTTGGAAAAACTTAGAGAAGCTAGCAAAGTAGTCAAGAAGGCAAAGTTTCAAAAGGAGGAGGAAATAGCCAATGCAATAAAATGGGGGGATAAGACATTTTTCAGATATATTAGTGAGAAGAGGAAGAGCAAAAGTGGTATTGTCAGACTCAAGGGTGCAGGGGGGGAATATGTAGAAGCTGATAAGGATAAAGCGGAATTGCTTAACAAATATTTTTGTTCTGTGTTCACAGATGAAGAACCAGGAGCAGGACCTCAGAAAACACCCACAAATAAGAACAGAAGCGAGGGACATCTTGAACTATTTTCAGAAGACTGTGTTCGTGAGAAACTAGCTCAACTTAAAGTAGACAAAGCGATGGGACCGGATGGGATACACCCTAGAATACTGAGGGAACTTGGGGACGTTCTAGCAGCTCCACTGACTGACCTTTTCAATGCCTCGTTGGAGTCGGGAGTGGTGCCAAAGGACTGGAGAGAGGCTCATGTGGTGCCTTTACACAAAAGCGGAAGTAAGGATGTGGTTGAAAACTACAGGCCGGTTAGTTAAACTTCGGTGGTGAGTAAATTATTGGAAACGCTGCTGAAAGAGAAAATAGTGAGGTTTCTGGAGTCCAGCGGATTACAGGATCCGAGGCAGCATGGATTCACCAGAGGCAGGTCTTGTCAGACAAATCTGATTGATTTTTTTGACTGGGTGACCAGGGAGTTGGACCGAGGGAGAGCTCTAGATGTGGTGTATTTAGATTTCCGTAAAGCCTTTGACACTGTTCCTCACAGGCGACTTATAAACAAACTGAGCACCCTAGGGATGGACCCTAAAGTTACTGCTTGGGTTAGAAATTGGTTGGGTGGGAGGCGACAAAGAGTACAAGAAAATGGAGCTCACTCTGAGGAGAAGGATGTTACCAGTGGTGTGCCCCAGGGATCTGTCCTTGGTCCGATTCTTTTTAACATCTTTGTTAGTGATATAGCGGAAGGGCTGTCGGGTAAGGTTTGCCTCTTTGCGGATGATACCAAAATCTGCAATAGAGTAGACACCCAGGAAGGGGTAGATAACATGAGGAGGGATCTAGCTAAGCTTGAAGAATGGTCTAGAATTTGGCAGCTGGGATTTAATGTTAAAAAATGTAAGGTCATGCATTTGGGCTGCAGCAATCCAAGGGAGCAATACAGTATAGGAGGTGAAGTACTTTTGTCCACTAAAGAAGAGCAGGACCTAGGCGTGGTTGTGTCTGATGATCTTAAAGTAGCTAAACAGGTGGAAAAGGCGACAGCAAAAGCTAGAAGGATGCTTGGGTGCATACGGAGAGGAATGGCTAGCAGAAAAAAGGAGGTGATAATGCCTCTGTATAAGTCTTTGGTGCGACCTCATTTGGAGTATGGTGTGCAATTCTGGAGACCGCACCTTCAAAAGGATGTGAACAGGATGGAGTCGGTGCAGAGGGTTGCTACCAAAATGATTAATGGGCTTCATTATAAAGCATATGAGGACAGACTTAAGGATCTTAATATGTACACCTTAGAGGAAAGGCGGGATAGAGGTGATATGATTGAGATGTTTAAATACCTCCGTGGCATAAATGTTCAGGGAGAGAGCCTCTTTCAATTGAAAGCAAGTTCTGCTACGAGGGGACATGGGATGAGGGTGAAGGGAGATAGATTCAGGAGTGATATGCGGAAATATTTCTTTACGGAAAGAGTAGTGGATCCGTGGAATAGTCTCCCAGTGGAGGTGGTAGAGATGAGGACAGTAACTGAATTCAAGAAAGCATGGGACCAACACAGAGGATCTCTAAAGGCAAAAAGTGGACTGTTGTAGTTATGGAAGGACAGACTAGATAGGCCATGTGGTCTTTTTCTGTCATCATATTTCTATGTTTCTATGTTTCTATGTTTCTATTTGTATTATTTGGAGGGCTGTGTAAGAGAGAGGCAGTTTCCAAGGTATTCATATCCAGATGGGTTAGAGAGTCTATCGCCTCAGCTTATCTGGTGAGGCGTAGGCCGGTTCCCATCGGCTTGCGGGCGCCTTTGATTCAGGCTCAAGCAGCGTCATGGGCAGAGTTTAGCCTGGTGCTGCTGGTCGACATATGTAGAGCAGCTACCTGGTCCATTGGGAACAGCATTGGGAAGATGGAGCAACCCTTACTTGTCTCCTTCTGGAGTGCAAATGGATTAATAAGTTTCCCATTAATCAATATTTGGACCATTGGGTTCTTATATAATATCTTGATCCACTCTAACCTTCCCCCACCCTTTATTCCAAAGCTCTCCACTATCCAAAAAGATATTCCTAAGACATTTTGTTGAAAGCCTTCGTGGCATCTAAATTAGCTCTCTCTTGACTCCAGACCTGTCTCTGAAGATTGCAAGCCTTTCATAGCTCTCAGTAAATTAATTCATTGAGGCATAATGGCCCTTAACAAAACCTACTTGATCTGCTTGTATTATCTGAGGTAACATATTATTTAGTCTTTTGACTAGCAGTCTGAACTCCTTCTCCCTACCTTTGAGAGATATCTTTACAGGATGGGATTGATTACCCAGTACTTATGTTACCCCGTAGAGTGATGGGACTGTGCGGAGGAATGGTAGAGCATTCCTTCTCAATTTCTATGTATTCCAGGTGACCATGGGATGACTTGAAATGTTCGTGCCCAACAGAGACTGTTTTACACAAAAAAACAACAACCTAAATTCTCTCAGTAGGAGCAGAAAAATAATCACTAAGACAAAAAGCTCACAATTAAAAAAACAATAAATCTATTAATAATTATTTTGTTTGTTTAGTTGGACCGTCAAATAGACCTTTTATGTCACCAACTACTTCATAGTTGCTATACCTTCAATATCATCATTGTCTGTTGTTTCTATATTTTTTATAAAACACTATTCTCCACAATTTGTATATCCACAGCTTATATGATATTTTTCTGCTAGTGTCCAGTCAGATGACATTCTTTAGACTTAAAATTATTTCACTCAAATTTTTGAGAGTATATATCCATATCAATAAACATCCAACATGGTACCATGTTTCAAAAGATTAAAGTACTTATCTGTCTGCATCACGGCATAAATCCTTCTTAAAGTATCAAGTCCAAAACCACAACTCATATAGGGTCAGCATTCTTCCAATCACAGTTTTACCCCAACAGCTTTATTACCAGAAATAATGGCACTAGTGTTTTTGATAGAACAGAAAAGAAGTCACATGATGCAATATGTCATCCTTACAGAAGTGATTGCCATTCTACTTCTAAATTAAGTCCATATGGAGCAGTTGTGTTTAAAATAAATATCCAGTAGTGCTCTCTAAAAATGTAACTTATAATTGTGAACATCCTCTCCCCTCCTCCCCCCCCCCCCCCCAATAATCACTGGGAACATGATCAATGACCCTCCACTGCAAATCAACAATAGAATGATTTTTGGAGGTGGATGCATCTGAAATTGGGTAAGGGTGATTTTATGTCAACGGGACCAAAACCTGGACAAACTTCACCCCTGTGCATACTTCTCAAGAAAATCCTCTCCAGTAGAAATTAATTATGATATTAGGAACAGGGAATTTCTTGCACCTTCTGGAAGGAGCTCAGTACCCTGTGGTGATACATACAGACCATAAAATGCATACAATCTGCTCAGAGACTACATTCTCTTGTTAGGCTAGATAGGCATTGTTCTACACTAGATTCAATTTTGTAATTACATGTCGCCCAAGATCAAAGAATGGAAAAGTAGATAATCTTTCCAATAACTTTACTACAAGCACCTCAGAGATACACAAGAAGGGCCCCATTTATCCAAGGTTAAGTTCATGGCAATATTGACAACAGAGCTTGCAACTAAGCTGCAACAAGCCCAAATATTGGCTCTCCAGCTCATTTGCTTTTATTTCCCTAAGACCTTACACCATTCAGTGTTGTTGGAGATGCATGACAGAAAAGAGGCGACGTTTCCTGGGGTATACAAAACCATATATCTTTTAAACTGATCTGTGTGTTAGCTGTTTATGCATTCTGTGCTCAAGCCAAGACCTCTCATTCCCAAATATCTAGGTTACTCCAATCTCTGCCAGTGCCCTAATACCTGTGATATCTCCATGAATTTTATTCCCTTACAAGGGAAATATAGTTTCATATCATCCTGCTAGATCAGTCCAGACAAGTGGGTTGTGTTCCCCTACCAGCAGATTGATGGAGACAAAGAACCAATGAAAAGCCCAGATTTCAATGACATCACTCCTATGCTTCTATTTACCTCAGCCACCAGAGGTCCCTTCAGTATTTCTTTGTCTCTGGCAGATAGTGGATGGATTTTCTCCTCTCTGAAGGACAAAATCTGAAGATTGAGAGGAAAATATTCATTAAAAAACCTGTAGGATGATGTCTCACTAGAGTGCAATGTGGAAGGCTCTACTAGACTGTGGCATTTTCGGTAGGCATAGAAGAAGGGAAATTGGTTCAGCCCATGCTCTTACCCTGGATAAGAGCCTGTTGAGCAGCCAAAAAAACTGGAAGGATCTGGAAGGATGGAAGAATTCGGCAGCCTCACACAACCTCAGCATCCCCTCCCTCCTCTTCTGTTTCCCCTGCTCTCTCCTGAAGATTTCAGAAGGCTCTTGGAGGAATCTGCCTACCAGCCAACTTGAACACAATGCTGTTAAGCTAGAGAAACAGTTTCAGGGAAGTAGAGCTGAGCCTGGCACAGATACTCTGCCTGCAACTCTCACAGGGTGAGTACCAAGGCTTAATCTCGTCATTGTCCTTGTTGTGGGCGCTATGGGTAAGAGTATCGAGCCAGCCAGAAGATCTGGTGACCTGTCGGGCTGGTACCCCTGCAATTCTACACCTGCAGTTCTCCGGCCTGCTCAGCAGCTCAGGCCTGAACCAAGCTGAACAGACAAGATGGATTCCTCACTACACTTTTGCTGTGTTCAGCTACAGACTTGACCTCCAAGCAACTGCTTGCGCAGCGCTTCTATGTGTGCATACAGAAGCCATTGTCCCTGGATATTTCACTGCCCACATGCAAGAACATCTGCTTCTCTGGTGCTTATCTATAGCTGGTTCTACTGGCCGTGGACACTTGTACCTATGCCAAGAAAAATACATACTGTTTTCTCAGCATGACATCTTACTATGGATCCTTTGTTTGCAAGAAGATGCCCGTCATCTACCTCCTGATTTGCTGAGAACACCTCAGACTGGCTTGTGCCAACCAATCACCAGACCTTTGATGGAGAATCATCACAAAGAATAATACAGTCTGCGCAGAAGAACCTACACAGAACTTACACGGATTCTTTCCCTGTTTGTGCACTGCTTACCTGGTTTCTGCTACCTGAGGTCTGAGATAAGACTTTCACAGATACCTCCGGTTCTGTGTCCTACCACGGCTCGCCTCTGAAAAGGTCTGTAACTTGCGTTATCTAGCTTAGCTGCCTCCTTGGACGTGCTGCTCCAGAGTCTCTGGACATCAGCCCCGAGTGACAGATGAAGCTAAGGTACCGACTTATCTCTCTCCTCCTCCGGATGGGCAAGGGTAGTTAGAAACTTATTCCATAACTTTTCTCAGTGCAGAGTGAATCAGTGACGTCTGGTTACTAATTAGTGATTTCTTACTTTGTCCAATTGTAATTCTGTGTCATAACAAATTTCTACTTCATGTTTCTAATTATATATATATATATGTTTGTATATTTTTCTACCTGGCTGTCCATAATAAAATCTAATATATATATATCTACAAACCAGACTTCTTTTGTGGCTCATTGCCAGAATAACTCACAGAACTTCGGGCTGGGTGTCAGTAGCCAATTTCCTCTAGACATAATTGAGAGCCTACCTAACTTATCTTTTTGGGCTACTAATAATCCCTACATCATGGGGGCTCGTCCGGGATGAGTATTTCTGAATGAGCTACGTCTCTCAGAATTTGTGTAATAATTCTGAATTGTGCTATTGTGGTCCAAGCAGCTGTTTATGCTGAGGTTTGTGGCTAGAGACTTATTGTCTGTTGAGACGGGTTTGGAACCCACATTACGGGATCTCTGAATGAGTTACGTCTTACTGAATTAGAGTAATTCTTCAGCAGCTATTCCTGTGTTTGTTCTTACAGACAGTCTCAGCTATTAATTAATGATGGTTCACACAGAAGACTGGGTGGATCAGGTTTCTGCTCTCAGGAAGCGTAACAATCAGGATCAAAAGTAATTGCAATTTCTAACAGTTTGTAGAACTGAACTGGCTGACAAGACCAGGAAACTACAAAATGAAGCTGCTCTCTATGAGCAACGAGAGAGTTCTCTGATAGCTCAGTTAAATGCAGCAGAGACTGCTCTAAATACAGAAAAACAGTGCACGGCTAGCCTCCTGAGGGAGCTAACCGCTGCACGTCAGGAATGTGGGCAGGAAATACAGAGAGTTAACCAAGAAATTCAGAAATTAAGAGCTGATTGTTTTGAGTTGGCCTATGAGTTTAACTTGCAGAGTAACTTTAATCTTGCAGGTGACTTTAATCTTGCTTCACTCCAGCCCACTGTGGCCTGCACCTTCCTCGATGCAATGTCCAACCTTAACTATGAACAAATAATAAACAACCCCACTCATCAACGCGGAAATGTTCTTGACCTCATCTTCACCCCACCCACCTATTCAGACAAAAACTACAATTTTGATCTCTCAATCACCCCAGTTCCCTGGTCTGATCATAGTCTCCTATCATTCAAAATGCCAGCACAGTTAAAATCAGTCAGTCACACCATGAAACGGTCTTCAGCAAACCACAGACGCTTCAAACCATTTGACAAAGAAGAAATCATGAACATCGTACTCCCAAAAATGACCCAACCATCAGACAACATCAACGACATGGTTGACAACTGGAACAACACCCTCAAGGAATACTCGGAACAATCTACAGCTAATAACCACCCAACACTGGATAACCATTTGGATAAAAGACCATCAGCACCATGGTTCACTCCAGAACTAAAGAAATCCCTTACCCTTTTGAGAAAGCTAGAGAGAAAATGGCGTAAATCTCTAAACTCCTCTGACCAAGCAATTTACCTATCCCAGCTAAAGACCCATCGTGTAGCGGTCTGGAACAGCAGAAAAGCCTATCACTCGGAACTCCTCAACCGCTCTCTAAACAAGCCTCGAGAACTCTTTAACCTAGTAAGAGTACTAACCACAGAACCATCCCCACCACAGCAGGAATCCATACACCCGCAAAAGTACGCCAACTACATCCAATCAAAAGCCATCAAAACATCAATAGCCTCCCCCGCGATACCTTCCCAGATTCATGTACATGAGAACCCGCTCTACAAGTTCGCATCCCCTTCCACTAAACACGTCAAAGACATTATCACCAGAATAAACACAACTACGGCATCTAATGACCCATGTCCTGCACACTGGATAAAAGCAATGCGATCTGAACTCAGCCCGTGCATATCGAAAATCATAAATCAATCATTCACAACAGGAACTTTCCCATCAGCTCTCAAGCAGACCTCCATAAGACCTCTTCTGAAAAACAACCAACTAGACTCAACAAAGGAAGAGTCCTATCGACCAATCGCCTGCATCCCCCTTCTATCCAAAATAATTGAGAAGGTAACACAAATTCAGATCCAACAACATATAGACACCGCATCTCCACTAGACCCCAGTCAACATGGTTTCAGAGAAGCTCATGGAGTCGAAACACTGCTGACCTCATTAACCAACACTCTCATCAATGGAATCGACAGCATCAAAAATGGATTTGCATTAATATTCCTGGACATTTCTGCAGCGTTTGATTCAGTGGACCATAACATACTCCTAACCCGACTCCAATGCAAAGGGATCCAGGGGTTAGCACTGGATTGGTGCAAATCGTACCTGGAAGAGCGCTGGCAACATGTCCGTATGGGAACAAACACCTCAGAACCATTCCAGCTGAAACAAGGAGTCCCTCAAGGATCCTCCCTCTCGGCGCTACTCTTTAATATCTATATGCAGCCGATATGTGAGATCACACAATCATTCGGAGTATCTTCTCTAATCTATGCAGACGACGTGCTGATCTTCACACCAATCAACATCACTCTGCCAAATTATACAGTACTAGTAGAGTGTTTCGATGCAATAGCAGACTGGCTTCTCACACAGAACATGAGAATAAACTTCAAAAAAACCGAAGTCTTAATCATCACGAAGAATAAGGAATTTCCACCCCCACCTACCCTAAAAGTGCGGGGCACCAAACTGCCAATCAAAACCTCCATAAAATATCTGGGTATAACTCTGGATCATCGCCTAAACTTCAAAGAGCACATAAACCGAACAGTGAAAACCATCTACTTCAAGATTAGGACCCTCCGACACCTCAAAAACATGCTCGATCCCGACAACTTCCGTACCATCTTTCAAGCGATAGTCATTCCCCACTTTGACTACGCAAACATAGTACTCCACGGCCTCTCAAAAAGCACCCTAAACACGCTGCAATTAGCAATGAACACCGCTGCTCGCATCCTCCATGGGGCCTCAAGGAGTGATCATATAACCCCCATATTAAAAGAATTACACTGGCTTCCAATACCTTGCAGAATTACATACAAAGCATTACTTATGACATTTAAGGCCACCAATAACTTAGCGCCCTCAGCAATCTGCATACTCCTCACCCGCACCCCTAATACCAGATCCAGGAGATCAGTGGCAGCCAATACCCTAATCATCCCAACGGACTCCACAAAGCATTCAAATGCAACCACGGAAAGAGCATTCTCATACTTCGCTCCTAGATGCTGGAACAATCTTCCACCCGCCATAAGAGCAATCAATGACCTCAAGCAATTTAGAAAAGCTATAAAACACCACCTGTTCCTCTTACACTTCTCTCAATACCAGTTACCATCACCTACCCCCTCAACTTTCCCTAAGCCCCCATTATAATCCAAAATTGATCTGATCTATCTCTTCTTGTATAACAAGAAAGTTACCATTGTATATAGTTGAATAATTAAGATGTACAAGGTTTTCCTAAGTTGAATCCTGTTAGATCTCCTGTTACATGTAAACTCATGACAGCCTGTTGCTATCTGTGAGCACTTTATGTTTACTGTAAACCGCGCTGATGAGAAAGAGTGCGGTATATAAGAACGTTAAATAAATAAATAAATAAAAATAATGAGGCAGAGTATAGAGATAATTCAGTCTCTCTAGGCTTCTCAAATTCCCAAAGGGTAGATGACGGCACTTTGCCACTGGAAACCCTGCCCAGTGTAGAAAGGCAGCTTTTCCAGGACAAAGTTAATTCTCTCCCATCAGCGAATGAGCGAAGGAGAGAAACAGGGCGGAGTGAAACACCCTACTCTTGACCCCTCCCCATACAGGGAGAGGTGAAGGGGGCTGAGAAGTCCCTCTAGTGATGGAAAACTGTACCAGCAGCGGCCACCAGAGGGAGCTGAAGGCAAACAAAATCCTCCATGCTCCGGGGTCCTGCAGGAGGAAAAAAACTATAATACCTCTGTGGGCCAACTGCAAATTATTAAAACTTTGCGGAGTATGGTCACACCTTTTGAGAAAAATGGTCGTGCCACCATACATGAACATTTAGCTGCAGTCAAAGATGCCTTCCGGGCTCTGAAAATTACCAGGGAGGAGGACATGGTTCTGTATCTTCCATGGTCCTTTGATTTACCCTGTCAGCAGTTTATCCGGGCCATGGGAAATGATGTAAAGAATAATTTATTTATTTACTTTCTCTTATATACTGCGCTATTCTGCATCAGTGCGGTTTACATTGAACAAACTGAAATTACATTGAACAGGGCATTATAACTTGGAGATAACTATTTTACAGGGAACATGGGCTATGGAGGGTTAAGTGGCTTGCCCAAGACCACAAGGAGCACCTGTGGGACTAGAAACCCCAGTCCTTCCGGCCCAAGGTTGCTGTCCTCTAGTGGGATTTGAACCCCCGACTTTCCGGCCTGAAGTACCTTGCCCCAACCACTAGGCCACTCCTCCACTCCTGACAATAATATTGTCATCTTTGAACAGGCACTAAAGAAACATTATGGGCCATATCCTGATGCTATCGCTGCAAAACATGCAGCATATAATATGACTTATGGGGAAGAGGAAACACCCCGAGAGTTTGCCTACAGACTTAGGCAGACCTTCTTCTAGAGTGATCCTCCCTGGGAAACGATAGAACACCATCAGGAGTTTTGTAATCTTTTCTGTCAGTTGCTCCTTCCATCTGTTAAGGCTTATATGTCTGAGAAGTGTCACGAACCCCTGTCACGTGTGATAGAACACGCTGAGTGGATTTTTGAAGCTGTTCCTAACACGAGGGCTAGCAATGGCAGCAAAGTAAAGGATTGTCCCCTGCAGATACAGGTGACCCGAGGACAAGTGGTCTCAGACAATCTGGTCTTCTTCAGTCCTAACTCCCACTTTGAGGAGTTGGGCCTAGCCATGGGTCCCATACCCTGCATGGAGGCCACAGCTCCCTGACTACACTTATTGCTCCAAACCCAGATTGCATTCACTTTGTGAAAGGCGAACCCCTGGGATTCCTAGTGGGAGAATCGTTCCCAAATGTGGAATTGAGTCTCCAGATTATTGGGGAAGCCCCTGTTTCCTGGAACCTCTGTGAAGGGGGGTGGGGAACCCCTGGGTGTATAAGGTCCTCACCCCGAGGCCTCCTCACCTTACAGTTTGTCTGGCCACATAGTGCTGTGAACTCTCAAGTGGACCTAGAGTCTGACCATCTGATTTTGTCAAGTAAACTCGATGAGGCTGTTAGTTCCCTCAGCCACCAGGTGGGGGGGGGAGCCTCATGCTGTCCAAGCCATCGAGGTCTCCTCTCTCCAAGATGAGATTGAGGAGAAGGCTGAAATACCCCCAAACAAACCTGTTCTGGGATTTGACAAAATGGTTGCAGGAAAACTTGCTGAAGCAGACGCCTGCATTGATGAGTCAGAAAGGGCCCAATTAAAAGAACTGCTGTACCGACATAAGGACCTGTTTGCCACTGACACCTATGACTGTGGTCTCATCGACCTACATGTCACCCGTATTCCTACGGATCCAAACAGTAAACCCGTCTTTGTGAGACAGTATAAAGTCCCATTGGCCTCCTATGAATCTGTTCAGGAAATCATCAATTCCCTAGAACAAAAGGGAATTATATGCCAATGCAACAGTACTTACAATGCCCCGCTGTGGCCTGTCATCAAAAAAGACTCCAGCTGTCACTTAGCTTTGGACTATCGCCAGCTCAATAAAAAGGTACCTCTATCCAGATGGCCTATGGCACATCTGGAACAGAACTTAGCCACCATCAAGGGCGCAAAGTACTTTACAAGCCTGGATCTGGCCTCAGGATTTTGGACTATACCCGTCCATCCAGAAGACCAACATAAGCTGGCTTTTACCTTTGGTAGGCGACAATATACTTGGAATCGGACACCATTTGGTTATCTGAATGCACCAGCAGACTTCAATATTATCCTGCATAAGGCTTTGCCTGATGCTGAGACTAGAGGCACCCTCATCTATGTAGACGGCATTCTGGTGAAGAGCACAAGTTTTACTGACCATTTGCAAGAAACAGAACATGTTTTCCAGCAACTGAAAGCTGCAGGAGCAAAGCTGTCCTTGTGAAAGGGCCAATGATGCCGGAAATCCCTCAATTATTTGGGTTACGAAGTTTCTGCTGATGGACTGCAGCCTCAAAGGAAAAGAATTGCGGCCTTGCAACAACTCAAATGTCCAACCAACATGAGTGAGCTGCGCTCATTCTTGGGTATTTGCAATTATTCCCGCCAATTTGTGGACCAATATGCGGAGATTTCCCAAACCCTGGTCAAACTCCTCAAAAGAGATGAACCTTGGGCATGGAATCCCGACCAAGAGGCAGCTCTAAAAGAGCTGAAGGCTGCTTTGAGTCGAGCTCCCTGTCTTGCCTATCCGGAGAGTGGCAGAGAATTCTTTGTGGAACTAGGTTTCACCGATCACTCTATGAGTGCTATTCTGTACCAGATGCATGACACAGATAGGAAAGTTATTGCCTATGCCAGCAAGGCTTTAACGGAAGTGGAGAAGAAATACTCTGACTGTGAGAAATCCTTGTTGTCCACAGTCTGGGCCCTCCAATATTTCCGCAATTATATCCAAGGTGAGAGGTTGGTTGTTGAGACCCATCACCAACCCATCAAGTTCCTAGGCAGTGATCGGATTAAATCAGGACAAGTGCCAAAAAGCCGCATTGTTTCCTGGACCTTAGCTCTTCAGGGATGTCCCCTAGAGGTATGCTCAAAACCGCAAGGATGCAGCCACACAGGGCCTGGCTGAATTGCATGATTGACCTACCAGAGAACCATTAGTTGGTAATTTAGACACCGAAATGGAGTCATTTACACCTGAGCTTTCTCGTCATCGTCCTTATGATGAGACCCTCTGTAAAGGCTACCCCAAAGTGTATGTGGAAGGTTGTGCTTACTGTCGAGAGCCTGACCATGAACTGGTAGCAGGTATAGGTGTAGTTTGGAACCAGAACTACCCTTGTGAACCCTTGAAGTACCTTTTGGGTACCAAGACTAATCAGTATGCTGAGCTAGCTGCACCACTGGCAGCTCTCCAGTCCGCTGCTCAGGGAGGGGTTCGCACCCTAACCATCTGTACTGACTCAGATTACATCCGACAGAATTTTGTTTCCCACTTACCCATTTGGAAATCTAACAATATGTTGAATTCCAAAGGGAAACCTGTCAAACATGCTGAATTAATTCTGGCCTTGGACAAGGTAACTCATGAAAATGACATGACCATCTACTGGAAGAAAGTGAAAGGTCATTTCCGTGTTGACAATCCTGACAAGATTGGAAATGATCTTGCTGATCAGCTTGCCAAGGAGGGTGCTATCTCTGAAGACCTCTGGCAGTTGGAGGCCCCCGAGACCAATGGGCTCCGAACTGTGAAGGCGGTTACCAGGCGACAAGCCCAACTATCCACCATGCCCCCTGTGGTTCAATGGTGTAGTGAGATCACAGATCTCGACCTCGTGCAAGCCCAGAAACAAGATACTACTCTCGGGTGTTTCTACGTTTTTCTGCAAAACCCCCAGGAACACCCATTAACTCTGCAGGATTGTCAAGACAATGAGGAACTGAGGATCCTCTACATTTCCAAGGACATGTTCCACTTCCAGAAAGATCTGTTGATTCGGACAAGCAAGCATGGTATTGTGCAATGGGTGGTACCTCAGTCTTTCCGTCGAGTTATGCTGCAACACGCTCATGACGAGCCTTGTGCTGGTCATAGAGGTGACAGAGTAACCTATGACATGTTGAAACAAGTGGCCTACTGGCCCCACATGTACCAAGATGTCCAATTGTATACTAAAGGTTGTCTGATCTGTTGCAGATTTCAACCTGCAACTCCTTTTCATAGAGCACCTTTGAGAAAGAAAGGTCTGACCATGCCTTGGTCTGATCTCCAAATTGATTGGATCGGCCCTGTGCTCCGATCCTCTCGAGGCAACAAATATATGTTGACCGTTTCCTGCTTATTTACCAAGTGGGTCGAGTGCATCCCAGCATCCAACTCTACCACCGAGACCATGGCCACCTTGTTGTTAAACCATGTTTTCAGCAGGTGGGGCCTACCCATGCGAGTGGAATCCGACCAGGGTTCCCACTTCACGGGACAAGTCATCAAGCATCTGTATAATTTACTGGGAGTGAAAGCCAAAGTCCACATTGCTTATCATCCACAATCCTCTGGACAGGTGGAGAGAGCAAACAAAACTATCATCAGTATCTTGAAGAAGTATGTTTCTTCCTCTGGGAAGGACTAGGACATCAAGCTGCCCTTGGTCCTGATGGCTATCAGAGCCACTCGTCATCGTGCTTCTGGTGTGTCTCTTTTTGAGATGATGACAGGTAGGGACATGGTTTTACCCCTTCATCTTCTTTACAGGACTAATGATGTGAACCTCGCGTCTGCTACAACTGCTCATGAATATGTTGCCCATTTAAGACCACACTTGCAAAGTGCCTTTGCCTTTGCCCAAAAGAATTTGGACACTGCTGCTAGGGGTAGGAAAGCCTACTATGATTTGAGGACTACCTCTAAAGAATATCAGATTGGCAATAAGGTATTCTACTACAATTTTGGTAAGAATAAGGTCAAAGACTGTAAATTTCTACCTAGCTGGAACGGTCCATTTCCTATTATGGATAAAGCCTCCCCTGTTGCTTATCAAATTCAAATGAAGACAGCTACTGAGAGGGAAGGCTCTCTTAAATGGGTCCACATTAATCAGCTTAGACTGTGCCATCCTAGTAAGCTCCTTCCTGAAGAACCTCTTGATGAAGTGAGTGATACTAACCTTGAGGCAGGATAGCCTATTCTATTTTACAGATGGAAAACCAAACTTTGAAGGTCCTGTTCCTGATTTTGATGTTAGCAGGATCTGAAGTTGCCAGATTGATTGAGCCTGGCCCACCTTCTGGTGTCGTGCTACAGGATACGCCTGGTTTCCTGATCACACAGTCTCAGACTGTCACACAGAAAGTCATTGTGTGTCATTAGATCCCTGACATGTTTTACAGAAGCATTTTAATATTTCTGTGCCACACACACCTAACACACAATGATGGTTAAAACCACAGCAGAATTGTCTATGCTTAAAGATCTTTTGAACGATGAGCATACTTTCATGCAACCAATATGTGATCTTACTTATGATTTGTTTAGAGAACTAGACAATAGCATCAGTAACTTGATTCAAGGACAAATTCCTTCATATTTGGTATATTACAGAAGCTTTCACTGAAATAACCTGAACTCACATTGAGCCACTCCAGATCCAGATGTTGGATGTGTTTTGAGGTCATGAGATTAACTTCACTGCAGCCTTGAACTATCTTCTGGACTATAAGGACTCTCACACAGTTGAACTGTCTATTGACCAAGAAAACCTTGCAATTGCTGATTACAACTTTGATTCACGTGATGTGGACATTTTACAAACTGATTTTATGTCACATGCCATTGTGCCTGGTATTTTCTTTCTGTTGGTGCTCCAGTTCCTTATCTCCTTGTATCAACAGAGACAGATTCTTACTCTTCGTCGCTCTATGCATCCTGCACCTCCGCTACCTGCCATGCGTCTGCAGGATTTGCTGGAACGTCACACTTTTGAATAGTGTCACCATTTTCTTTTCAAGTTATCCATTACTCTTGAGTTGTCTTTTATCATAGATAGCATGTGTTTATTTTACTAACATGTTTACACATTGCTTATCATTACATTTGAGTGTTCACTTTGGTGTTACACTAACACATTATATTGCATTACCGATATACCTTTTTGGTTTTAGTTACACTATATACTCTTGAGTTTGAAGTTAACACACGTTTTCTTGATTGAATTGATTTGACTGCACCTATGTCATTTTATTTTAACTTCTTTTATTGCTTGAGTGTATTCACAGTATTATTCCTCATGCAGTATTGTTTTCATCTATTGTGCTTGAAGTATTATCCACTTATTATGCTTTAGTGAACCATTTATCATTTGGTTCTGACCTGCACGGTAGTACTGCTAGATAGGTTTTGTACGATGGAGTGTACTCCCTTGTAGAATATTCCATCTTACAAGGGGGGGGGGGAGATGTAGGGCTGGTACCCCTGGAATTCTACACCTGCAGTTCTCCAAGCTTGACCTCCAAGCAACTGCTTGCGCAGCGCTTCTATGTGTGCATACAGAAGCCATTGTCCCTGGCTAATTCATTGCCCACATGCAAGAACATCTGCTTCTCCGGTGCTTATCTATAGCTGGTTCTACTGGCCTTGGACACTTGCACCTATGCCCAGAAAACTACATACTGTTTTCTCAGCATGACATCTTACTGTGGATCCTTTATCTGCAAGAAGATGCCCGTCATCTACCTCCTGATTCGCTGAGAACACCTCGGACTGGCTTGTGCCAACCGATCACTGGACCTATGACGGAGAATCATCACAAAGAATAATATAGTCTGCGCAGAAGAACTTACACAGAACTTACACGGGTTCTTTCGCTGTTTATGCACTGCTTACCTGATTTCTGCAACCTGATCTGTCTGCAAGACAGCCACACTACGTGTGGGCCAGGCCATTCTCCTAAGGTCTGAGATAAGACTTTCACAGATACCTCCAGTTCTGTGTCCTACCATGGCTCACCTCCGAAAAGGGCTGTAGCCTGTGTTATCTAGCTTAGCTGCCTCCTTAGACGTGCTGCTCCAGAGTCTCCGGACATCAGTCCCGAGTGACAGACGAAGCTAAGGTACCGACTTATCTCTCGCCTCCTCCGGATGGGCAAGAGTAGTTAGAAACTTATTCCATAACTTTTCTCAGTGCAGAGCGAATCAGTGATGTTTGGTTACTAATTAGTGATTTCTTACTTTGTCCAATTGTAATTCTGTGTCGTAACAAATTTCTACCTCACGTTTCCAATTACATATATATGTTTGTATATTTTTCTACCTGGCTGTCCATAATAAAATCTAATATATATATATCTACAAACCAGACTTCTTTTGTGGCTCATTGCCAGAATAACTCACAGAACTTCGGGCTGGGTATCAGTAGCCAATTTCCTCTAGACATAACTGAGAGCCTACCTAACTTATCTTTTTGCGCTACTAATAATCCCTACAGACCGTGCTATGAGTTGCTTATCATCCTCTAGGGAGGGAGGAGTGGCCTAGTGGTTGGGGCAAGGTACTACAGGCCGGAAGGTCGGTGGTTCAAATCCCACTAGAGGACAGCAACCTTGGGCCGGAAGGACTGGGGTTTCTAGTCCCGCAGGTGCTCCTTGTGGTCTTGGGCAAGCCACTTAACCCTCCATTGCCCATGTTCCCTGTAAGTATTAGTGTATGTGTCTCATATCCCCTCGTGTTAAATGTATCCCCAACCGCTTTGACCCGGTGAAAAGTGGGATATCAATGCAGCTAAATAAATAAATAAATAGGGTGTCTGTGGAGGCTGTGCCCCCCTGGTGTTGGGGGGTCATTTCCAACAGGGGAGCTTCCAGACTCAGGATTATTCTCCCCAGAATCCTTTCTTTTTACAGCAGACTTGGTCCTTCTGGCATGAAAATTCAGACCTTGCGGCATCTGGGTGCTGTCTCGTGTAGGGCAGGCTGAGAGTGGAAACCCTGTTCAATTACCTTTGGCTAAGCATCCCCGGCAAGGGACAACCTTTGGAGATGGAGAACTTCTGGGAGCTGTCTGAGATTTTCACTATTTTATTTTATTTACATTCTCTTATATACCATGCTATTCTGCATCAGTGCGGTTTACATTGAACAAACTGAAATTACATTGAACAGGGCATTATAACTTGGAGATAAATATCTTACAGGGAACATGGGCGATGGAGGGTTAAGTGGCTTGCCCAAGACCACAAGGAGCACCTGTGGGACTAAAAACCCCAGTCCTTACGGCCCAAGGTTGCTGTCCTCTAGTGGGATTTGAACCCCCAACCTTCCAGTCTGAAGTACCTTGTCCCAACCACTAGGCCACTCCTCCACTCCACTATAACTCGGATTCAGATGATTCGGTACTGGGCTCTGACGTGGATGAAGAAGTACTCTCACCTTCAGAAGATTGTGAAGAGGCTGGGGTGTTTCGCCTATTCCGGAAGGAGGAGCTGGAAGCATTGATAACCAGGGTCTCATCCATCTTTGAGCTTGACAGATGCTTCTGGCACTTAGCAGGAGCTGAAGGTAAACCTGCTCTTCAAGGGGTGCGGAAATCCACCACTGTCCTCCTGTTCCCAGACGTGATCAAGGATATAGAAACATGATGGCAGAAAAAGACCATATGGCCTATCTAGTCTGCCCTTCCATATCAACTTTTTTCTTTTTTACTTTCTTGAATTCAGATACTATCAGATACTACCTCTACTGGGAGACTATTCCACGCATCTATCACACTTTCTGTAAAGAAATATTTCCGCATATTATTCCTGAGTCTGTCCTCTTTCACCCTTATCCTATGTCTCCTTGTTTCAGAGCTTACTTTCAATTGAAAGAGGCTTTCGTCCTATGCATCTATGCCACGGAAGTATTTAAACATCTCTATCATATCTCCTCTATCCCCTTTCCTCTAAAATGTACATATTGAGATATTTAAGTGTGTCCTCATATGGTTATAACGAAGACCATTGACTATTTTAGTAGCCACCCTCTGCACAGAGGCACTATCACCTCCTGTTTTCTGCAGGCCATTCCTCTCCCTATGCACCCAAGCATCCTTCTGACTTTTGCTGTCACCTTTTCTACCTGTTTAGCCACTTTAAGATCATCAGAAACAATCACTCCCAGGTCCCGTTCTTCTTTCGTGGGCAGAAGTATTTCACCCCTTATACTGTACCACTCCCTTGGATTTTTGCAGCCCAAATGCATGACCCTGCATTTTTTAGCATTAAATCTCAGCTGCCAAATTCTCAACCATTGTTCAAGCTTAGTTAGATCCTTGCTCATGTTATCTACTCCTTCCTTGTTGTCTACTCTATTGCAGATTTTGGTATCATCCGCAAAGAGGCAAACCTTACTCCGCAGCCCTTCTGCAATATCATCAACAAAAATGTTAAAAAGAATCGGATCAAGGACAGATCCCTGCAGCACACCACTGGTAACATCCTTCTCTTCAGAGTGAGCTCCATCCTTCTTTACAATTACATCCGCTGCCTCCTGCAGCAAGGATGGCAAGGGAAGGGCACCCATGTCCTCCTGTGAGAGGGGGGATGGGCCCTTCAAGTGCGCATCCGAAGCCTCCATGCAGGAATTGCAGAAGCTGGAGTCCGACGTAACTTTGCTTTCTGCAGACCAGACAGTATTTCATAGAAGGGCCACAATATGTGTCACTAACAGCGTGGCTTCTCAGGCTCAGGATGTGCTAATAAGATGCATTGCAGCATGCAATCCAGCCATATGGGTACCACCACCATATGCTATGGCCATGCACACCTTTCAGAAAGGTGCATACTCAGCATGCGTAGCATAGGTAATGCTTGCAGACAGCATAACAAGGTGGGAACCAGCAGAGTAAAAAAACTGCACCTCACCAAACAGATGCACTGCCTGGTGGATGAGGTCAAGTAGCCCCTTCAAAAACAAGTCAAATAAGACAGACTTAGTTTTGGCACTCACTCCTGGAGAAGCTCAAGGCTGAAAGACCATGTTGGGCCCAATCCTACTCCCTTCTGCCAAAGCCTACAGGCACATACCTCTGAAGGGCTGCCTTCTAATCCTCCGGGGAGAGCCAGGGGCGAGAGAGGGGACACTGAGGTTGTGCGAGGTGAAAGATCCTGCTCCCAAAACTCCTTTTCCAAACTTCTGGCTGATCAACTGGTCCTTAACCAGATAAGGATGAGGAGCTGAACCAATTCCCCTCCTCCGTATTGCATTACCCAAAACAACATAGGCTTTAAGGTAACTCTAGTTGAGCATCCAGCATCGAGCTCTAATGAGACGTTACCCCTAAGGGCGGTTTACTCATGAGCTAAAACAACTTTGTCCCAGAATTTTCACCACAGCTGCATCGATGCATCCACCATCTGCTAGAGACAGAGAAAATATTGAAGTATGCCCCTAGCTGCATTGGCTATTAAAGCAGGATGAGCTCATAAGAAGCCTCTGGAATTTTTTCTCTGCATCCATCTCTGCTGTAGGAGAACAGAGCCCACTTGTCTGGGCTGGTCTAGTAGGACAACATGTAATAGACAGATGGCTCTGTCCCTGGCCTAGCTAAAGATGCACTGGCCTCCCCCCACCCCCACTGGAGCTATTTTCTCGTCAGTTGTCCCCTACAAAGCTAGCAGCTGAGAACTAACAAGGAGCGAGTCCTTTACTCCATTCCTTTCAGAAAACATCTGTGGAGAGCCACTTGCCCAGGTGCTTCTGGGCCCCATATCAGAGAGAGGATGAGCATATGACTGCAGGCATGGAAACAGGACTGGCCCAACTATCAGGCAAACTAGGCGGTTGCCTAGGGCAGCACCTTTTCTATTTTGGGGGGGGGGGGGGTAGCAGCAAAGATAAGGTAATTCAAAGCTAAACAATAGATTCTGACATTCAGGAGGGGAGCAAGGCTTAAGATATGCTTGGCGTACCAATACCTTGAACCAATTTTGGGGCCAGCCTTGCATAGAGATCACCCAAGATGGCAGAGAAATGGGGAAGGACTGCATGCATACCTTTACCTGTGCCCAAGGTACTACACCCACAGCTGTAGCCCTGGAGCCTAGAGTCTTAAGGAAGGACAATCCCCAGGGTGGATTTGGAAAAGGAAGATCTTGAAACCCAGGAGTGAGGCCTTGAGCCTTTTCCTCCAAGGGCACAGAACCTTTCTTCCTTTGTCTCCAACATAAACGTCCACATACGCCATAGACTGGGAAGAAATAAAAATTGCTCCTGCCAAAATCTCAGATATCCTTGTGGTTCGAGCACCTGAGAAACTCTGAATCCTACTGTGAGCACTTCTGGTTCTGATTTGCCCTCCATAGCTAGTTTAAAAAATAAATGAAGACCAAGAATCCCTTCCATTGTAGGGGAAATCACTGTTATAGTCCTGCTAGATTGAGAGGAGAGCCTGAGCTGTCAGAGACCTAGGAGAGCATTTCTCATAACCATTTGGTGGTAATCTCTGAAGAGAACATAAGAGAATGTTCCCACCAGGTCTAAGACCATGAAAGATCTTTTGCCACCCTTCTGAACTGTCATAGACATTTATCCTGAGTGCCCTGAGTAGATACACCATTCATATGGCTGCTTTCTGATAGAGAAATGGGGCACCAAAACCTATGTTTGAATTAATCAGTCAAATGCTATTATTGCTGTGATCAAATTTATGGGTTACCAAGGAGCACCCATAAGCAGTGTCACAGAATTCAGTTACAAAGGCTCCCAGAACTGTTATGAAAGAATTCAGTCATGCTCAGAACTCAGTCATCTGCAACACAGTGGAAACTGACCCAGGCAAACCAACTCTCATGGGCTATCTTCCTAAAAAAAGGAGGGAGGTACCTGCTTAGACACACCTATAGCCTACTAAAATATCCAGGATCTTTCCAAAAGACAGTTACCCTCTAGACTAGGACGAAACAACTCAGCAAAACTGAGTTTGCTGTGATCACCACTCTATAGAGAAGCTCCCAAGAACTCTGGCTGTAATCTCTATGGCTCTATCTGCGCTATCACTTGGCCGGACCAATGGGGCTTCAGATGAAAGGAGCTCTTCAACATCAGTTGCTGCCACCATGTAGCACTCTCCTTGTGTGGGTCCATGTGAGAGTAGTTTGGGCATAGGAATGTCAAGCTAGCCAACATCTACATACCATTATCTTAAAAGGAGGACCGTGTGGTACTATCTGGGGATTGCTGAACCCAACACAAAAGAGCCCTCAAGTCATACAGCCACTACATACTGTTGCCCAAAGAGAGGATTAGAAAAACTGAAAACCTGATCAAGCAATGGCCCAATCCCATTACTGTGAAGATCCTAAGCTGCTTAATCTTTTTTGTCTAGGGAAGGAGAGGATAGTTTCCTTTGCATCCTGCCACATGAAGGGTGGAAACTGGTATTTCCTGCTCCTAGAACATCATCTCCGAACCTGAGGCAGTGGGAAGCAAGGAGACCACTTGGCTAGCAAAACAAGAGAGTTTACCTTTTCAGAAGAGTCTGAAAAAACCACGAGACATCCCATTCAAAGGAGAAAGGCTCTTCTCCATTCAAACTCACCAAGGGCCTTAACAATCTGTGCCTCCTCATCCCTCTACAAGGATCCCTTGGGAGAACCCAGAAGGGGATCCCTTCCAATTAGAACAATCCAGCCCTAGTCCATCTAACTAGGTTGCTGGAAGGAGTGGGGGGGGGGGGGGGACATGCAAAAGGGGAAAATCAGAGAGATCTTCAATCCGCTCACCAGGCATCTGCAATTCACAGAAGGCATGATCATTCTCTCCATGAAGCTTTTTCTCTCACTCCACACTCCTCCCACCTTCCCCCCTCCCCCACCCAATTTAAAAAGAATGGCTTCCCAGTGAAAGTGTTCTCTTGCGGAGAAGTAAAGACAGGGAGCAGTTCAACCAGAGGTTTGCTGTAAGCATAGGCACTGGGAGAGCACTTATCAGCATTTCCTTTACCAGAGACAACCAAAAGTTAAATCCTAAGAAATTGTTCAACTGAACGTTAACGCCCAGGGAGCAGACTTACTGATAAATCCGGGAGCTAAGGATCTTGCTATATCAGGGGAATTAATCCAAAGACAGTTTCCCTTGGAGTTTGATCAGGAACCTACTCTGACAGTGGAGGATAGCCTGGAGACAGCTACCTGGGGGCCTAACAATCCTGCTGCACAAGTCACATGTCTTTACCATCTGCTGGAGACAGAAGTGCTGAAGACTAGAAGACAGCAGCAGCCTCCCATAAGGAGAATACAATTAGATCAGATTTATTTCCCCTGCCTTCATTGGCTGGCAGGAGTACATAAGCTATTTGTCTGTACTGGTCTTGCATGGGTAATAAAGGAATCTGTTTTAGGGGCTACACAAAAGAAAATACCCATTATATCACAACTCATTTAGTTGACATAAATCTCAGATGCTCATTGGTTACATACCGTGTGGCACACACTTTAAATTATACTGCATCACATATCGTGTTCATCAGTTTTGGCCCCTTGAAGAAAATATATCCCTGAAGATATCATGTCAGTTGACACCCTGGTCAGAGTGGGACTCTCTCAACTCCTCATCTAAGGGACTAAAGGGTGTAAGAAGTTCTATGCTGTCCCAGAGAAGGAGTGCATTGGTTTGGCATTCCCAAGGTTTGCCATTCCCAAGGTGGATGCGCAGGTCATGGCAGTTACCAGATGGACCACCATTCCTGTGGAAGGCGGATCGGCTTCAAAGGATTTTCTGGAACACAAGGTAGATTCATTTTTACGAAGCCAGTTTGCTGTGGTGGCGGCTATTCTACAGCTGTGGTATGTACCAGCCTGATGTCTTAAGCCCTGCTTCAGTGGATTCCATTGTATGGTACTAACCCTCTTTTGGAGTTGACTGTGGTCTTCTTTTCTGATGCCATGTATGACCTGGTACATTTGGCGGCCAGGGATGGTGCCTGATAATAGTGCCACAGCATTGGTTTTGGCTCTGGCACTAGGCAGCGGATTCATCTTCCAAAGCCCAGTTGGCACAACTGGCTTTTAAGGCGAAGCTTCTTTCTGGAGCCTAATGGGAGAAGCTGATAAAGGACCTGGGTGAGACAAAATGTTACTGCCTTCCGGAGGACAGGTCCAAGGGGTCTGTGAAGTGGGCGGGTGCCCCTTCTCATAAGCCTTCGTCCATCCACCAAGGGTGCACTGGCAAGATTCCCAGGGGGCTCGGACCTCTCATCATTGCCAACCTGGAAAACCTTTCTTCCCCTCTGCTTCTGGACTTTGGGCTTGTTCTCAGTCCTTTCATGGAGTGCTTGAACCCAGGGACTGAGTCCCTTCCAGAGGAGTACCCTCCTGGGCTGTGCAAGGAAGGTCTGAGGGCCCATTCCCTGGTTCCTCCAGTTGGAGAGAGACTTCATCTTTTCTTTCAGGAATGGGCCCGGGTTACCAAGGATTACTGGGTGCTAGACACCATTTAGTTTGGCCATACCTGGAGTGAAAACAGCCAATTCCGGATGCCTTTGTCATCTTTCATTGTGGGTCTGAAATCAAAGTGCCTCTGACGTGGCCTTCTTAGACAAGTTGCTGCGCCTTAAGGCAGTGGTGCCCATCCCACTGGACAGGAGGGGCAAGGGCAGATACTTCATCTATTTTGTAGTGTTCAAATAGGACAGTTCCTTCTGGCCCATCTGGAGGTCAATGAGCATTTGCGCATCTTCCACGTCCGCATAGAAACCTTGCACTCTATGATTCAAGCAGGGCACTGAGGGGAGTTTTTGGTTTCTCTGGATCTGGCCAAAGCGTATTTTCATATCTTGATCCAGGCAGATCAGCAGCAGTATCTGTGTTTTGCCATGCTTGGCTGTCACTTTCAGTTTGCTGCCCTCCCTTTAGGTCTATCCACTGCCACCAAAGACATTCTCCAAGGTCATGGTGGTAGCGGCTGGGGTGCTGCAGCACCAAGGGACATATGTCCATCCATATCTGGATGACTGGCTCATCTGGACCCATTCCTTTCAGAGGCATCTCAGGTAGCGTCCTAAGTGGTGCCTCGGCTGGGTGATCAATTGTGGAAAGAGCCAGATGTTGCTTTCCTAGTCCCCGGAGTTTCTGGAACATTTTTCGACATTTAAGTGGGCAGAGTTTTTCTGCCAGAGGAGAAAGCCAAACGATCATTGGATTGCCTGGTGTTGTTCTGTGCACAGCAGGCTCCGAGAGTCTGGGATTATCTTCAGCTCCTCTGATTGCCCCCGAGTTCTCAGGAGTTTGAGCACAGGCTCCCGCTCCCATCGATAGTGAGGTCCAGCCTGTGGTAGTGGCAGCAGCCTGGTCATCTGAGGAAGGGCGTGCTGCTGGACAATTTCTCCTGGATCCTCCTGGTGATGGATGCCCATCTCTCGGGCTGGGGAGCCCATTGTCAAGACCATATGGCCTAGGGCCATTTGAACTGCAGGTAAGCAGTGTGATCCATCAACCACCTCGAGGCAAGGGCCTTCAGGTTGGCTCTTCTGTGTTTCTGACCCCTGGTTGAGGGCTGGGCAGTTTGAGTGTTTTCAGACAACACCATGGTGGTAGCATCTGTCAATTTGCAAGGATACATGAGGAGTGCCAGGGTAGCTCTGGAGATGGCTCTCCTGTTTGCCTGGGTGGAAAAGAACCTCCTAGCCTTGTCGGCTAGCACATTGCCAGGGTGGACAATATAAAAGCAGACTTCCTCAGCTGGCACTCTCTGGATCCTGGAGAGTGGGAGTTGAATCAGGAGGCATTTCAGTTGATTCTACACCACTGGAGTTGCCTCAAAATGGATCTGATGGCAACCTGCTCCAATGTCAAAGTTTGCCGCTTCTTCAGTTGCCACATACAGACAGGTTCCAAGGGCAGTGCCACCCTGATTGAGCCTTAGCCAAGTCAGCTCCTGCTATATGTGTTTCCTCCGTGGGCCCTGGTGGGGCATGTGCTGCAGCGTATAGAACACCTCCTGGGCAGGATTGTTCTGGTGGTGCCAGACTGGCCGAGGAGAGCCTGATTTGGAGACCTGATGTGGTTCCTGCAGGCACCTCCTCTTCGGTTGCATCTGTCTCAGTGCCTGTTGTGACAGGGACCGACTATCCTGGAGGACCCAGCTCCCTTCTTGCTTACAGCTTGACTCTTGAAAGGAGACAGCTAGTGCATAAGGGCTACTCTTCAGTGGTAGTCTCTACTCTGCTTGGAGCCCAGAGGAGGTCTACCATGCTAGCATACATGCGGATATGGTGCCTCTTTGGTATGGCACTTGACAGTTGGCTTCTGTGGATGGCCTGGAGAAGGGCCTTTCCCTTAGCTCCTTGAAAGTTCAAGTGGCAGCTATGTCCTGTTTCCGAGGTCCGGTGACTGGTAAGTCTCTGGCCTTGAAGCTGGATGTCTCACGCTTTCTTCAGGGGATTTGGCATCTGTGTCCTCTCCTTTGTACTGTGATCTCTTCTTGGGATCTGTGTCTGGTGCTCAGGGCCCAGATGTCAGCACCATTTGAGCCGTTGACGCATGCTACTTTGAAGGATTTGATGCTCAAGATGGTCTTTTTGGTCACGATTTGTTCTGCAAGGCAGATTTCCAAGATGCAGGCTTTGTCTTGCTGAGATCCTTATCTATTTCAAATAAGGTTGTTTCCATTTGGCCTGGGCCTTCCCTCTTTCATAAGGTGATTTCTTCCTTACATGTGAACCAGGTGGTCTGCCTGCCCTCCTTCTCTAAGGTGCAGTGTCGAGGGAAGGATAATGATCTTCGCATTGTGGATGTCCAGAGGATGCTTCTCTGGTACATGGAGTTTACAAATTCCTTTCATTATCTGACCATCTTTTTGTGCTGTTTGCTGGCATGCACAAAGGTGACGCAGTGGCCAATTCAACTTTGAGACTCTGGATTATGGAGACCATTGCCTCGGCATATCTGCTGTGAAAGCACACGGTTCTGGTGGGTTTGCACACCCATTCTATCTGATGCAAGCATCCTTGGGGAGGAGCAGAGCTCAATAGCCTCTGCAGACATGTCGGGCGGCAATGTGGGCATCACTTTCCAGTTTTATCAAGCATTACCTCTTGAATGTCCATGCACAGGCGGACACGGCCTTTGGCTCAAGGGTTTTGCGAACTGCTGTATCTTCTTTCCGCCCAGTGGAGTTGTTGCTTTGGTACATCCCACTTGTCTGGACTGGTCTAGCAGGACTCAAAGAAAGGATATAAATGGAACAACAAGAGGCTGTACTGTTTGGATGGACTACATCTCTCTGTCACACGGAAAAGGAACCTAAGTGAAAAATTCAGGCATTACATAGATAGGCATTTAAACTAGGGAAAGGGGGTGACAGATGGAAAAGAACAAGTTCAGGACATCATTCCCAGCAAAAACATAACAACATTGGAAACAGTCACACTATTAACCCACACACAAATGGAAAGCAGGAAGAGGCAGGCAGAACAAAATCCATGCAAAATACAGGCAAGCCAGCCAACAAGTGCTGGAAAGCAATAAGCACAAATGCTCGCAGCCTAGCCAACAAAGTTCCTGACCTGGATAGTGTGTTGAATATCCGAGTGGGTGCCCATGTGAGCAGCAGCGATCATCACATGGTGTGGCTTGAGATAAAAATCAAGGCAGAGTCCAGTTTCAGCAAACTTAAAGTCCTAGACTTCAAAAATGCTGACTTCAGTAAAATGGCCAAATGCTTGATGGAGACATTCACAAACAGAGGAACACAGAATAGAATACAGGATAAAGCTAAAAGAGACAAAAAGAGAAATAAGGATAGCAAAATCAAAGGCAGAAGAAAAGATGGCTAAAGATCTGAAGCATGGAGACAAAACCTTTTTCAGGTATATTTGGGAGAAAAGGAAGACCAGAGGTGGAATCGCAAGACTCAAAAGTGCCAAGAACGGATTCATGGAAAGTGACATTGAAAAAGCAAAAATGCTAAACAAATACTTCTGTTATGTTTTTACTAAAGAAAATCCTGGAGAAGGACCACCTGTGATTGGCAAATATACAAATGGGAATGGAGAAGATGATATGTTTGAACAGCTTGCAAAACTGACAGTGGACAAGGCCATGGGACTGGATGGGATACATCCTAGGATACTGAAAGAGAATAGTGGACTTTCTCGAAACCAATAGGTTGCATGATCCGGGCAACATAGTTTTACCAAAGGACAATTATGCCAAACAAATCTGATTGACTTCTCTGGGTGACCAGAGAACTAGATCAAGGGTATGCGATGGATGTGATCTACTAGATTTCAGCAAAGCCTTTGATACTGTTCCTCACAGGAGGCTTACTTATCAAATAAACTGAACAGCCTGGGGATGGGTCCCAAGGTGGTGAACTGGATCAGAAATTGGTTGACTGACAGACGACAGAAGGTGATGGTAAACGGAACTCACTCGGATGAAAGGAAGATTATTAGCAGCATGCCCCAGGGATCGGTCCTGGGACCGGTACTGTTCAATGTATTTGTGAATGATATTGCTGAAGGACTTAATGGAAAAGACTGTCTTTTTGCGGATGACACAAAAATTAGCATCAGAGTGGACTTCCCTAAGGGAGTGGATAACATGAGGAAGGATCTACAAAAGCTGAAAGAATGGTCTAATGCTTGACAGTTAAGATTTAGTGTGACAAAGTGCATTGTCATGCACTTGAGATACAGAAATCCAAGGGAATTGTATGCGATAGGGGCGAGAAGTTGATGCGCACATTGTCATAGAGCGGAAGCTAATGAAAGTGAAGACTTAGAAAAAAACGCTGTCTTTCACAAAACAAATGATGTGCAGAAGATGCAATTGCCCTGCAGCACAGCTAGAGGGAGCAGGCGAAAACTTACAGAGGCTGAGTTAACACACCCGGCTGATGATTCTACAGAAGTTAATCAGCTGCACCTGGAAAGTAGCCTGGGGAACTCAAACGTGGAATGCCTTTATAAGCAGAAAGCTAGTGCAGGAGAGGGAAGAAGGAGGAGAAGGGGAGCTGAGACAGCCAGGAACAGCAGCCCAGCCAGGTCAAGCAGTGCAGCCAAGACAAGCAGCACGACAAGGACAGCAGGAGCTGGAAGAGGAGCAGAAAGAGCCAGAGAGAAAGACGGGCCGTGGAGAGTCAGTCTGGAGAAAGACTTGGTAGCAGGAGACCTCAGAGGTAAAGAGCTCAGAAGGAGAGAGCCATACCTGGAGAGAGGCCTACGCTCACCAGAAGACCCTGAAACAGGATTGAAAGGCTCCAGAAGGAAAGGTACTGATAGCAGAGTTACCTATACCAGGAAGCAAGGCAGTCTGGATTCCTCACCAGGTTTTCCTAGGCTACAGAAAGGTCAAGCAGTGCCTAGAAGCTTCCAAGAGAAAGTCTGCCAAAGAGACTGTGTCCTGAGAGAAGTGCCTGAGAAGGAAAACTCCAGTTATACCGGCTACAGGAAGCCAAGGTATGGTGACACTTTATTCATAAAGAGAAGCTCAGCTCCTAGAAGCTCTTGTAAAGCAGATATCCAGTTTGAAAGGAAAAGAAGCAGGCCAGAGTTTTATAAGTCAGGACGTAAGGGCATAGGAACAAGCCATGCTTATTTGAGAGCCCTAGAACAGCCTTACTGGAAACAAGGGAACAGAAACAGTGACGGGCAAACTATAGCGGCCAGGGAAAGCTCCAATTCAGAGGGAGATAACAATGACCCAGAGCCCATGCAGATAGCGCTTGAGGACCCTATTCCCTTATCTCAAGATGAATTAATGGATTGCTCCATTTGTATTGCGGGCAGTTTTGAATCACTCCCTGAACTGTGAGTTATACAGACATTGCTTTGAGAATACTCATGTTTGTGCTGAATGAAAGAGGAATGTTCACTCCTTTGTTTTGCTCTAAAGTTTGAAAGAATCCTGGGTTAAATCCTACAAGCAACTGTGAAGTTTGTAACAGTTTACCTCTTTACTTATGTTGTGGTGGAAGCCTGAAAAGAAGGACTTTCTGTATTTCTGTATCTCAGCGAACCTTTTGCGTTAAAAGGGAAATAAAAGCCTTATTTACCCTCTACTTGGCATACACAATTTATTCACATAAGGAGCAGGACTACAAAGACCAAGATACCCTTGGCCTTAAAAGAGCCCTCTACTCCCAGAAAATAATAATATGCTCAACCTACCCTTACAGCCACATACAAGGAGAAGGACCTTGGAGTGGTTGTTTCTGAGGATCTCAAGGTGTCAAAACAGTGTGACAAGCCAGTGACCAAAGCCAGAAGGATGCTGGTTGCATACAGAAAGGAATTATCAACAGAAAGGAGGAGGTACTAATGCCACTGTACAAGTCGCTGGTGAGGCCTCACTTGGAATATTGTGTTCAGTTTTGGAGACCATATCTCACAAAGGATATAAAAAGACTGGAAACTATTTATAGAGTAAGGCAACCAAAATAATTTTTAGCTTGCGCCAGAAGACATACGAGAAGAGACTTGAAGACCTAAATATGTATACACTAGAGGAGAGGAGGGACAGGGGAGATATGATACAGACCTTTAAACACTTAAAAATTATTAATGAACAAACTAATTTCGAAGATGGGGAAGCTGTAAAATTTGAGGGCATAACATGAAGCTGCAAGGGGGGTAAACTAAAAGGCAATGTCAGGGAATATTTTTTCACTGAAAGGGTAGTTGATGCTTGGAATGCCCTCCAGATGGATGTCGTGGGGACAAATACAGTGAAAGAATTCAAAATGGCATGGGACAGACCCAGTGGATCCCTTTATAGCAACAGGATAAAATCTAAATAAACTTAGCTATCTCTTATATCTCAACAAATAGGGGTGACCTGCATGGAGCGGGAGGTACACCCGTAAACAAAGGCATGGGGAAGGATGACCTGCATGGAGCAGCAGGTGCACCTACTCTGCCATCTTGCTGGGCAGACTAGATGGACCATGCTGGTCTTTATCTGCCATCATATACTATGTCACTAAGTAAGTAAAATGTCACTCTGAGTAGTGGTGGATAGATTCAGCAAAATGGCTCATTTTATATCCCTGCCTAAACTCTTGTATTGGCCGAAGTTTGCTACTCTTTTCTTAGAACACATTTTACAATTGCATGGGATACTCATGATAAAGGAGTTCAATTCATCTCCAGGTTCTGGAAGATTTTTTGCAGTCAGTTAGGGATAAAGTTATCATTTTCTCCAATGTACCACTCTCAGTTGAATGGTCAAACCGTAAGGACCAATCGGATCTTCGAAAAGCTTTGAGCTATCTTGTATTTCAGACCATCAGGACAATAGGACAGAATTGCTTCCTTGAGTGGAGTTCACACACAATAATGCCACCCACTTTTACATTAACGCTGCCACATTCTATTGTGTGTACAGGAGGCATCCTAAGTTCTTCCTCCATAAACCCATTCCTATAGATGTACCTGCAGTGAATAAATTGGTTTAACACCTGAGGGGGATTTGGCAAGTAGTTCAGTGTTCCCTGAGCTCTGCTACACAGAGACAGAAGCAACTAGTTGGCAGATGCCATTGTGAAAGCCCCTACGACAAGGTAGAGGACAAGGTATGGCTGTCCACAAGAAATATCTGATTCAGAGTACTCTTCACCAAGCTTAGTCTTAAATACATCAGGCCATGTGTAGTACAGGAGGTATTGTTCCGGTTTCAGTATGCCCTAAAGTACATGCTTCCCTTCATATCCCTAATGTGTTTCATACATCCCTGGTCAAATCAGCAATTGAGTTGTTGGGAAAGAGTTTCCCTCCTGGCTTTGTTATTGTGGATTGGAATCCTGAGTATGCAATTCAGAGTATTGTGGATTCTTGGTATTTGAATATTTAATCGCGTGGAAAGGCTATGAGCCTGAAGAAAGACCCTGAGTGGATGCATCTGATGTTCATGCCAGCAGACTTCTTCAGCAATTCCACGGCCCATAGCCTCTCAAACCCAGTCCAAGGGATCTGGGGGCCCCCCATAAAAGACGAGGCACTATCACATAGTTACCTCCCAAGAGGACTTCCTTGCATAGGAAGTGAGCTACAGTCTTTTACTTATGCTATTCCTGGTCTTAACCTGATTATTCAGCATGCCCCAATTGACCCTCCCAGGATGCATTCTGGTTTAATTGTTTCTTGAAGAATGCTTCCTCTCTGGCTCCCTACACCTATTTATACCCAGCAACTCCCATTCCACCTTGACCTCAGATAAATCTTACGTGTGATTTTCTGAGTGCGTTACTACTTCTGCTGATCCACAGTTTCTGATCTCTGCTGATCTTCCAGTTATGAACCTGTTCTGCTTGCCTTGACCTATGCCTGCTTTTTGACTACTCTTATGCCTGCTGCTGGGTTTAGTTCCTGGTTTAGAAGTCTCCTCCTGCTGTTCTGGTGCTCCAGCTCTTCTCTCACTTCCTTCTATGTTCTTGCAACCGGTGTGTCTACACTACCTCTGTGCAGAACACCTTGAACTTATACCTCAAGTCCTGGCAGCCTTTGAGTACTGGGGGGCTCAACCTGAAGAGAAAGGAGGCTGCTATAGATGAGCATGCACAACCTAAGCTCAAGGTCCCTGGTGTTCTCCATGGAGCTTTTTCTGGCTGTGACAGGATCTTTTCTTTCTCCACACATAGTACAGGATAGTTACTTAGCATTGACACTTCTATTGGTAGTGCTGTTCTTGTGCTTTTCTCCTTTTCTGCAATGGCTGGTTTTATTGCATCAAACATTTTAGCTGTGGGAATAAGATTGTCCTAGATAATCACATCTTCATTCTCCACTTTTCTGTCCAGGTCATGATCGCAGTGTTTTTCTACCATAGCAATGTTACAGTGTTTAATAGCTTTCAATGAATGAGACATAGAAACATAGAAATATGATGACAGAAAAAGACCACATGGCCTATCTAGTCTGTCCTTCCATATCAACAACTACAACAGTCCCCTTTTTACCTTTAGAGATCCTCTGTGTTTGTCCCATGCTTTTTTGAATTCAGTTACTGTCCTCATCTCTACCACCTCCACTGGGAGACTATTCCACGGATCCACTACTCTTTCCATAAAGAAATATTTCCACATATCACTCCTGAATTTATTTATTATTATTTATTTTTATTAGAGTCTCTTTTATACCGCGCTATTCAGCATCAGTGCGGTTTACAATGAACAATAAAATACACACATTAATAAATAAAATCTACCTCCCTTCACCCTCATCCCATGTCCCCTCGTAGCAGAACTTGCTTTCAATTGAAAGAGGCTCTCTCCCTGAACATTTATTTTTATTTTATTATTTTTTTTTATTGATATTTCAATTAATACAGTCCAAACACAAATTGCGAAGAAAATCAGCGATGCAAAGCAAAATCCAAAAACAAGCAAACAATTAACATACATTTCCGCTACACAGGCCACATTATGGAGAATACAGCAGTGAAAAGACACCATGGCAACAACATTTAAGGCTACCTTTACCCAAGCACAACAAAAGGAAAAAGAGAAAAAGAAACAAAAAAAAAACAATTACAGTTAAACCTAGAATTTCTATTAAACCTGAAGTGAAGTCAGGAGGGAATCAAGCTGAGAAGAATCAGAAAATACATAATTAATCCCTTGGATAGTGACTAAACACTTACAGGGAAATCGAAGAAAAAAGGTTCCCCCCCCCCCCCCCAGCCAAAACACAAGGTTTAAGCTGGAGGAAGGACCTCCTCCGAAGTTGCGTTTGTCGGGAGACATCTGGGAAAATAGACACTTTCTGGCCATAAAAAAGAGAATTCTTTTTAGAGAAAAAAGCCTTCCCTGAACATTTATGCCATGGAGGTATTTAAACATCTCAGTCATATCACCTCTATCCCGCCTTTCCTCTGAGGTGTACATATTAAGATCCTTCAGTCTGTCCTCATATGCTTTATAATGAAGACCACTAATCATTTTAGTAGCCACCCTCTGCACCGACTCCATCCTGTTCACATCCTTTTGAAGGTGCAGTCTCCAGAATTGCACACTATACTCCAAATGAGGTCGCACCAAAGACTTATACAGAGGCATTATCACCTCCTTTTTTCTGCTAGCCATTCCTCTCCGTATGCACCCAAGCATCCTTTTAGCTTTTGCCGTCGCCTTTTCTACCTGTTTAGCTACTTTAAGATCATCAGACACAACCATGCCTAGGTCCCGCTCTTCTTTAGTGGACAAAAGTACTTCACCCCCTATACTATATTGCTCCCTTGGATTGCTGCAGCCCAAATGCATGACCTTACATTTTTTAACATTAAATCCCAGCTGCCAAATTCTAGACCATTCTTCAAGCTTAGCTAGATCCCTCCTCATGTTATTTACACCTTCCTGGGTGTCTACTCTATTGCCGATTTTGGTATCATCAGCAAAGAGGCAAACCTTACCCAACAGCCCTTCCGCTATATCACTAACAAAGATGTTAAAAACAATCGGACAAAGGACAGATCCCTGGGGAACACCACTGGTAACATCCTTCTCCTCAGAGTGAGCTCCATTTACTTGTACTCTTTGTCGCCTCCCACCCAACCAATTTCTAACCCAAGCAGTAACTTTAGGGTCCATCCCTAGGGTGCTCAGTTTGTTTATAAGTCACCTGTGAGGAACAGTGTCAAAGGCTTTACTGAAATCTAAATACACCACATCAAGAGCTCTCCCTCGGTCCAACTCCCTGGTCACCCAGTCAAAGAAATCAATCAGATTTGTCTGACAAGTCCTGCCTCTGGTGAATCCATGCTGCCTCGGATCCTGTAATCCGCTGGACTCCAGAAACTTCACTATTTTCTCTTTCAGCAGTGTTTCCAATAATTTACTCACCACCGAAGTTAAACTAACTGGCCTGTAGTTTTCAACCACATCCTTACTTCCGCTTTTGTGTAAAGGCACCACATGAGCCTCTCTCCAGTCCTTTGGCACCACTCCCGACTCCAAGGAGGCATTGAAAAGGTCAGTCAGTGGAGTTGCTAGAATGTCCCCAAGTTCCCTCAGTATTCTAGGGAGTATCCCATCCGGTCCCATCGCTTTGTCTACTTTAAGTTGCGCTAGTTTCTCACGAACACAGTCTTCTGAAAATTGTTCAAGATGTCCCTCGCTTCTGTTCCTATTTGTGGGTGTTTTCTGAGGTCCTGCTCCTGGTTCTTCATCTGTGAACACAGAACAAAAAATATTTGTTAAGCAATTCTGCTTTATCCTTATTAGCTTCTACATATTCCTCCCCTGCACCCTTGAGTCTGACAATACCACTTTTGCCCTTCCTCTTCTCACTAACATATCTGAAAAATGTCTTATCCCCCCATTTTATTGCATTGGCTATTTCCTCCTCCTTTTGAATCTTTGCCTTCTTGACTACTTTGCTAGCTTCTCTAAGTTTTTCCAAATACGGATGCCTCTCTTCCTCTCTGTGATCTCTTGTATTTCATGAAGGCCTCCCTCTTTTTCTTCACTTTTTCAGCTACTTCTTTCGAAAACCATAGCGGTCTCCTTTTCCTTTTACCTTTATTTACCATTTTAACAAAAAGGTTGGTTGCCCTTCAAATATCCCCTTTCAGTTTTGCCCACTGTTTTTCTACATCCCCCAGCTGTTCCCATCCCATTAAAGACTCTCTGAGGTATTGGCCCATCTTCGCAAAGTTAGTCTTCCTAAAGTCTAAGATCCTCATCTTTGAATGGATTCTAACAGCCCTAGTCCTAATACTGAACCACACCATCTGGTGATCACTGGATGCAAAATGATCTCCCACTACAACATCAGAAACACTTTCACCATTGGTAAGCACCAAGACTAGTATGGTCCCTTCACGTGTGGGGTCTGTTACCAATTGCCTGAATAGTTCTCCCTGTAGAGAATCCAGGATCTCCTTACTTTTAGATGATACTGCAGCAGGAATGTGCCAATCAACATCTGGCATATTGAAATCTCCTATCAGTAGCCCTTCTCCTTTCCTAGCAATGCTGCGTATGTCTTCAATTAACTTTGTCCACCTCTTCCTCTTGTGAGGGAGGTCTGTATATCACACCAATGCAAATAGATTTCTCTTTCTAGTTTAACCCACAATGCCACCTCTCTCCCTTTAAGCTCTGTAATTCCAAAGCTTTAATAGTAGTTTTTACATATAGTGCCACTCCTCCTCCCCTTCTTCCTACCCTACATGCTGCCTTATTGTGTCTTTCTGTATACAATTTTTCTGATATCAGCACATCCTATCCAGCAATGAGATGTGTGACTGTTTCCCAGTGGCATAAGTTACAATGAGGAGTTTTCAAGCAAATTTTTGTTGAAGGCCCCCTATTATCGTAGCAGTGGCCCTCCCCCCATCATACAGGCTCCCCCATGCAGCCCTCCCCCCCCCCCCAATGTGGTAGAAAACTTACTTCATTGCTTTTCCCATGCTGCTCTGCTCTTGTAAGTTCACCGCTGGCCTAGCAGCTGTTCCCCTCCGGGCCGAAGTCTCGTGGTGTGGTTGTTATTGTGAGACTTCAGCCTGGCGAGGAACAGCTGCTGGGCCTGCAGCAGACTTACAAGAGCAGAGCAGCTCAGCAAATGTGATTAAAGTAAGTATGCTGCACTGCTACTGCCGCCACTGTGTGTGGACCCCCTTTCTGCCCGGGCCTGCCCGCATTGTGGTGCTGCTTGGGTGGAATTTACGCCACTGCTGTTTCTAATTCAGTGCTAGAAAATCTGTATTTGTCTGTTTTACCAGATTTTTCTATGCTGGCTGTGAGCCATTTTGTTTGTAGTCCACTATCTTATTTTATTTATTTATTTATTTGGTTTTATATACTGCACTTTTTATAATCAGCACGGTTTACATAAGAACAACTCATTACAAGGAACAGGTTAAATTACATTGAACGGATATAATGAACAAGTAAATATGAGTTAATGCAATATCTTGTGCTGCAATCATCAGTCTCTCATCTTTAGGCTTAAATTCACCCCTTCATAACTATTCATGCATCAGGTTTTGATGTACTTATGGTTTCTGAAGTAACTCATTGTATATCCCACTGTATTTGTGCTTTAAACAATAGCTGGTGTAATTGTTTAAAGAGTTTTTCTCTTATTTTGCAAATTCTATTGCTTCTTTCCCTCCATGTATTGCTGGACTCTCACACATTCCTTCCCAGGAGCAATTTTTCCAAATGGATGAGGGGAAGGAAAGAGAAATTAGACTTACCTGCTAATTGTTGTTCCTTGAGGAACTCCAGTCCAGTCCCGCACCTCTGGGTAGCGTGCCTCCTCCAGCAGCTTGGAGACTGAGCATGTCATCTTTTTGATTACACTAGAGTACATATGCAGCTGGCACCGCCTACCAGCCCCAGTACCTATTGACAAAGCAGACTCAGAGGAGCAACAAATAAGTACTTGAACATGCAACAAACACTTTTACGTCTAAATAAACTAGTACCCCTTCCATCCCCTGAGAAGGATACCCCGCCCCCCCCCCCCTCTACAGGATGGAGAGGCCTACCTGTTGAGCGCCTGAGCAACTCCAACCAGCGGGGAGCGAGCAGCTGATAGCTCTTCTGGTCCGCCCCCTTCCCCCAAATGCTGATAACACACCTTCTACGGCTCCCCCTGGCCACTTCCTCCACCAAGGGAACCAGCTTCAGGACCAGGGTGTGCACAGATTATCACAGAAAGCACTCAGAGAGGGTTTTGGGAATGGACTGGAGATCCTCAAGGAACAACAATTAGTAGGTAAGTCTAATTTCTCTTTCCTTATCGTCCCTCCAGTCCAGTCCCGCACCTCTGGGATGTATCAGAACAGTTAAACTAATGGGAGAGACACGCACAACCAGCCTGAAGCACTGCTGATTCAAAACAAACATCCTCTGCCGCCTGGATACCCAGGCAAAAATGTTCAGAAAAAGTATGCCGCCCTACAGATCCCCACCAGTGGAACTAAACTATACTCTGCCCACAAGCCCTCATGGAATGAATCCGCAACCCCGCTGGCACTGCTCTACCCTTCAAGATCTATGCCGACATGATTGCCTCACTGACCCATCTGGAAATGGAGGCCTTAGCTGCCGCCTCACTTTTGTGCGGCCCGCCAAACAGAACCAATAGACGGTCCGATCTCCGAAAGGACAATGCCCTTTTCACATACCTTCGCAAGATTCTTTTACCATCCAGGTGGCACAGCTGTGGAGTGGCAAGGCGCATATCCGCTCTTGCCCACATCCGCGCTCGCCAGAGCCGGTAAGGAAACGGCCTGATTTACACGAAATGCTGACCCACCTTGGGCAAAAATGAAGGTACCGGACGCAGGACCACTTTCTCCTTGGAGAAGGAAAGGAATGGCTCCTAACATGACAGGGTCTGAAGCTCTGAAATCTCGTGGCAAGCAAATCACCACCAAGAATACCATTTTCAGAGTCAAATCCTTGAGGGAAACGCGACTCAATGGCTCAAAGGGTTCCCAGACAGCACCGTCAGATTGAGATCCCAAGGCGGTATCACTGCCCTCTTTGGCAGATGGAGGTGGGTCACTGCCCCTAGAAAGCTCAGCACATCTGGGTGTGTACCCAACAGCACCCCGTGGACCTTCCCTTGATAACCGGAAATCGCCGCCAGTTGCACCCTCAAGGAACTGGCGGTTAGACCCTTATCAAAACCGGATTGCAAGAATGCCAAGATGTTGATGGAGGCAGTGGAAGGGCACGCTTGCCTCTCTCTCCATACCACGATTCAAAGATGCGCCTACCAGATGCATGCTAGGTTCGTAGACCTCCTCTGGACCTGTAGCAAGGTCACTGTCCCCGAGCCCGATTATCCTTTCTTCTTCAATCTCGCCCTTTCAAGAGCCATGCCATAAGTGAGAATTGATCCACCTGGGGCATGCGAAGTGGCCCCTGTGTCAAGAGGTCCTTCCGAACCGGAAGCCACCACAGTCAATCCGCCAGTATCCAAATCAGGTCAGCATATCACGGATACCTCAGCCAGTCTGGTGCCACCAGAATTACAAATCCCCGGTGCGTCTCTATCCGTTGCACTAACCAGCCTATGGGCGCCCACGGGGGAAAAACAGAGAAGACCCTTTTCGAGCCACTGCTGAATTAGAGCATCCAGGCCCTTGGACATCCTCTCTTCTTCTTCTGAAAAACAGACAGGCTTTGGCCGACTCAAACATTGCCATTAGGTCCATGACCGGTGTGCCCCATCGACAGACCACCTGCTTAAACAGCTTCTGATTGAGCTGCCACTCTCCAGGGTCCATGTGCACTCGGCTGAGGTAGTCTGCCATCACACTGTCAACTCCCGCTATGTGTGCTACTGATAACACCTGGAGACGACTCTCTGCCCTTCCAAACAGCCTTTCAGCCTCCTCCTCTGGGACTGCACTGCCCGTGCCTCCTTGCCGGTTGATGTAAGCCACCGTGGTCACATTGTCCGAGAGGACTTGGACCACCTTCCCCTACAACCTTGGCTCAAAACTTTCTAGCGCCAAGGTCACCGCTTGCATCTCGAGCCTGTTGATCAACCACAGGGCCTCCTGAGGACTCCTGTCCCTGAACAAAAGCGTCCTTTGCAATGGGCTCCCCAACCTGACAGGCTGGCATCGGTCATCAGCGGAACCCACACCGGGGACTCCTTCCAGGCTCCCAACATGCAGCCACCAACTGATGGCTCTCCTGGCGCTCTGTGGGCAGGGGAGTACTTGGGACAGGGGCTGACTCTGATGGGACCATCGATGGAGCCCTTGCCCATGGGACTAGCTCGAGAGTGGACGCCATGGTCCCCAGTACCTGCAGATAATGCCATGCTGATGGTCTTGCCATCTTCAGGAACTGCTGTATCCACTGTCGTAGCTCCCACACCCGGTGATCTGGCAGGAAAACCCTGCCCACGCAGGTATCAAAGCACACTCTCAAATACTCCAGCTCCTGGGCCAGCCGTAACTTACTCTTGACCAGGTTGAACTCCCAACCGAGACTTTGAAGGAACTCTCCCACTTGTGTTGTTGCTCTTTCACTATCATCCCTGGACTTTGCCTGGATCAGCCAATCGTCTAGGTACAGGTGGATGAGAACCCCTTCCTTGCATAGAGCTACCACCCTCACCACCATGACCTTGTTGAAGGTACGCGGGGTGGTTGCCAGACCAAAGAGCAACGCTGAGAACTGGAAACGGCCCCTTGGCACCACAAAGCGGAGAAACTGCTGATGTTCTGGATGGATGGGAATGTGCAGATACGCTTCCGTGAGACTGAGAGTTGCTAAAAACTCTCCGCTTCCTACCGCCACTATTATTGATCGCAGCATTTCCATGTGAAAATGTGGTACCCGAATACAGCAGCATGCCTTCAAAGTCGAGAATTGAGCAAAAGGAACCTTCCTTTTGGGCACCACAAAATACATGAAGCATCGACCGCAAATATACTGGTCTTGCGGAACCAGTTCCATGGCTCGCATCTGCAGGAGACAAGTCAAGGTCTCTTCTACTGCTACTAACACTGCTGCGTCCACTTTGGGCGATCAAAGGAGCTCGTTCTTGCTCCAGCAGCGGGTATAGGCGCGTCACGGATTGCACCCCTTTAAGGCCAGCCTCCGGCAGATCCCACTCATCTGGATCATCTGTCCTACTACTACATGTACTGGGAAGACTTTCTGCGATTTCTGTACCGCCTGGAATAGCAGATCCTACAGCCCCTCTTCCTCTGCCAGGAGGTTAGCAGGCATATTCAGGGCCTTGAGGGACTCCAAGGTACTCATAGAATATGAGCCCTTTGGGGATGAGGAATTTTATCAGTACCTGTTTGCAATGATTGTAAACCACTCTGATGCCCTTCGGCCTGGGCGGTATATCAAGAAATTGCATAAACATAAGCATAAAGATCAGCATCAGTAGCTCCTCCCGGCGGAAAACCCGAACAATCCGGGCCTGATCCTCCTGTTCTTTGCTTTCTCCTTCTTCCAACTCCTCCTGCAGATCTAGCTCCATGTCAAGATCTTCCCTATCCAGCCCCTCCGACCACGGCAATTGCTGCCACTCCTCTAAGTCTCTAACCCGCTTAGACGCCACTGCTCCTGACTCGTGCTCTTTTGTGTCTGACAGTCCTGTGTTTTGGGGCTGAGGAGCCACTTGCCAAGCCCTGTTGACATAGGCAAAATGCCTTATGTAAAAGTAAGACAAACTCTGGTGAGAACTCCCCTAGGAGTCCTATTGCTTCCTGATGACAGAGGTCACAGCCTGGAAGAAAGCAGCTCTTGCAGTGAGAGAGAGAGATGACAGAGAGAGTGCCTGATGACAGAGAAAGTCCAGCTAAGAGAACCTGTGAAAGTCCAACTAAAAGCATAGCAGATATGAGAGAGACTGTTTGCAGAACTGCAGGAAGCCAGAGTGAGGAGAGTCAAAAGACACCACTAGAGTGAGGGCCCACCTCAGAGGGGTTCCCAGAGAAGCAGCTGAAGGAGCTAATTGGAGAGATGAGAGTGGCTCACAAGTCTCGGTGACTGCCCTGAGAAAAAAAACTGTGGAAAGTGTCACTCATGGGGACAGAAGACTGGCATATGGAGTATGAGAGAAAAAAAATGCCTCAAATATCCACGCTCCAGAATGTCTGGAGCCTGCCAGAAATGAAGCAATGTCTGAGAAGATGAAAGCTCCTGGTCATGTGTGAGTGTGAGACAAATGCTTCTAAATTACCCTTTTCCCTTTATCTTAAATAGGGAACCCTAAACTGTTGTTGTTGTTTTTTATAGCTAGCCCCAGTGTTATCAAGGCTCTACAAAGAGTCAGATAGAGCAAAGTAACACACCTTTGGAATTGAAAGATGGTTGAGAAAGAGTAGTTTCTTTCCCCTTGTTATTTTAATGTAACCACATGTCTGCATGGCTGAAGTCAGTAGCCTGGGCTTCTCTTATAGCACTGGTGCCAAGACAGGACCACTGGGCACCAACCCTCTCATGGTATGGGGCACAAAGGGATACTCATCTCTGCAACATGATTGGGCATGGCAATGAGGTAGGGGTAAGGGGTTGGTGCTGTCAAAGAAAAATGTTAGCAAAATAAACAATATCTTTGAGGAAGGAGATAGGTAGGCAATAACCAGAAATAATACAATTTTGAATAAACTTTATTGGGAGCTGTGGAGTGGGTCAAAATAAATAAAAAGGCAGAATAAATGAACATATATCACTTTGTACAATGTACCACCTCTTAACACTTTCAAGATTACCAATATGAATAGTAAGAATACACTACTTGTTTCAGTAATTCTCTTGGTGTAAAGCTTCCATCTGCCAGTCGCAGGAGAACTTCTCTTTGCTAATAAGAGTTCTATTTTTAACCACCAGATTAATTTGCAACCCTGGATATTCGTTCTAAGTGTACCCTTTTTGTGCTTTGCCAATCAGTTCAACCTTAAAATCCAGGCAGATGTGTCCTGGTTCCCTAGTATATACATCAATGGTATTAGGAATATGAGTTCAGAATTGCCCTACCCAAAACCAAGTAATTGAGCTCAATTACCTAACCACTGGCTAGTGTGTGTGTGGGTGCATGCACCAATCTTATCACAGGTGGTCTAGGTCCTACGTTCCAGGGTCGCTCTGATTCATTGGATCCTTCAGGGTCTCCAGAGGCTGGGTGTCCCATGGTGTAGGCCTACATCGCATCTGTCTATCAAAGGAAACTAAAGTGTCTCTATTGAAGCAGACAGGCCACCAAGTATGCTTGCTGTAGAGTGTACACTGCTCTGACAATGGAACTAAACTATAAATAAAGGTAAAATTCCTTTTTCTAACTAACTAGCAACTTACTTCACTAGTTGGGTCTCTTCAAGGATCTATTCTTGTTTTGCAGTCCGTCAAGAGCAGGGTTTCTCTCCCTGGAATCAGCAGTTTTCCTTCTGTCACTTACAGCTCCTAGTGTCTCTCTGTCTCTACTACTACTACTACACTTATCATTTGTATAGTGTTACAAGGCATACAAAGTGCTGTACATATAGAAACACAGAAACATGACGGCAGAAAAAGACCACATGGCCTATCTAGTATGCCCTTCCATATCAACTACAATAGTCAACATTTACCTTTAGAGATCCTCTGTGTTTGTCTCATGCTTTTTTGAATTCAGATACTGTCCTCATATCCACCACCTCTACTGGGAGACTATGCCACGCATTTACCACTCTTTCTGTAGAGAAATATTTATGCATATTACTCCTGAGTCTATTCCCTTTCACTCTCATCCTATGTCCCCTTGTAGCAGAGCTTGCCTTCAGTTGAAAGAGACCATTCTGTGCATTTACGGAGGTATTTAAATGTCTCTATCATATTGCCCCTATCCCGCCTTTCCTCTAAAGTATACATATTAAGATCTTTAAGTCTGCCCTCATATGCTACATAATGAAGACCACTAGCCATTTTAGTAGCCACCCTCTGCACTGACTTCAACCTGCTTATATCCTTTTGAAGGTGCGGTCTCCAAAATTGCACACAATACTTCAAATGAAGTTGCACCAGAGACTTATACAGAGGCATTATCACCTCCTTTTTTCTGCTGGCCATTCCTCTCCCTATACACTCAAGCAGCCTTCTGGTTTTTGCAGTCACATTTCTACCTGTTTAGCTACTTTAAGATAATCAATTACGCCCCGGTTCTGCTCTTCTTTGTGGACAGAAGTATCTCACACCCTGCACTGTACCGCGCCTTTGGATTTTTGCAGCCCAAATGTATGACCCTGCATTTTTTAGCATTAAATATCAGCTGCCAAATTCTAGACTATTCTTCAAGCTTAGCTAGATCCCTCCTCATGTTATCTACTCCTTCCTGGGTGTCTATTCTATTGCAGATTTTGGTATCATTCGCAAACAAGCAAACCTTACCTGACAGCCGTTCTGCAATATCACTAACAAAGATCTTAAAAAGAATCGGACTAAGGACAGATTTAGTTATTTATTTATTTACATTTCTTTTATACCGCACTATTTATCATCAGTGCGGTTTACAGTGAACGAAAACACTCACATGAGCAACGAGCTGTCATGAGTTTACATATAATAGGGCAAATAACCAGGAATTAACAATGGGAAACATTGTACATAAAGAATAAACTATATACAGTATAGGTTATTATTTACATTATGTGCAGAGTAAGAGAGAAGCTTATTGCTTATCCTGTGGGATTGGATTGTGTTGTGGTGTCTGTGAGGGATCGTGGTGTTTGTAGAAGTGTAGGAGGAACAGATGATGCTTTATGGCTTTTCTAAATTGTTTAAGGTCTGTGATTGATCTGATGGCGGGTGGAAGGTTGTTCCAGCGTTTAGGGGCGTAGTAAGCAAATGCTCTTTCTGTAGTTGTATGGGTGCATCTTATAAATTCTGTCGGTATGGATAAGGTGTTGAACGCTGCTGATCTTCTTGATCTCGTATTAGGGGTGTGTATGATGAGAGATAAGATTGAGGGAGGGGCTAATTTATTTAGATCCCTGGGGCACACCACTGGTAACCTCCTTCTCCTCAGAGTGAGCTCCATTTACATGTACTCTTTGTCGCCTCCCACTCAACCAATTTTTAACCCAATCAGTAACGTTAGGATCCATCCCTAGGGTGCTCAGTTTGTTTATAAGTCGCCTGTGTGGAACGGTGTCAAAGGCTTTACTGAAATCTAAATACACCACATCTAGGACTCTCCCTCAGTCCAACTCCCTGGTCACCCAGTCAAAGAAGTCAATCAGATTTGTCTGAGAAGCATGCTTCTGGTGACTCCATGCTGCCTCAGATCCTGCAATCCATTGGACTCCAGAAACCTCAATATTCTCTTTTTTAGCAGCTTTTCAAATAATTTACTAACCATAGACTAACCAACCTGTAGTTCTCAATATTATCCTTACATCCACTTTTGTATAAAGGGATCACATGTGCCATTCTCCAGTCCTCTGGCACCACTCCTGACTCCAAAGAGGCATTGAAAAGGTCAGACAGTGGAGACACTAGAATGTCCCCAAGTTCCCTCAGTATTCTTGGATATATCCCATCTGGACCCATGGCTTTGTCTACTTTTTGTATAGCTAGGTCCTCATGAACACGGTCTTCTGAAAATCATTTAAGATCCCTGTTGCTTCTGTTCCTATTTGCAAGTGTTTTCTGAGGTCCTGCTCCTGGCCCTTCATCTGTGAACACAAGACAGAAATATTTGTTAAGTAATTCTGCTTTATCCTTATCAGCTTCTGCATATTCCTCCCCTGCACCCTTGAGTCTGACAAAGCACTTTTGCCCTTCCTCCTCTCATTAACATATCTGAAAAATGTCTTATCCCCATGTTTTATTGCATTGACTATTTCTTCTTTTTTTGTGCCTTTGCTTTTCTGACTACTCTGCTAGCTTCTCTAAGTTTTTCCAAATACAGATGCCTGTCTTCCTCTCTCTGTGATCTCTTGTATTTCATGAAGGCCTCCCTCTTTCTTCACCTTTTCAGCTACTTCTTTTGAGAATCATAGTGGACTCCTTTTCCTTTTCAATTTATTTACCTTTCTAACAAAAAGGTTTGTTACCCTTAAAATATCACCTTTCACTTTTGCCCACTGTTTTTCTACATCCCCCAGCTGTTCCCATCCCACTAACAACTCTTTGAGGTATTGTCCCATCTAGGCAAAGTTAGTTTTCCTAAAGTCTAAGACCTTCACTTTTGAATGGATTTTATCAGCCCTAGTCCTAATACAGAACCATACCATCTGGTGATCACTGGATGAAAGATGATCTCCAACTGTAACATAGTTCTCCCCGTAAAGAATAGAGGATCTCCTTACTTCTAGATGACACGCAGCAGGGATCTGCCAATCAACATCTGGCATATTGGAAATCACTTATCAGTAGCACTTCTCCTTTCAAGGCAATATGGTATATGTCTTCTATTAAATCTTCGCCCACTTCTATGCCCTATGAGGGTGATCTGTATATAGATACAATGCAAATTGGTTTCCCTTTCCCTCTTTCTAGTTTAACCCACAATGCCTCCTCTCTTCCTATCCTGTCATTCCTGAATAAAGTATAGCCCGGTATAATTGCATCCCAGTCGTGGTTTTCTGTGAATCATGTCTCCATAACTGCCACTAAATCCAAGTCAGCCTCGTCCATTAAAGCTTCAACATCTGAGATCTTATTTCCCATGCTATGGGCATTTATATACATCGCTTATATATAATGAATCTAGTTTAAAGCCCTCTTCAGTAGGTTAGCCAGTCTGCTGCTGAAGACACTTTGACCCTTCTTGGACAGATGGACACCATCTCTGCTCTGTAGCGCTTGGAACATCTTCCCATGGTTCAGAAAACAAAAATGCTTTCAATGACACCATCCAGCCATGCATTCATCTCCAGGATGTGAACTTCTCTGCCTTGGCCTTTACCCTCAATAAGGGAGGATTGAAGAGAACACCACCTGTGCACCTATCTGCTTCACCTTCTGTCCCAGAGCCATGAAGTCACTTTTGATATGCTCAGAGGGTTATCTAGCAGTATCATTTGTGCTGACATGGATGAGCAACATCAGATAATGGTCAGTAGGCTTGATGAGTCTCAGCAAACGCTCCGTAACATCTCGGATTTTGGCACCTGGCAGACAACACATCTCTCTGGACATCAAATCTGGTCAGCAGACTGATGCCTCAGTACCCCTCAGAAGAGAGTCACCAAACATGATTGCCCTTCGCTTCCTTGTGGTGACTGATTCTGCATCTTTGGGGTGCTCAAGCTGTGGTTCTTCCCTTTCCTCAGATGCTTCCACCTCCACCACTTCCAGGGCTGCATACTAGTTCTTCAATTAAAGGGCTGGAGGAGTCAGAGTGCTGATACTGCAGGCTCTGATGATTCGTGTCCAACTTTCTTCCTTCTATAGCCTCCCATCTTCACCTCTGTTGGAGAGCTTGGATGTTTCAAGAAGCATCTCATCAATTACTTCTCACTGTCTTGAATGCTTCTCAGCCTCGCCACCTCTTCCCCGAGCTTCTCTACTTCTTTCCAGAGAGCCTCAGCATGCAGGCATCCTGCACATTGAATCATTCCTTCAACTGGCATTGAGATCGCTTAACAGAGGCAGAAGCTGTAATGGAGGCAACAGCTTTAGCAAAATAATGTTTCCCAACCATTGTTCATTTGGTGGAGCTTTGCTACCTGTTGAAGTAAAAGAGAGAGACCTACCAAGGTCCCTACCTGTTCCTCAGCTGTCCTTTTAAGAGAAAAAGCAGTTAATCTCTTTTAAGTGTGTTCTAAGAGTGCTGTTCTATGTCCCTATGTGTAGCTAATTGGGGAGTTGCCCTATAAAGCAAGAATGCTCAAATGGGGGTGGGGGTGTGTCAGGGTATGTAGGGAGGGACCCAATGGGACATCCATCCCTGCTTTTCATACGGCTGCAGGCCCCCGAATAACTTTCCCACCAGTTGTGCGGGGAAGTTAATTGGGGGTGGAGAAGAGGCAGCCCGAGAGTGGAGAGTGGGTGGCCAGTGGGCGGTCGCCAGTCCTGGATGTACAGGGACGATTCTAATGTTGGCCCTGTACGTCCAGGATCGGTGAAATGTCCGGGGAAGTTATTCCACCTCTGGGGTGGAATAACTTCCCTGGATGTTTTTTTTTCATGGCGTCGGGGCGCAAAAGGGGCTGGGGGGGTCAAAGTTAATCCCCTGCTGCCTGACCCTAGCTTTAGGAGGCCGGATCGGGGGTCAGGTTGCTGGGAATTAACTTTGTGGGAAGCGGCCGGCATCGTGGCTTTTAAATGGAGCTGCGGTGCCATGGTAACAGGACACCATGGTGCCGCGGCTCCATTTAAAAGCCCTGGCTGAGTTAGCCAAGCTAGTGCTGTATGTGCAATCCAGGACTGAATCGCAGTCCCAGCCTGCACGTACAGTGCTGTTCGCAATTCTAATCCCGCAGGGTTAGACATACCCCACGGGATCAGAATCGCAATCTCCTTTGTATGTCCAGGTCAGCCCAGGCGTACAAAGGAGATCTACATCTTCAATGGAATCGGGCCCTTAGCTTTTAAAAATGAACACCACAACCCCTTTAAGAATTAGCTTTTAAAAATGAACACCAAAACCCCTTTAAGAATAAGTTTTTAAAAATGAACACCAAAACCACTTTGACAGCTTTCAGGCAGAGTATTACCTTGCTTTTCAATGCAGTCCATCAGAAATGCCAGTACCTGAAAATCCCTGTAGACCCGGTCCCTGCTTATCAGAGCTTACAATCTAATCAAGATAAAGAACATCACAAAACTAGGAACTAGAGTATGGTAAGATACACATAAGTAGTGAACAAGAGAGTGAGGAGTCTCTCTCCCTGAAGCAGTGAAGATGCTCCCCTGGCAGTGTCTTAGTTTTGTTTATTTTATTTATTTATTAGCATTTATATACCACTTTTTCCAAAAGATCAAATGTGGTTTACATTGAGCAAATGTGGTTTACATTAAACAATACAGAGTTGAGTACATGGAACAGATGAACTATATACATAAAACATCAATATGACTTAGGCTAGAGCTGGACTAAGTTGGGAACTATGTACAAAAGGGAGGGCCCTTAGATTCGATATTATGATCCGGGGGGTGGCTTATATAGGTTGTCAGCTTGTGTGTGTTCTCTTTGAGTGTGGGGGGAATGTAGTTTTGGTTTAAAGGGGGAGTGGAGGAGTAGCCTAGTGGTTAGAACACTGGCTTAGTACCCAAGCAACCAGGGTTTAATTCCCACTAGCACTCCTTGTAGCCTTGGGCAAGTCACTTAACCCTCCATTGCCTCAGAAGAAAGGCCTGGCAATCTACTTCCAGTGACACTGCCAAGAAAACCCAGGAGTTTCTGGGTCACCAGGAGTCAGGACTGATTCAAAGGCACACACTGCATTTTGCATGTTTTATTGTGTTGGGTTAGGTGGGGTCTGTATTGGTGGGTTCCCATGAGGGTCTTCTCACCACTTCTCTCACATACATTCAGGCCAATGCAGAAAGCTAGCATGGGCTTTAGGAGCCTATAACGCCATGTTTAAGCATGTTTTAATGCATTTTTACAATCCCCCCATGCAGGAAATAGAAAATGCTGGTGGAACAACTAACGACCAATTAACACCAGGCATATTTAAATGAGTACTCATTATTTAAATCTGCTGGGTTGGTATGCAAATCATGGCTCTGCCTGATGCAGAGGCAGGTGTAGATGATTTCACAACCAGCCATAGCAACAAAATTTTAACTGCAGAGTCTGAGCAGAAGTAAACCTCTAATGCTTCCCCCGACAGTATTTTCATGGCACCGGGTACTTTCCCCGATGCCTAGATCATCTTCTCCCCAGATGATCAGGCATTTGGCATAGTCCCCAATGCCATCAAAACAGTGTTGGGCTGTGCTGACAAAAAAAAAAAGATAAAACTGAAGTGAAACCGGTTTTCTGGTGTCCTGTACGGTGCGTTCATCAGTCTGTCATAAGAAGCTGCTGTGTGCAGATAACTCTATTGTTTTTAAATTGCCAGGAAGCAGACGGATGACCAAGGGAAAAAATGCAAATTAGCCACCGGTGCTTGGAGAGCAAGCCAATCTAGCGCAGACTTCTTGTATGCATGTGTTTGGCTTGATCTCCCTGTTTAACGCTGCGGTGGCTCATTTGCATGGGCAGGTTTACCACGGTGGGCATTTGCATATTTTAACTTTCTTGCATTGCATGTTAAAATGTGTGCGTTGTCAGGAACATTAAACAATCGATCCAGGGTGGGTCTAGTGCCTGCTTTCTGCATCGGCCTATTTGTGTCATTCTCTCACAGCTGAATACCTTCAGCTCTTTCAGCTCTCTTTTAATTCTGCAGCCCTAGGACACTGGCAGCTCCAAGCACTCCCTTGACTATCTTCCTGGCTTCCATAGCTCTTAGATGGCCTGAGTCTCTTTGCAGAGAAACTCTGTATGGCTCAGCCTTTCTTACTGATTCATCTAAGCTGAAAGGATCTCGTTGCGTGACCTACTCCTCACCAGATAGCAAAATTCAGTTTTGGCTCTTTGACTTCAATTCTCTAAATTCAATTGCAAATAGAGTAAGGAATCAAATAAAACAAAACACACAGAATTATATTAGTAACAATATTACTTAAGCTTAAGTAGAGGAATTCAAACCTGCAAACTTGTGCAGTTCTCCTATAATTCCTACTCCAGCTAGGCCATAGTACTCTTTTATAAGGAAAACCTGCTACATGGCACAAATTTATCTTATAAATGCAGGCCTGATATTCAATTAGGTAGGCTATGCGCTACTATGGCACACAGCCGTGCTCGCTGACCCCTAACCCTGGATTTTAAGTGCTGGGGTCATATGCGGCCCCGGCATTGAATATCTGGGGTTTGCCGCATATGCCGGAAGCTGGATTAGCTATCCAGGCAGCAGCGATATTGCATGCTACCTGGTTAGCTCCTGTGCATTAAAGATAGGCAAGGGTTTTCCTCGCCTATCTTTTCAGTGCAGGTTGCTAACCAGGCAGTATGCAATATCGCTGCTGTCCAATTATCGCTTGTTGTTACCTCCACTCCTCCCTGGAATGCCCCCAACATGCCCCAATACTAAGTGGTTAGCATCGTGACGTATAAGAGAAATAATCACAGATATTCAGTGGCAATTACATGGTTTATAGGACCATAAACTGTCTAACTGCCCTTCAAATATTAGGCCCTACATGTTTTAGGTCAAACTAGGCACAGACATTACTCTCGCTTTATCAGGACAAGCAAAAACATTCTCGTTTTTCACAATCATCTACAAAATACAGCCTTGGCTTCTACACACATACACTGCTAAGCTGCTACAGATCAAGCTTCAGGTTGTCAGCAAAATTCCAAGCCATTCTCCATATTAACCCTTTCACAGGGTCCTGGTACCCCACTTCAAGTTCCTTTCTACAGTCCCCCCCCCCCACCCCCCTCTGATTCTGGAAAGAATCACTACAAATGAATGATAGCTCAAACAAGTCCAAGTCCAAGTTCAAAATAAGTCTTCTGCCACAGTGTGGAATGCCTTTTGCTTCATTTGCTTGAGTCCCTAGTACATCTGGTCCATAGGTGAACTTCATTCTTGCTGGTTTGGAGAGGTCTTGCTGTTTGGGAGACGTCTTTATAAGTCTTTATATGTATACAGAGAGTAAGGCTTTACTAAGTATTCTTGCAAGCACCATTTGCTGGCAGTGGCCAACTGCTCTTCATAGATCTTTCAGTAGTTCAGAAGCTGGCACCCACATTCACATCATGGTACTGGTCACAACTCCAAATTCTTCAGCAGCATCTGTTCGCTATGGACTGGGCTATGCACATCTCAGACAGAGTTTCAGGGACTGTCCATCCAGGCTTCATGGCTGCATGTACATCTTTCAGCAGTCTTGCTGGAATCACTGATCTTTGTTCCTATTCGGCTTTCAGTAGCATTGCAGACTTCCTTTCATTCACAGCAGTCGTTGTCTTCGGGCCGCACGATTCAGTGCATACAATATATAATTTGTAGAACCAAAACTTACTACTACAGCACTCCTCTGATTTCTCACAATTGCAAATAAGCACCACTGCTAATGGCAATATAGAAATGTTGAAGAGAATTATGTTGTTGTTGTTAAGTGCCGTCAAGTTGGTGTCGACTCATGGCGACCCTCTGGATAGTTGTACTAAATTGTGTTCGGTCTTCAGTCAGGCAGATCATTGTTGACAGACTGGTACCCATAGCTGCTGTTATTGTATCAATCCATCTCATTGCTAGCTTTCCTCTTTTGCGTTGACCTTCTACTTTGCCAAGCATGATGTCTTTCTCTAATGATCTTTCTCTTCGCATGATGTGTCCAAAGTATGAAAGTTAAGGTCATGTCATCTGAGCTTCTAAAGAAAGCTTAGGTTTGATCTCCTCTAGTCCTAAATGGTTTGTTCTTCGGACAGTCCATGGTATACACAGTATTCACTGCTAGCACCATAATTCAAACACATCAATTTTCTTCCTGTCTATCTTTTTCACTGTCCAACTTTCGCATCCATATGATGTTATTGAAAATACCATGGCTTGAACGAGTCGCATCTTTGTATGGAGAGACATCTCTGCTCTTGAGGTCCTTCATAGCCATTCTGCCAAGAGCAATGCATCATCAGATTTCTTTACTGCTTGTTGCTTCTTTATTGATAGTTGATCCAAATAGGTTAAAGTTATACACGTTCCATTTCATTCTTGACCACCTCCAACTTCCCTTGGTTCATGCTTTGTACATTCCATTTCCCAATATGTAAGACATCTTTGCAGCTTCTGATTCTAATTTCATCTGGGCAGCAGAAGCAGAATGGGACAGTGTTGGTGGCAGAGGATCACATTTCTGTGACAACGGCAACAACACTAAACTTAAACTGTGCAGAAGAAAGGCCTGGCAATCTTTTCCATATTTTGACATGAAAACTCAATGGACAGTCACAACAAAACAAATTGCACTATAGTGCTGAAAGATGAAACCCCCAGGTCGGAAGGCACTCAACTGGCTACTGGGGAGGAGCTGAAGACTTTTCAGAGTAAAGCCAGCATTTATAAAGGGGTTGGATCAAAGCCCTCGGGACGTCTGACTGCCGATGTAGCTGCACATGAAATGAGAATTATGTTATCTAATACTAATTACAATACATCTAGCACTAAATTATTTGAATATTTATAGACCAAGCTAGATTATAGAATACTTTTATTTTGCATATATATTCCTTACGTTATTCTCTTAGCTACCAAATTAAATGTTAGGCAACATGCTAATAGACACACCTCTCTTGTCAGGTGCACAATTGTACATATTACTAATTATGTTTGTGATTTAATCTCCAATTGTGACAATTTACAAGGTATAGTTAATCTTATTACTTAAGGGATAACAGACATCAAAACATAACTGACAGTTAATGTCAGATAAATTAAACTCATTTAAATTGTTCACAAAAAATTCTTAGGAAGGCTCTCAGATTTGACTCACATTACTTTGAATATTGTCATCAATATTATCTGATTAATATAGACATCTAGGCCCACAAAGGAAAGAAATCAGGACACAAAACAAAAGGAATAAATACATATACAGTCATTTCATAGCTAGTAACCAAGAATTATGCTCAAGAAAAGGCAATGCGTTCATAACAATAAAACTTTTAAAAATATAGAATTTAAACCAGTTAGAAATTCAGTTGTCATTACTTAATATTTCTCTTTGTTACACAATTCTTCAGTGCAAAACAGCATAATAATAAATGTTCAATTACTCTCTTGTACAAGGTAAATTTATTTACATCTTCATTTACAACCCTGATGAACTAGTCTCCAACTGGAACAAAATACTCAGTTCAATAGCTGTTCGCCCAGCAAAAAACAAACCTCAAGCGAAACGACACACAGCAGCATGGTACTCTACTGAGTTGAAAGCCTCACTCGCGACACTAAGAAAACTTGAGAGACGCTGGCGCCGCTCACGCTCAGAAGCAGACCAAAAGGCATACAATTTACAACTCACAGCGCACCGTACCGCAGTGACTGAAACCATGAGACGTTACCACGCCGACACTTTAAAGAGATCCCTCAACAAACCTCGTGACCTGTTTGCCCTCGTTAAGCAACTTACAACAGAACCTGCATCAGAACAAACTAATGGAATCCATCCTCAAACATATGCTTTGTCAGATAAACAACAACCCAGCGTCCAGCATCATCCTTCAGCCCTACAATCAAACACCACTCACTACCTTCACAACTCCATCCAAACGATGCATCGAAGACACCATAGCAGCCATCAATACGTCCACAGCGCAATCTGATCCATGCCCAGCTTTTTGGGTCAAGGAACTCCGGACTGACCTCAGTCCCATCATATCCAGACTTATTCAACAATCGTTCACAACAGGTGATTTCCCACGCACCCTCAAACAAACTTCAATAAGACCTCTACTAAAAAACAACAAACTCGACCAACAGAAACCAGAATCCTACAGACCCATAGCAAGCATACCAATGCTTGCAAAAATAATGGAAAAGATAGTTCAGAGACAAATACAAGATCACATTGATTCCAATGCACCACTGGATCCATGCCAGCATGGATTTAGAGAATCTCACGGGGTTGAGACCCTTCTTACCACACTCTTCAGCAGCATAATATCAGGCATCGACAATACCCGCCAAGGCTTTGTCCTTGTCTTCCTTGACATCGCGGCAGCATTTGATTCCGTTAGCCATGAGCGCCTCCTAGAACGCCTCAAAGAAAAAGGAATCTCCGGTAAAGCACTCGAGTGGTGCAGGTCCTACCTCTCGGACAGATGGCAGCAGGTAAGATCCAGAAACACATCATCAGAACCATTCCACCAAAACCAAGGTGTCCCACAAGGATCCTCCCTCTCCGCCTTACTATTCAATATATACATGCAACCTCTCTGCAACCTGATCCGGTCTTTCAACATCAACTGCATGATATACGCAGATGATGTGCTATTATACACACCTTTTGCAACAGAAAACCCAGACCTCGAACCAATAACATACTGCATAAACGAAATATCCAATTGGCTACAATCCCAAAACCTCCGGATTCAACACAAGAAGACGGAGGTGATGTTCATTACAAGGAACCGTAACTTCACTGCCCCAACAGTACTGAAAGTGAAGGAAGCAGACCTCCAGACCAAATCAGCGATCAGATACCTCGGCATCACACTAGACCAGAACCTAAATATGCAGGCTCATATAAGTAACACTGTAAGGGCAGTATATCATAAAATTAGATCCCTTAGATACCTAAGATCTCTGCTGGAGCCAGATGATTTCAGGACTATCTATCAGGCACTAATTATCCCGCATTTCGATTATGCAAATGCAATACTTCAAGGTCTCCCCCAAACCACCCTAAACCCACTGCAAATGGCAATGAACACCGCAGCAAGAGTACTGCACGGAGCATCCAGGAAAGACCATGTCACACCTATAATGAAACAACTCCATTGGCTCCCGATTCAAGGTAGAATTACATTCAAGACCTTGCTGCTCACCTTCAAAGCCACCAAAGGTCTCTCGTCAACTTCACTAACTGAGCTAATCCAGATGACACCCCACAACAGAGACAGAAGGTCAGTAGCTCAAAACACCTTGATAGTCCCAAGATCTATAACTCAATGCACCAAGTCAACATCCAGCAGGACTTTCAAACTTTATGCACCAGTGATCTGGAATAACCTCCCTCACAACATCAGATCAATCCCAGACATATTCCAATTCAGGAAGGCCGTGAAACACTACCTCTTCCTCATACATTACCCTGAAACCAATAGAAACTCAGCACCATTTGCCGAAACCACCCAAATCACCACTGTCTAAAACCATACAAACACATGATCAGCCTACAAATTGTATATATTGTATATATTGTGGTTGTACATAGTTACCCTGTTAGCCAAGTTGAATATCCTGTTCATATGTAAACACAAAGTACTATTGGAAATGTGTATGTTCACTGTTTATTGTAAACCGCGCTGATGCTGAATAGCGCGGTATAAAAGAGACTTTAAATAAATAAATTAAATAAATAAATCTTGAATCTACCTCAGTCAGTGATAATAATTCAGTTAATCTTGGTGTTTGTGTTATTAGGAGGCAGGGGCAATGATGGGATTCAGCTAGTTCGCACAAACTGGTTCCTAGCATTTCTTGCGTTCGCTGAACCCATCCCAACAGGCCATGTCATTGCCACATCTGCACTGGCGGGATTCAAAACACCTGATAGTATTTTGATGGCATCAGGGGGATCTTGGCATCGGGAGAAGCCCTCGATACCATCAAAATACTGCAGGGTGTTTTGAATCCAGCTAGTGCAGATGCGGCAGTGACAAGCCTGTAGGGATTGGTTCAGCAAATGCGGGAAACACTACGAACTAGTTTGAATGAACCAGTGTGACCCAACTGATTCCCACCACCAACCAAACCATTTCCTAGGAGATTTTGAATCTTAACACTGGGCAGGGGTCCATAATAACAACTGAAGCATTCAACATGAGAATTTAAAATTATACCTCCAATAAACTCTTACAGGCAGCTTAAAACAGACTGGAACAGCCACTCTGTAGTCTCTTACACTTTCATAAATGTAATGTGTACCAGGACTTTCAGTTAATCTACTAACATAAAAAGAAAACATTATAACATACATTTACCACCTTGATTTAATTACTTAGTTTATTAGAGTGAAATTGTATCACTCATTATTATTACTTATAAAAGTTAAATCCCTAATCTAACATCTTTTCTTTATATTACACTACGCTTTTTGCACAATAAGAAATAAAGAGAAATCACAAAATGAAAACAAATCATCAAATCTTCATGACAAGCACTACGACATAAATGTACATGACAGATAATCTGCACTCCACAGACTAAATCCACTGTATACAATCATGTTGGCTGTTTCTCTTTTTTTTAATTTTCTTTCTCCTTTTACCTTTTTTTTTTTCGTAAATTTCCTTTAATTACAAACTTGCTTTGATTTTGACAAGCACTTCAATTTTTAGCAAAGCTGTATACTTGTATCTTTTCTTTTAAACACCTTCATAATTTTTCTTAGTCTTTTTGATATCACACAAATTCACACAACTTATCAGATATTTAAATATATCAAAAAGCTACCACACATGCATGAAGATCTTCCCATTCATTCATATCAATTACAAATTAATCAATCATAGATAAAAAAGGAACCATTCTCCACAGGTTCTTATCTGCAAATATAATAAGCTCTAGGAGGTACTATTTCTCAACATTTGCATTTTAAAACAGAATGAAATCAGCAAACAAATTCTCTTAACCAGGATACGCTCAGACCCATAACCTAGAAAACAAAGCTTACTTAAAAACACAAGCACGAGTAAAGGAATGGTTAATCATTTTTTGGGGGGGGGGGAAGGGGGGTTCTCCCCCCTTCTATCACAATTGTTAAATCCAGGATCCCTGTAAAATAATCTTACTACAATCATGCAGATTTATTTCTCAATAATACTTCTGCCAATTGGAATCAGAAGTCGTTCTTTCTGTATATTTAGATGGAAAAGAAAACAATTAGCATGCTTTACTTTAACCATAACTATTTCTTTTAGGTAGCCTCTGTAACAAGGTTTACTGTTGATCTGGCAAGAAGACCTCAGTTGGTTTGCAGCTTGTCATGCTGTGAGGGCTTGTGTGCATCAGTAATGCTGAGAGCTATGCTATTGGTAGCTTAGCTACTGGCAGGGTCTCCCAAGATAGACAGTTCTCAGCTGAGGTGCCAGACTAAGACAAACCACCCATCTGGGCAGCAGCAGAATGGGACAGTGTTAGCGGTGGAGGATCACATTTCTGTGACAACTGCAACAACACTAGAATTACCTGCATGGAAGAAAGACCTGGAAAATCTGCTTCTGTACCTTGCCACAAAAACCCAATGGATAGTCACAAAACAAATTGCACTATAATGCTGGAAGATGAGACCCCCAGGTTAGAAGGCACTCAACTGGCTACTGGGGATGAACTGAAGACGTCTCAGAGTAGAGCCAGCATTTATGATGTGGTTGGATCTGCTGATGCAGCTGTGTATGAAATGAGAGTCACAAGTTGCAAAGATGTTTATATATTGGGACATGGGAATATACGAAGCATGAACCAAGGGAAGTTGGAGGTGATCAAGAATGAAATGGAATGTGTACAATTCGATCTGTTAGGTGTCAGTGAACTAAAATGGACTGGCAATGGTCACTTTGCATCTGATGATCACATGTTCTACTATGCTGGAAATGAAAGACAAAACAAAATGGTATCACATTTGTAATTAAGAAACTTTCAAGAAGTGTAATGAAATACAATGCAGTCAGTGAACGCTTAATTTCTATTCCTCTACGAGGAGTGAACATCAACACAACTATAATTCAGGTATATCTCCCAACAACAGCTGCAGAAGAGGATGAAGTTGATGAGTTTGATGAACAAGTACAAGCTGAAATGGACAGAACATGCAAACAGGATATCCTGATAGTCATGAGTGACTGGAACGCAAACGTTGGCAACAAAGAGGAAGGCAAAGTGGTTGGAAAATATGGACTTGGCAATAGAAATGAAGCTGGAGAAAGACTGATAGAATTCTGCAAGACCAATGATCTATTCATCTCGAACACCTTCTTCCAGCAATACAAGTGCTGACTGTACACCTGGACTTCACCCAATGAATTGTACAAAAATCCAATTGACTACATCTGTCGAAGACAACGATGGAAAAGCTTGATAACATCAACAATGACAAAACCTGGAGCTGACTGTAGTACAGATCACCAACTACTAGTATGCAAACTGAAGCTAAAGTTGAAAAAGGGCAAGCCACTCATGAATGTAGCAAAATATAATCTTGAGAATTTAAAAATCGTTGCTTTAGATACAAATGACAGAGTTCCACAAGATTTATGGGATGACATCAAGAAGGTTGTGTTGGAAGAAAGTAAGAAGTCTCTACAAAAGGTGAAAAAGCAAAAATGAACAAAATGGATGATTAAAGAAAATTTGAAAATTGCCCAGAAATGCAGAGAAGCTAAAGCCAAAGGAGAAAGAGAGGCAATCACAGAACTCAACAGAGATTTCCAATGTGCAGCCAGACAAGACAAGAAGAAATACTACAATGATGCATGCAAGGAAATAGATACTACAATGATGCATGCAAGGAAATAGAATCAGAAAGTATTAGAGGAAGAACAAGATTGGCTACAGAGTGATTATACTATAAAGATCAAGTGGACCAACAGCTGTTTCAACCTGTACCTTATGATCAGGAACCATTGGTGATGAAAGAAAAATGTGAAGCAGCATTGAAAGCCTTATCAAAGAACAGAGCATTGATGGCAATCCCATTGAAATATTACATCAATCGGATGAAGCTTTTACCATATTTACAAGGTTCTGCCAGGAAATTTGGAAGACAAATTCATGGCTAACTGACTGGAAAAGATCTGTGTTTATACCAATGCTGAAGAAAGGTGACCCAACTGACTGTGGAAATTGTTGCATAATCGCTATGATCCCACATGCCAGCAATATTCTACTGAAGATCATTCAGCAGAGACTACAGCCATATCTGGAACTAGAACTGCCTGAAGTGCAAGCAGGGTTCAGGAAAGGGCGAGGAAAGAGAGACATTAATGCTGATGTGAGATGGATCCTTGAAAAAACAAAAGAATACCAAAAAGATATCCATATGTGTTTTATTGACCACAGCAAGGCTTTTGTCTGGGTAAACTATGAAAAACTCTGGGCCACATTAAGAAGAATGGGTATACCAGAACACCTGATCGTTCTCTTGCACAATCTTTAAACTGATCGAGAAGCAACAGTTTGAACAGAACTAGGAGGAACAGAATGGTTTAAAATCAGCAAAGATGTATGACAAGGCTACATACTTCCTGCCTACCTGTTTAATTTATATGCAGAACAAATCATCAGATAAGCAGGGCTATATGAAGACAACCAAGGTGTGAAGATTAGTGGAAGACTCATCATCAACCTTCACTATGCTGATGATACCACATTACTAGCTGCAAGTGAAGACGGTCTGAAACAATTGCTTCACACGATCAATTGATGTTCCTTGAGAAGAGCAGTGCTTTCCAGAGCTCTCCCAAAAGGTGATTTTTGCTGAATTTGCTGCTTAACTGTGAGTTCTATCTGTCTGTCTGTTTGTCTCCACATATTTATCTATCTATTTGCCCTTATTGGTGGGTTCCCTTACCTACTCTATTGCTGTAGAGTTTTAAACTATCTTTCTCTTAGTCTACCTGAGTGACTACCCCTCCCCTCTGCTGAGGCATTGTTGTAGACCTCCGTTGCCTGTGGGCCATGTGGGCTTGCTCCGTGCCATGTGGGCTTGCTCAGATTGCCTTTCTGTTCCTTGAGAAGAGGAGTGCTTTCCAGAGCTCTCCCAAAAGGTGATTTTTGCTGAATTTGCTGCTTAACTGCGAGTTCTATCTGTCTGTCTGTTTGTCTCCACATATTTATTTATCTATTTGCCCTTATTGGTGGGTTCCCTTACTTACTCCATTGCTGTGTGCCCACGGTTCAGGAACAGCCTACTGGCCAGGGACACTTAGGTTCCCACCCACCCTACCCCTCACCCCACCCACCACAGGGGCTACATTCCCTATACAGTGGTCACATACATGCCTTCTGTCATTCCTAACTTGGGTAAAGCCCACATCTTCTTCAACTTTTCTTATTATTATTCTTCCTCTTCTGGGACTGCTTAATCAACATGTCGTGTATTCAGTGCAATAACTGTGGTACTTTCATTCAAAGAAGAATCATTTGGAGCCTAACAGCTTGTCATATATGCCTAAAGTCAGCTGCCATGCATGAAGAACTGACTCTACTAAGGAAAGACCTAGCTACCATGAATAAAGAAGTGTCTCTACTGAGGGAGAAACTGGCTGCAATGAAGCGCACCTCTTCTAGGATACAAACTGAACAAAGTCCACCACCGCTCCCACAAAGAATCAAACACCCCAGGAACAAATGGATCACAGTGGGTTCCGGAAGATTGCGACCTGTAACGCAGAGACATCCTACACATCAAGAGATATCCCTGCACAATGCCTTCTCTGCCTTGGCTAATGAGGATGCCCAATCCAAAGAAACTGAAGGGCCCTTAAATGAGTCATACAATGCCCAATCTCCTGCTAAAGCACCAAATATGAAGAAAACCTCACCAAACAGAAAACTACTATTACTTGGAGATTCCATCATCAGAGGCACCAACTTGGGAACACAGTTCAAAGGAGAGAAGATAGTCATGTGCCTACCAGGCTCTTCAGCCAGCAGGAATACAAACCAAGTTGTTGAAATACTTAGCGCAAAAAGTGAACACTCCAAACCTGATGTTATTATCCACTTGGGCACAAATGACCTGGCTAGAAACAGTGCCTCTACAGCCCAAAAGGACTTCCAATCTCTGGGAGAGAAACTCAAGCCCATTGTTAACACTGTTGCATTCTCAGAAGTTCTACCTGTTCTTGGTAAGGGGACAAAAAGGCTGCATCGCATTAAGAGCTTTAATACATGGCTCCAGACCTGGTGCAAACAAGAAGGATTCAGATTTATTGGCAACTGGGGCAACAGATGGACCAACAAGAGACTATACTGTGCTGATGGACTACATCTCTCTCTCGCAGGGAAAAGAAACTTAAGTGAAAAATTCAGGCAGTACGTGGATATGCATTTAAACTAGGAAAAGGGGGTGACGGATGTGGAAGGTCAACATCTGCATGCCACCCCCTGCAAAAGCAGAATAACATCAGAAACAGACACACTTTTAAACCACACATCAAAAACAAGTGGGAAGAAGTGGGCAGAATAAAATCAATGCAAAATACACACAAGCCAGGTAAATGCTGGAAAGCAATGAGCACAAATGCTCGAAGCTTAGCCAATAAAATTCCAGACCTGGAAGCCCTAATGGTGGAAACGGATTTGGACATCGTGGCCATTACAGAAACATGGTTTAATGAATCGCATGATTGGGATATAGCCATAGCTGGCTATAATCTATTCAGAAGAGACAGAGAAAATGGAAAAGGAGGAGGAGTAGCCTTGTATGTCAAAAGCAGTATTAAAGCTACTGAAATGCAGGGGACATGGGGAAAAGAAGAAGCGCTCTGGATTGCGTTGGAAAGAGGAGATGGCACTGTCATCCATATTGCTGTAGTCTACAGACCTCCGACTCAAATTGAAGAGAGAGATAACGAATTGATTATAGATATTGCCAAGATAGCAACAAAGGGGGAAGCAATCATATTGGGTGACTTTAATCTACCTGATGTGGATTAGATTACTCCTTCAGCACATCTGGAAAGAAGCAAAAAAATTATGGATGCTCTCCAAGATGCATTACTTAGACAAATGGTGATGGAACCAACCAGGGAAAGCTCAATGCTGGATGTAGTGCTCACCAACGGTGACAGCGTGTCGAATGTCTGCATGAGTGCCCCTGTGAGCAACAGCGACCATCACACGGTGTGGTTTGAGATAAAAGCCATGGTACAGGCCAATCATAGCAAGCTCAAAGTCCTAAACTTCAAAAACACTGACTTCAATAAAATGGCCGAGTACTTAAAGGAGGAGATGACGGGGTGGAAGGAGATAAGGAAAGTGGAATTGCAATGGGCTAAACTAAAGGCGGCAATAAAAGGGGCAACAGAAAAATATGTAAGAAAAGTAAATAAAAACAAGAGGAGAAGGAAACCTATTTGGTTTTCCAAAGAGGTGGCTGCTCAAATAAAGGCAAAAAACACAGCTTTCGCAAAATTCAAAAGCTTGCAAACAGAAGAACACAGAAATTAATACAGGATCAAGCTCAAAGAGTCTAAAAGAGAAATAAGGATAGCAAAATCAAAGGCAGAGGAAAAGATGGCTAAAGATGTTAAGGGTGGCAACAAAACTTTCTTCAGGTATATTCGGGAAAGGAAGAAGATCAGAGTTGGAATTGCAGGACTCAGAAGTGCTGGGAAAGGACTCATGGAAAGTGACACTGAAAAAGCGAAATTGCTAAACAAATACTTCTGCTGTTTTTACTAAAGAAGATCCTGGAGATGGACCAGCTGTGACTCCCAAATATAAAAATAGGAATGAAGTAGATACCACACCATTCACAGAAGATGAGGTGTTAGAACAACTTGCTAAACTGAAAGTGGACAAAGCCATGGGACCGAATGGGATACATCCCAGGATACTGAAAGAGCTCAGAGAGGTTCTTGCAGGACCGTTAAAGGATGTCTTCAACAGATCCTTGGAAACAGGAGAGGTTCCTCAGGACTGGAGAATGGCTAATGTTGTACCTCTACACAAAAGTGGTGACAGGGAAGAAGTGTCAAACTACAGGCCCGTGAACCTTACCTCGGTGGCGGGAAAAGTAATGGAGGCGCTCCTGAAAGAGCGAATAGTGAACTTTCTCAAAACCAACAGGTTGCAAGATCCGAGGCAACATGGTTTTACCGAAGGACGGTCTTGCCCAACAAATCTGATTGAGTTCTTTGACTGGGTGACCAAGGAACTAGATCTGGGGCATGCAATGGATGTCATCTATCTGGATTTCAGCAAAGCCTTTGATACTGTTCCTCATAGGAGGCTTGTCAATAAACTCAGTAGCTTGGGGATGGGTCCCAAGATAGTGAACTGGATTAGAAATTGGTTGACTGACAGACAACAGAAGGTGATGGTACATGGAGCTCACTCGGATGAGAGGAAGGTGATTAGCGGGGTGCCCCAGGGTTCGGTCCTGGGCCCGGCACTGTTCAATATATTTGTGAGTGATATTGCTGAACGACTGAATGGAAAAGTCTGTCTTTTTGCAGATGACACAAAAATTTGCAACAGACTGGACTCCCCCGAGGGAGTGGTTCACATGAGGAAAGATCTACAAAAGCTGGAAGACTGGTCTAATGCTTGGCAACTACAATTTAATGTGAAAAATTGCAATGTCATGCACTTGGGTAGCAGAAATCCAAGGGAAATGTACATGATGGGGGGTGAGAGGTTGGTATGCATGGTTCAGGAGAAAGACCTTGGTGTGATTATCTCTGATGATCTCAAGGTGGCAAAACAGTGCGACAAGGCGGTGGCAAAAGCCGGGAGGATGTTGGGCTGCATACAAAGAGGGATTACCAGCAGAAAGGAAGAGGTACTTATGCCACTGTACAAGTCACTGGTGAGGCCTCACTTGGAATACTGTGTTCAGTTTTGGAGACCATATCTTGCAAAAGATGTAAAAAGACTGGAAACTGTTCAGAGAAAGGCGACCAAAATGATTTGGAGCCTGCGTCAGAAGCCTTATGAGAAGAGACTTGAAGACCTAAATATGTACACTTTGGAGGAGAGGAGGGACAGGGGAGATATGATTCAGACCTTTAAATACTTAAAGAGAAATGATGAACAAACAAACCTCTTCCAAAGACGGGGAAGCTGTAAAACTAGAGGGCATAACATGAAGCTGCAAGGTGGTAAATTGAAAGGCAATGTCAGGAAATATTTCTTCACTGAAAGGGTGGTGGATGCTTGGAATGCCCTCCCGATGGAAGTGGTGGGGGCAAACACGGTGATGGAATTCAAACACAGTGGATCCCTTTACAGCAACAGGATAAAAACAAAATAAACGGTACCATCTAACTTCTGAACCATCTAACGTCTCAACAAATAGGGGTGTCCTACATGGAGTGGTGGGTTCACCCCTAAACAAAGACATGGGGAGGGGTGGCCTGCACAGAGTGACAGGTGCACCTACTCTTGCCATCTTGCTGGGCAGACTAGATGGACCATGCTGGTCTTTATCTGCCATCACTTACTATGTTACTATGTAAGGAACATAATCTTAAAATGGGTCTGCACCTTAATGTTAAGAAGACAAAGATCCTGACACCTAGCAAAATCAATGTTCATCATTGATGGAGAAGGAATTAAAATAGTTCACAGCTTTAACCTACTTGAATCAGCAATCAATAAAGAAAGGACAAGCAGTCAAGAAATACGACGATGTATTGCTTTGGCAGAATGGCTTTGAAGGACCTCGACAAAATTCTCAAGAGCAGAGATGTCTCTCTCCATAAGATTTGACTTGTCTAGGCCATAGTATTTTCAATAACATCATACAAAAGTTGGACAGTGAAAAAGATAGACAGGAAGAAATTGATGCCTTTGACTTATGGTGCTGGCAACTAATACTGTGTGGAATAAGCTCCCTGTTCGGTGTGCCGGTCCCAGACATACAGAGCCGACATCAGAATCAGCCTTGTACGTCTGGGGCCGCCGACCGCCCACTGCCTGCCCTAACTCCACCTTCGCACCACCCCTTTCCTGCCCGCATCTAGCCTCCCCTTACAAACACCTTGTTCATACAGGGATGCCAGGGATGCAGAGAATTTGTTGTACTTATTGCCCTTCCTGAACCCTTAGTTAGTGTATAGATATGCCCCCTTTTCCAGGCATATCTATACACTAACTAAGGGTTCAGGAAGGGCAATAAGTACAACAAATTGAACACTAGTAATATCAGGTAGTGGAGCATTTTCCATACTTTCAGAAAGAAATTAATTTGAATCTGCTATATAAAAAAATCATCATATCAAAATAATTACCTAAACTGAGGATTACCAAACTCAAAACAAAAATCAGCTTGCATAAGACTCACAGCGCTACAACATATCTCTATTTTTTAATTAAATTGAGATCAGGAAGGCTTTCAAAACAAAATGCACCTCTTATCTGGAAACCAAAATGCATAACTCAAATACAGAAAAATGAAATTATCTTAAGACCCAAGAGTGAAACCAACAAAACGAATCTGTGTAGTTTTTACACTGACAATGAAAAGAGAACAGACATTTCAAATATCAACTTGCAAGTCTGGAGAAATATGGCTCTGACTTACTAAAGAAGAAAATCAGCATATGAAAATACAACAATTAATTACCAAGCCAGGCTGTTTAAATCCTTTACAACCAGAAAATGTTATCCTTTTAAAACACATCAAAAAAGCAAACAAATGAATCATTATACACTTTCTATTCTAATACAAATAACTTATGTTTTTCTTCAAATTTTCACAAGTACCATTGCCTCACACCATGTAAGGATGATCCACTCAGGACTAGTGTGCAGCCTCCCTAAATCATTGACTGCCATTTCATATTTCAAACATCAAAGCTACTCTGAGAATGTCCTTCCTAAAGGAAAATACTAAAGCCTCATTACCACTAGTCATTGAATACCATTGTGCTTCAGGGTTTTGCAATATCACCATGTTTACACACGTACAATAAGACGGACTGCCCCTTTTAAACACTAAAGCCCTGTCTTAGACTGAGTCTGTCTGTAGCTAATACTCACAATCCTCCATCCTCTCTCCTTTGCCTTGAATGAAGAGAAAGGAAGATCCTGACACGGCACCAACTGCTATATGGTCTTATCACTGTACGTCATGCTTTGCACAACGAGGCCAATTCTACGGGCAAAAAATGGACGGCCCAAACTTGTACCCAATTCTGCAACCACGTGAGCTAGATGTTCCCGCAATTGCAGAATCGGGCATTTAGACAGTCCAGACATGGCTTGATTCTGCTACTTGAAATGTCTTTCCTCTACCTGGCCAGCCTGCCCCATGATCCTGCTGGAGCACCAGTGCCGTGGCATCCCATCATTATGGCATCCCGTTGCCATGGCATTGGGATGCCCAGCAGGAGTACAGTCAGCCTGACACCGGTCCTGCTCCTCTTTCCCCACTGCCTGACCCTCAGCGGGGGCATCCAGTGCTGGAATTAGGTGGCAGGGCCTTCACTGCTGCTCTTGTGACAGTTCATGGGGTCTGCATGCCCTGATCACTGCAGCCCCCAGGACCTATTCCACCTCAGGTGGGATAAGCCCCCATCAATCTTGCCCTCGCCGGACGTACAAGGCTGTAACCTGAATAGGCCCTCTATGTCTGGGTTCGTGGCCTCGCCCCTGCTCTGCCTACTCTCCGCCTCTGACACGTCCTCTCCTGCCCCTGTCCAGTGTTTCCCACAAAAACCCTTTGTGCGTGCGGGGAGCTGAGGGGAGCGGAATATGGTGCCGGGACAGAACGGGGCTTGGACATCCAACCCAGATGTCCAACCCTGCTATTCGGGGATCAGAATGACCCCTATATGTTTTAGGTCAAACTAGGCACAGACATTACTCTTGCTTTATCAGAACAAGCAAAAACATTCTCATTTATTTCAAAAACATCTACAAAATAAGGCATTGGTTCCTATACACATACATTGCTAAGCTGCTACAGATCAAGGTTCAGGTTGTCAGCAAAATTCCAAGCAGGTCCTGGTACCCCACTTCCAAGCCTCTGTGGTCCATTCTTACTGTCTCCTCTCCATTCTGGGCAATACTCTCAGTTTCTGTGCTTCATTTTCACATACTCTTACTCCTGCTTTATTTCTTCTTTTTATGTTCACGCAGCACCATATACTCTCTCTTTCTTCTTATCTCAGGCTTCACTTCTCTCCTTTCCCTCTTGCTTTTCTCTTTTACCACTAGAGCTGCTTTGATCTTTTGAGGCATAGATTTTGCCTGCAACACGTGCCCACACTTGGCTTTTCCTTATATGTGCAGTGCTAACCCTTCTTTTGAGGGGAGGGGGGACTTGCTCCACTGATGTCACTTCCTGGAGTCTGAGAGGCATAGGGCTCTTCCTGCTTGTGGCTGGCTATCTTCCAGAGTAATTTTACAACTTATTTTTTCTGTACTACCTAAGATGACATAGTAGGCGCGCTGCAAGAGTCAGGAGACTGTGGAGAGCTGCAGTGTTGAGCAGCACCATATGGCTGGCCCAACATCCCTGATGACAGGCTGGGTTGACTTCCTAACAGCCAGAGGAAATTATGAGCTTACAGTCAAACCTCGGTTTTAATGATTAATCCGTTCTAAGCAGTCTGACTAAAACCGAAACGTACGAAAACCGAAGCAATATTTCCCATAGGAAATAATGTAAATTCAATGTAATCCGTTCCAGACACCCAGCTCCTGTCACTTCTCTCACCTGCCCGATCGTCCACAGGACAGCAAACACACAGATATTGTACTGTACGGCACTGTAATCTGATCGCTGCCTCCCACATCCATGCAACATCTCCTGCTTACATTGACAGCTACCCTGCTACCTCCGAGCCTGAGGGGGCGCTCCAGAGAACAGGCAGGCGGTGGAGAGATCGGGGCCTTCCTCTCTGTGCAATCCTTGCATCTCTGGCTCGAGGATGTTGCTCAGCTGACATTGGCTTCTCAACACGCGATCGGGTGAGTCCGGGGGGGGTAGTGCTGCCGGGACTGGGCGGGCAGACCAGCGCGAGGGTGTAGATTTTCAGATCTGGCAGCACTGGTTCCTGACGAAAACCGAGGCGAAAACCGATAACCGAGACAAGATCTCAGTTAGAAAAGACGTCGAAAACCGAAACCAACGAAAACCGGGGCACACGAAAACCGAGGTTTGACTGTATTTGCTTACTCGCATTACATACTCATACTGTACTTTTAACTGCTGCTACAGAGATTTCACACAGAACTCTGAGTAATGTTGCAGATTGAATTTGTCACCATTCTCCACTCCATCCCTTTCTTTACCTCCAGCCATTCACACTAGTCTCTCTTGTCTCCAGCTCTTCCCCTACAAGTTGTTTATCTCTCTGTTTTCTCTTCTATTGCAGCTTTATTGCTGTTCTTGACCCCACAGTATGTTGTTGTTTCCAATGTTTTTTGCTTTTGCTTCAGGCCCATGCTGCTACTACCAATCCCTCCCCATGACTCCTAAAGTTAGTTCATGCTGCTCATTCCCTGCAGCCCTCATGCTTTCAGCACTTCTAATTTCTCTGGACTTTAGAGCTGTTGTTTTGTCTGTTCTACCATCTCCTGCAGGCCATAGGCTTCTATTGCTTTTGGCTGTGCTGCTGCTTCCATTCCTTGTGCTTTGACCTGTTCAGCTGCTGCTGCTCTTGTCCTATCACTCTGCAGCTATTTTGACTGGGATAGTACAGTTTTATGCAGGTTTTTTCCACTTTCCTGTACTACTATTACTATTAATCATTTATATAGCACTACAAGGCATACGCAGCGCTATACAAACATATAAAGAAGACAATCTCTGCTTGTAGAGCTTACATCTAATCAAGACAGACAGAACAATGCAAGAGAAACTAGGGGGATTCAAATAGGGAAGGAGAGAGGAGAACAAGGGATTAGGCGCCTCAAAGAGGTAAGCCTTTAGCATGGATTTGAAGAGGGGGAGAGAAGAGACTTGACATAAAGATAGAGGAATCTTGTTCCATGCATAAGGAGCAGTAAGGTGGAAAGATCAAAGTCTGGGATTTGCAGAAGAAGAAAAGGGCATAGAGAGAAGAAAGCCAGAGGAGGAGTGGAGTTCATAAGGAGGGGTGTAGGGAGAGACAAGAGAGGAAAGGTAATGAGAGGCAGTAGAGTGAATGCATTGATGAGAACTAGAAGTTTGATTTGTATGCAGAAATGGAAGGGGAGCCAGTGAAGTGATTTTAGAAGAGGGGTTATACGAGTGTATCGGGGCTGGTGGAAGATTAGCTGTGCAGCAGAGTTCTGGATAGATTGAAGAGGAGAGAGATAACACTGAGGGAGACCAGCAAGGAGGAGGTTGCAATGGTTAAGATAGGAGGCGACCAAAGAGCGGACAAGAGCCTTAATAATGTGTTCAGAGAGAAAGGGATGAATTTTGTTAATGTTGTAGAGAAATGACAGGTTTTAATTATATATTGAATATGTGTGGAGAAGGAAAGGGAGGAGTCAAAGATGACCCCAAGGTTGTGGGCCGAGGAAAGAAGGAGAAGAAGAGTGTTGCCAACAGTGATAGAGAAAGGAGGACGGGGGAGGAGGGTTTAGGGGGAAAAATAAGAAGTTCAATTTTAGCCATATTCGATTTTAGGCGGTTGAGAGACATCCAGGCGGCGATGTCAGATAAGTAAGTAGAGATATGAGTTTGGAGCAAAGGAGAGATGTCATGTGTAGATAGATAGATTTTAGAGTCACAAGCATAAAAATGATACTGAAAGCCATGGGAAGAGATGAGAGCACCAAGAGACTGGGTATAGAGAGAGAAAGAAGAGGACCCAGAACAGACCCTTAAGACACACTAACTGAAAGAGGGATGGCAGAAGAGGAGGAACTTCCAGAACAAACAGAGAAAGAGCGATTGACAAGATAAGAAGAGAACCAAGACAGTACAGGACCTCTGAAACCAAGAGAGGATATTTTGTCAAGGAAGAGGAGGTGGTCAACAGTATCAAAAGCAGCAGAAAGATTGAGAAGAATAAGAACTAAGTGAAGGCCTTTGGACTTAGTGAGGAACTGTGGACCCCCTGTGATGGCCTCATCGATTACTAGGGATACATGGACCACAGTTTGGGAACCATTGTTTTAAAGTATCAGATAGTAATTGTAAAAAGATTCTTATTTGATATTGTTGCTGGAGACCTTGTTTAAGTGAAAAAAAAAGGAAAAATTAGATTCAAATTAGATTAACAATAGGAAAAATGTGCATAATGAGTGATTGTATAATTCCTGCTACTTACCTGTTCCTGTATTGAAACTAGGAAAATAAAGACTAAAATTTAATTGTATTACATATCTTCTGAAGCTGATTATACTTCTAAATGTAAAGGTAGAAGTACATTACTTCTTGGTGGAATACTGGTTTTCTGAAAAGTACTGTTAACTTAAATGTTACCTTGATGCATGATTTCAAATGTGAATATCATCCTCCAATCTTTTAGAAACAGAGAAATACATTTGTTTTAATACAGTTATGGTCAACATTATTGGCACCTTGCATTTTAGGTATGTTGTGTGCAATATCTTGAGAAATAACACAGGTACACTACCAAAAAACTGCCTCCAGTTTTGCAACTGATTCCTATAGATTTTGGGGTGCTGAATCCAGGAAAAATAGCCAAAATGTTCCATCACGTCACGTTTTCTTGCAAAATTAGATTTCTTACCCATATAAGGAATGTTCACATAATTTCTTTTTAGCCGACTGCAGTTTATTTTCTTGGCCCAAAATAGAGGTTGTAATGGTTAACTAACTAGAAACACTCCCTCATGATATTTTAGAGTGTTTTGTATTCATTTTATACATTAACAGGACAATTGGGAGGCGGGGGGGCTAAATCCAGTACTCGCGCTGGCGCATGTTCTTTCCTGTTCGCCTCGCCTCGTTCGCTCGCTCAAACACGGTGGTTGCGACATGAACGTTCCTGTCAAATTTTAGTTTCTTGCAAGTTCATTATTACCTTTTGTTTGCTCAGTCGTAATCCAGCTTTATTCCGGAGTGGTTCACTACAGTTGTAGTTTGCAGTGCTGTGTATTTGTGATGGCTCACAGAGCCAGAGGTTGCGTCAACTCTCCGGACAGTTTTTGTTTTATTTGTGGGGAATATACCGTGAAAAAGCGGCAGAGGAACATTTCTGCATTTATTAAAAAAGTATATTTCGCCTATTTCGGTTTGAAGTTAGGCGATCAAGACAAACCGTGGGCTCCTCACAAAGTGTGCAAGACATGTGAGGAAGATCTACGCTTATGGATGAAAGGTAAAAAACAAGCATTTCGTTTCGGAATACCTATGATGTGGCGTGAACAAAGAGACCACAGCAGTGACTGCTATTTTTGCTCTTGCACTGTGAAGGGATACAACTTAAAAAATAAGAACGTAATAAGTTACCCCAACCTTCCCTCAGCAATTAGGCCTATGCCTCATAGCAACGAAGTACCTGTGCCTGAACCACCAAAATCTTTGGATCAGATTTGTGTGGACGGTTCTGATCATGATGAGACTCATCAGATGGCTTTTCCCGATGAGTCCAGTACTTCCGAGTTTGAAACTGAACCAGATCCGAAACCTGAACTTTTCTCTCAAGCTGAATTGAATGATTTAGTCCGGGATTTAGGACTCCCAAAAGATGCTGCCCAATTGCTAGGTTCTCGGCTTAAACAGAAAAATCTATTGTCACCAGGAACAACTTTTTATTGGTACCGGCAACCGCGAGACACAATTTTTGAAGTATTTCAGCAAAGAGGAAGATTTGGTATTTTGCAACGATATATACGGAGTGATGGAAAAGTTTAAACTCAAGTATGATCCTGCTGAATGGCGGCTGTTCATTGATTCGTCAAAAGACAGCATAAAAGGTGTTCTTCTTCATAATGGCAACACATTCGCTTCAGTTCCTATTGCTCACTCTGTTAGTCTCCAAGAAAAATACGAGAATTTGGCCCTGATTCTTCAGAAGATTCGTTATGATGAGCATAAGTGGATGATTTGTGGAGACTTTAAAATTCTATCCATGCTATTAGGGCAGCAATCCGGTTTCACCAAATATCCCTGCTTCCTTTGCTTGTGGGATAGCCGGGCCCGCGACCTACACTGGGGGAAAAAAGACTGGCCAATTCGGGAGTATTTGAGACCCGGTGAGAAAAATGTTCTTCATGAGAGCTTGGTAACTCGTGATAAAATTCTATTACCACCTCTCCACATTAAGTTGGGTCTCATTAAGCAATTCATCAAGTCCCTTCCAAAAGATGGTGAGTGCTTTCGGTACCTTTGCTCAAAGTTCCCCCGACTTTCTGAAGCAAAGCTAAAGGAAGGAGTGTTTGTTGGCCCTGATATAAGGAAACTCATTTCAGATGGAGCATTCGCTGAAACGATGTCTGAGAAGGAAAAAGAAGCCTGGGATTCCTTCAAGGATGTTGTTCTCAAATTCTTGGGGAACAGGCGGGATGAGAACTATAAGGATATTGTTGCCAGGATGCTCAATGCCTTCAAAGAACAAGGCTGTAACATGAGCCTGAAAGTCCATTTCTTGCACTCCCATGTGAACTACTTTCCCGAAAACGTGGGGGCGTACAGTGAAGAACAAGGTGAAAGGTTTCACTAGGACATCAAGGACGCAGAGAGAAGGTACCAAGGAAGATGGAACACCACTATGATGGCTGATTTCTGCTGGTTGCTGCTGCGGGAAACCCCAGATGAAAAATACGCCAAGCAGCGCACCAAGAGAAGCATTCGGGGGAAGAAGAAACGGGCCCACCAGGAGATTGATTGACCCAAGAATGACTTTAAAATCTAAACTGTGTTGACAAATATCGAGTTTTTACTAAACTTTGAAATAAAAATTTGCTAGTTATTACCACAGTGTCGGATCTCATTTATTAGAATTTTATTTTCACACCATCGGGTCTTCATGTATTGCAATGGTGCGGTTTGCGTTTTCTATTCTTACATACATACCTGTACAACATTTTTTGCACATTTCTTTGCTTTGCTTTGTGTCTAACCTCGCTCTTATATGCTCAATGTTTGTGCACATGTATGTGGCTGTTTTAAGTGCAGACAATTTTGCTACCATCACAGTGTGTTTTGTTGACATTACTCTATTCTTATGTGCTGCCTTGTTACAATTTTCTTTATTCTTATTTGAATAACTACTAAACAATTAGTATAAAGAATTCATCCAAGAAACTTTTATCTCGATCGCACTCAATCTGAAACGTTCACCTCAAACTGCTAACCCAATGTAGCAAAAAATCTGTACGTGATGGAGCAAATTGGTTACCAGATTTGGATTCAGCGCACCAAAAAACGTAAAAATCAATCGAAACATTAGAGGCAGTTTAAAAAAAAATTTTTTTAGTGTACCTGTGTAATTGGAAATATTCCAACTGTATGTCATCATAATATTTTAAAAGTATCTTCAAAGATATACAACAAACAGAAGATGTCTGTGCAACTTAGACATAGTAATTTCTGAGAAGAAAACAAAATAAGGCCTGGACAGTATTAATGGCACTTTTCAATAATATTTGGTTGTAAAACCCTTGGCAGCGATGAGAGCCTCCAAATGTTTCTTGTAGTTATCTATACTTTTTTGTACATCTATCTACTGGTAGTTTCTCCCACTCTTCAACTGCGATTTGTTCCAGCTCATGAATGATTCCAGGATTCTTTTTACTAATGGCAGATTTCCACTCTTTCCAAAAATTCTCAATTGGATTGAGAGTAGGTCTCTTTTCTGGACAGTTTAAAACAGTCCATTTGTTCTTTTTTAACCATTCTTTTGTACTTTTGGATGTATGATTTGGGTCATTGTCCTGCTGGAGGACCCATGGCCTTTGACCCAAACCTAGCTTTCTGATACTACGTAGCACATTTCATCCCAAACATCTTGATAGTCCTCTGACTTCATGATTCCTTTACTACATTCCAGGCCTCCAGTTTCTGAGGCGGCAAAACAGCCCCACAACATTACGGAACCTCCACCATATTTAACTATAGGAAGGGTGTTTTTTTCTTATAAATCTTAATTTCTTTGCTTGTAAATGTATCGCTGGTCTATATTGCTAAAGAGCTCATATTTGGTTTCATCTGTCCACAAAACATTTTCCCAGAAGGATTGTGGTTTCTCAAGGTGGGTTTGGACAAGATCAGTAACCTTCGAAGACTTCTTGGATGAATTTTCTTCTTACCACCATGTCCTGGGAGGTTCTTGACAGTTCCATGAACAAAAAACATCTTAATAACATTGTGAACTGTAGACACAGGAATCACAAGGTCTTTGGACTTGGCCTTGTACCCCTTTTAAGTTTGATGTTTGGTGATAATAGCTTTTATGACACTCTCAGGAAGCTCTCTTGTCTTCACTATTGTGAAAATGGAGCAGGGCGTGAATGTGGCCATTTTAAATATTAGAGCCATCATTCTTTGGTTGATTAAGTCATGTAAGTACTGAAAATTGATCACAGGTGCATCTAATTTTACTGCAATGGAAATGTGGTTCTTCTGTTCAAACTGATTTGAATTGTTTATAAGGGTCCCAGTAATCGTGTCCTGACAATGTTCCTACAATTTCCTATTTCAATTGGTATTGTTTTATTTGATTCTTTTATGTGTCAAATATGTGTGCATATATAGTCCAAAGCCATTTCACTGGCTAGTTCTTTTTAGGAGATATTGAACATTAAGGGGTTGAACTGCAAGGGTGCCAATAATTTTGACCACAACTGTAAATACCAGAAAGAACATACAAAGGTGTGAAATCTGCACTATTATATGTATATATGTTACTATGTATATATGTTATTGCTGACTCATTCGATGCAGTTTTTTTGAGCATCGGAGTTTATAAAATTGCTCTAATTCTTATATGTTGTAGCTGATTTCACATACAAATTAGAAATCAGATGCATAATAGGCTACAGATATTCTCTTGGTGGTACGAGGATTCCATGTTTTTCAGAGATCTCCGATTGGCTCTCCCTTATTGTCTGGAATATAAGAAGAGATACTTTGGGGCTTCTCTCTTTTCAAGAAGGCATTTCTCTTGGAGATGTGTGCTTTGAAGGTATTTGTGAGAGGTTTAGCTTGTCTGTGATATATTTCTGGGAGAGCAGGAAGGAGGAGGTTTTATCTTTTTTTATTATTTTTTTTAGATGAAATATTTTTTATTAATTTTCCATAATGCATCAAATTAGAAACAGACAAAGAAACACTGATCCCAAAAATCCAACACATTATAAGGAAATAAAAAGGAAAGAAACAAATCCTTATAGTCCACAATAATGAGGAGGAACAATCCCATTTTGGATATACAAAGTCAAAGAAATCACAAGGAGACTAAACTCCATATTACAGCCAAACAAAACCCAATACATCCACCAAGAGACTTCATGGATCCACGTCTTCCTTACTAGACAGAAAATTCGCTAACTACTGTGGATCGAAAAAAACATATCTGACCCCATGGAGGAATACCAAACATTTACAAGGATATCGTACAAAAAAAGAAGCTCCAAGAGCCAAAACACGAGATCTCAGAGCCAAAAAAAACTTTCCTCCGAGACTGTGTAGCTCTTGAAACGTCAGGAAATAGTTGAATAGGGGCCCCACAAAAGTCTTTTAAAACACAGAGACTTTATCACGATCTGAAACAAAAGTCACAAGTAATGTAGCTCTAGTAGGGATATTATCCTGGGTATCCTCCAGAAACTCGGTTAAATCAAGCCCTGGAGATAACTGCTGTGGACTATCAGCCGCAGACCATCTTCCAGAAACACCCCGACCAGACAAATAGTACATCTTAGAAATAGAAATAGTATCAGAATTAGGCAATTTTAATATCTCACAAAAATATTTCCGTAATAAGATCTCTGAGGATAACAAATGACACATTGGAAAATTCAAAAACGTAATATTCTTAGTTTTAGCAATATTCTCATACATCTCTAATTTACGATTAAGCAATAAATTATCCTTCACTACAGCTGTCTGATCTGCCTGTAAGGCTTGACACAAAGATTCACATTTAGGTAATTGAACACCAAACAAATCTACTTGCTTCTCCACCTGAGCCAACCCTGCCACCACATTCCGTGTGAATAAGCAGAGTTGGGACACCATGGAAACTAAAGTGCGCTCAGTCCATGTCACCACCCTCCAGATATCAGCCAGGGAGACCCGTGTATCCAAAATCTCCGTGGCCTCAACCAGAGGGGGAGTCCATACCACTGGCATAAGAGATCTCACCTCAGCAACCGGGGCACTCTGTTTCAACGGGAAGTCACAAGTTAAATCTGCAGGAGTAGATCCCAAAGGAGGAGGGGGCGGAGTACGGTCAATGGCGCTTAAGGAAGCCTCCAGAGAAGACTCTGAGGGAGAAACCACAGCAGAGTGTGTAGCAACCCCAGACAAAGGTAACACATGTCTATCCATAGGGCCACTTACCACAGACATCAATGGTGCTGCTTTCTTCTTCCGTTTCCCCATGGATATCTCCAATATACTACTTCCAGGTGCTTCTGCGGTGCTCCAAGGGGCTCCCAAGGGGCACGAAATGCCCCTTGTAATGCACCCCTTGGATGTGCGCCACCCGCGTGCGCTCACCCACGCAGGACTGAGTATGAGATGATAAATACTATGCAACAAGGCCCCTGAGGGGATCGGGGCCGTCCTGCCCACAGCCTGCCGCTCTGATGACCTGCAGCTGCTGAAAACAGTTCCTCCCAAGGAGGAGGTTTTATTAGACGTTTCAGCAGATGGATTTATAGATGGTTCAGTAATAAAGAAGTAGCCTAGTTGTTAGATGAGTAGTGTGGGAACCAAGAAAGCCAGGGCTCAAATTCCACTGATGCTCCATTACTCGGGTGAAACTTAGATTGTAAGCTCTCTAGGGATAGGGAAATGTGTACGGTATCGGAATGTAAGTCACTTTGAACTGGAAAGGCATGAGTTTAAATACAAACAAAAAGTTACACTACGGAGGTTATTTTAGATGCCTTATTCACAATTTCCATGTGGAAAAACAGGCATTTACATGTGGAAATGACAATTTAAAAAATGTTTGTACTTAAGTATGGATGTCTTTACTACATAGAAATTGCAAGGGGATGAGTTGGAGGATGCCTAGGAAGTTGCCTGGGTAGGTCAATAATCTACACGTGTATTCCCCATTTCATACAGGGAATACATATGCATGATTGCAGTTGTCCACATCAGGATTTACAGCTGCTCCCTAGCACATTTAGGTTTTAAAAAGTGTTTGTTTTGGCCAACTCTTTACAGGAGGGATTAAGGGGTTTGCTGGAAAACTCATCTGCATATCCATCCAGCAGTCCCAGCAGAGAATTCCAGAGGTCACTGTGAGTCAACTAGTCAAGAGCTGCCACAGACCCCACACCCTTCCTAGCACGAGGACCAGAAGACTCATCTGCATATCCGTCTGATCTCTCTTGTTTACTTCAACAGGTACCAAAGCTCCACCAACTGAACGATGGCTGGGAAAAATCGTATTGCCAAAGTTGTGGCCCTATTACAGCTTCTGCCTCTGTCCAGACAGGCAGCCTGATGCCAATCGAGGGACCAGTTCCATGTGCAAGATGCCTGCAAGCTGAAACCCTTATGAACAAGTGGAGGAGCTCAGAGAAGACGTGACGAGGCTGAGAAGCATTCAAGACAGTGAGAAGTACATTGATGAGATTCTTCTTGAAGCATCCAAGCTCTCTCATAGAAGTGAAGATGGTATGCTGCAGAATGAAGAGAGTTGTACATGAGTCACCAGAGCTTGCAGAATTGACAATCCAAGTCCTCCAGCCCTCGAACTGAAGAACTAATATGCAGCCCTGGAAGTGGAGGAGGTGAAAGCATCCCAGGAAAGGGAAGAACCAGAGTGCAAGAACCCCAAAGTTGCAGAATCAGCAGCCACAAGGAAATGAAAGGTAGTGGTGGCTGGAGACTCTTTTCTGAGGGGTTTTGACGTGTCCATCTGATGACCAGACTTGATGTCCAGGGAGGTTTGTTGTCTGCCAGGTGCCAAAACCCAACATGTCACAGAGAGTTGCCAAGACTCATCAAGCCTACTATTATCCAATGTTGCTTATCCATGTCAGCACAAATCATATTGCTAGGTATCCCTCTGAGTGTATCAAGAATGACTTTATGGCTCTGGGAAAGAGGATGAGGTAGATAACTGTGCAGATGGTGTTTTCTTCAATCCTCCCTGTTGACAGTAAAGGCCGAGGTAGAGAAGCTCGCATGGCTGTGTGGATGGTATCATCAAGAGTGTTTTGGTTTCCTGGACCATGGGATGATTTTCTAAGGGCTGCAGAGCAGAAGTGGCATTCAGCTATCCAAGAAGGTCAAAATGTTTTCCGCAGCAGACTGGCTAACCTACTAAAGAGAGATTTAAACTAGATTAGTTGGGCGATGGATGAAGAAAGCTGCTAGGTAAGTAAAACATTAAAGGCCTGATTCTGGAAGGTGACTAGTGGGGCTGTACGTCCCGATAGGACGTGCAGCCACACTAGCTGTCTGGCCCTCATTCCTGTAAGCGATCTCCCCGCATGCACATAGCCTCAGTGCAGGGAGATCTGGTTGTGGGTAGGGAATGGGTGGAGCAGGGATGGGACAGACCCTGGATGTACAGGGCCAAGTCAGGTCATGCCCTGTACGTCCAGGGAGCACCAGGAGGGCACCCAGCTTATTCCTCCTCAGAGGTGGAATAAGCGTGGGATGCCCTTTTGCACTAACCCGGCAGCCCCTAAGAGCAACGGCTGCGTTGGAGGTGAGTCCCTGCCGCCTGATCAAGGCCCTGGCTGTCTCATCTGAGGGTTGGGCGGCAGGGAAATGGGGGTCAAAACCACAGTGGGCTGGCTGTAGAATGGGCAGGACATCTGCGGTGAAACAGGGGCATACTAGGCCATCTCAGGGCCCGATACTGCACCTGCCAGAATGTGTGGCATCCACGGGACAAAATCGGGTCGTAACAGGCCCATTCTGTTTGAGGGCATCCAGATGGCCTGGACGTGCCCCTTCTGGGATTGGACTCCACATAGAAATGGGTAAAAGGGGCAACATCTGGAAAGCAGTGTGCATAAATGCCCTTAGTATAATAAATAAGATCCCAGACCCGGCCCGATCGGTGACGAGGAAGGGAGCAGGCAGCTATAGCCCTGCTCCCCACCGCATGGCCAATCAGGCCGAAGAAACACCGGCAGCAGACTTTCAAATTTAAACCACTCCGGGCGCGAGAGTCTCAGACCTGACCCGATCGGCGATGAGGAAGGGAGCAGGCAGCTATGCTCCTCCCTGCTCCCCACCGCATGGCCAATCAGGCTGAAGAAACACCGGCAGCAGACTTTCAAATTTAAACCACTCCAAGATGCGCCCGCATCTGGCGGGCCCATGCCTAAGGGCCACTCCAAAGTAGTACTAGTAGTAGTAATGGGAGACAGCCAACCCTGTTTTTTCCCTAACTAGATTATTATTCTGTGTATTGTCTGTTGTCTTAATTAGATTGTAAACTCTGATGACTGTCACTCTTTATATGTCTGTACAGCGCTACATATGAGGTAGCGCTTTATAAATGTTAAATAGTAGTAATAGTAGTAGTAGTAGTAGATGCTGAGGCTTTAGTGAAAGAGGCTGGCTTGGATTTAGTGGCTGTTATGGAGACATGATTCACAGACAATCATGACTGGGATATAATTATACCAGGCTATAATTTATTCAGGAGGGGAGGAGGAGTGGCACTGTATATAAAAAATAATATTAAAGCTACAGAATTACAGGGCTTAAAAGGGAGTGAGGAGGCACAGTGGATTAAAATAGAGAGAACGGGAAATCCATTTACATTGGTGTGATATACAAATCTCCTTCAAAGGGAGAAGAAATGGACAGAGATTTAATAGAAGATATACACAGTATTGCCATGAAAGGAGAAGTGCTACTGATATGTGATTTCAATATGCCGGATGTTGATTGGCACATCCCTGCTACAGTGTCATCTAGAAGAAAGGAGATCCTGGATACACTACAGCAGTGGTCCTCAACCTTTTTTGTACCGTGACCCCTTTTACCATTGGTCAACTTGTGGTGACCCCAATGATAAAATCAAATGCGTCTCTCTTCCTTTACCGTTAGCGCATTGTCGCTGTAATCATTTGTTGAATTATTAATATATTATAGGCCTTTGCAATATGTTTTAGTTATAAAATTTACTTGTTTAAACCACAATAATTAATCACAATAACAAGTAACAATATTTGATTTCAAAATTATGATGATTTTGTAGTCAAATCACTAATATGAAATAAAATTATTTTTTCTACCTTTGTTGTCTGACCAATTTATTCTCTGATCATGCTGGTCACGATCTGAGGCTTCTGCTTTCCTGTCTTCTCTTAGCTCTCTTTCTGTGGTCTATGGTCCATCTGCCATTTCTTATCTCTTCTTTCGTTTTCTTCACTTCTTTCCATCAGCCTATTTCCAGTCCCAGTAACCCTCCCCAGTATCAGCCCGTTTCCAGTCCTCACTCTCAGTACCTTCCAATGTCAACTTGCATTCCCATGACTGCCACTGGTGTCCATTCCCTTCCAGTCCCCCTCTTTCCCCACTGAGCAGTCCCTTCTAGTACAAATACCATGGCAGCCCCTCTCAGATCCACTCTCTTCCAGTTCCATTCTCCCATCCCCTCATATCAGCCCATTTGTAGCCTTAGCCCCCAGTTTTCTTCCAGGGCCAGCAGCTCTATCCTCCCCTCCCCACAGTCAGCCCATTCCCAGCTGCACCCCCCCCCAATCAGCTCTCTTCCAGTGCTAGTCCCCCCTTAACGCCATTACCAGTGCTAGCCTCCCCTAATCAGCCCAATAGCAGTCCTACCCCCCCCATCAGCTCATTACCAGTGCTAGCCTCCCCTAATCAGCACATTTCCAATGCTAGTCCCTCCTCAACCCCATTACCAGTGCTAGCCTCCCCTAATTAGCTCATTTCCAGTGCTAGTCCCTCCTCAACCCCATTACCAGTGTTAGCCTCCCCTAATCAGCTCATTTAAGAACATAAGAACATAAGATATGCCATACTTGGTCAGACCAAGGTCCATCAAGCCCAGTATCCTGTTTCCAACAGTGGCCAATCTAGGTCATACGTACCTAGCAGTTTCCCCAAAAGACACAGGTTCCGCAATGCTTGTACTGGGTCAAGCATTGACATCCTGGGTCCCTTCTTAATAATGGTTTATGGACCTTTCCTCCAGGAACTTGTCCAAACCTTTTTTAAACCCAGCTACACTAACAGCCTTTACTACATCCTCCGGTAACAAATTCCAGAGTTTGATTACACGTTGAGTGAAAAAATATTTTCTTTTATTAGTCTTAAATAGTTTACCCTGTAGCTTCATTGCATGTCCCCTAGTCTTTCTATATTCTGATAACGTAAACAATCGATCTACGTTTACCCGTTCCACTCCATTCATTAATTTATATTATTTTGCCAGTAGCCATACAGGCCTTCAGGTTAGTAAAATCCATAACAGGAGAGCCGGTTTCAGCCCAACCTGCAATGCCTCAGCCACAGGACTACGCAAACTACCTGCAATCAAAAATGATTAAGACCAGCACAAACATAAATATCAGCAACTCCTCTGTATCACCTAAGGCATCCCAAATAACACCATTATGCAATTTCAATACGGTATCAACTAGTGAGATTGAGAACATTATTGCTTCCATCAATCCTACCACGGCACCTAACGACCCATGCCCAGCCAGCTGGATCAAAGATGTAAAACATGACGTTATGCTGACTGTTTTTACATATATACATACATATATTTTAACTCCTATGTATATACCTTTATATACATTCTTGCTTTTCCTTTGGTATGGTTTCTTTTTATTAGTATTAATGCGTTGTAATACTTATATTTTGTATCATTCATGGATTTTATTATTTTATTATATTATTATATTATTATTATTATTTTATTCATTCACTTTTACATTTGCATCGTTTGTACATCTAATATTTGATTATTATTTATTGCTCTTATATGATATTATACATTTTATGTTTTAAGTTTTTAGTTTGTTTTCTTTTTTAGCTGTTACATAGTAATCCGACCAAACTGTCTCAATGAGACACTCCATCTGACACAGCACTGGTAGGTTTTTATATGTATGAGTTTTTTAGCTTGTACTACTTTTTACTTTATGCAGTCAACACTCTTTGTGTAGTTTAATTGTTCAATTTACCCGTTTTTGCTATCTAGGTTATGTATGCATGATTGTTAGTTATTTTTTATTATTTTTAATTCTTCTTATTTTTATATGTACACTGATTATTACTTTTAATCAGGTCGCATAGTCTTTAACGTTTGGATAAACTGGTTTGTCCTTTGTCTCGGCCCTTCTTATCTTTACACTTCCCTGTATGTCCTTTAGCATTTATTTATTTATTCAATTTTTATCTTTTTATTATTTATTTATTTTTTATGATGTATTATTAAGATACGCTGTTTTACATTGTTTTTCAATGGTTTATATTTATTATTATATTTTAACATTGTTTGTTCATTTTATGGTAGCTGTATGTCCCCCGAGGAAGGCGTTTGCCGAAACGCGTAGGGACTATCATCAATAAAGCAGTCTGGTCCAAACCAACAAGTCAAAACAGGCCATGAAACCTCTGAACCATTCCTACAGTCCCAAGGTGTACCTCAAGGATCTTCCTTATTGGCACTGATGTTCAATATATATATGCAGCCGATATGTGAATTGATCCGATCTTTCAACGTACAATGCCTGGCATATGCAGATGACATCCTCCTATACATGCTGTTCAAAATTGACCAACCAGTGTTCTCCCCAATAATCAGTTGTTTCGGAGCAGAAGCTGAATGGCTGCTGACACAAAACCTACGAATCAATCACAGCAAAACTGATGTTCTTTTTGTTACAAGGAATCGCAAGTTCATACCTCCTCCATCGCTACTGGTCAACAACATAGAATTGAAGTCCAAACCCACAATCCGATATCTCGGCATCACACTGGACCAGCACCTGGATATGACAACGCATGTGAAGAATGTGACAAAGATTATATATCATAAGATCAGAACACTACGCCACCTCCGCCCCCTACTTGATTATACTGACTACCGATCAACCTTCCAGGCATTAGTCCTCCCACACCTAGATTTTGCGAACATCATCCTCCACGGGATCTCTCAATCAACTTTAAATCCGCTTTGCCTGGCTATGAATACAGCTGCAAGAGTCCTCTCTGGGTCACCAAGATCTGCACAAATAACGCCTATCATGAAAGATCTGCACTGGCTACCTCTACAAGCCAGACTCCACTATAAGTCACTAGTCCTTACTTTCAAAGCCTTGAATAACTACCCACCTACACCAATCAGCAAGCTAATTCACAGCACCCTCGAAAATAGAAACAGGAGGCCTACTGCTATGAACACCTTAATAGTTCCTAGGATGATGACATCGTGTACTAAGGCTACTTCAAACAGAGCTTTCTCAATATTCGCTCCTCTAAACTGGAATACACTTCCCCATGAAATCCGTGGCATCAAAAGCCTAATACTATTCCGAAAAGCCTTGAAACACCATCTGTTCACAAAATGTTACCCAGAAGTCATCCCGGACACTCACACATCTAGCAAGCTTCCCACATACCCCAGACGCCTTAGCACCCTAATACAACCAGAAAATGGTTAGCCCACACGATAGCCCACATGATAACCATTTACCTGCACCATCCACATAAAATCACTTACAATATATAAACGAGTTTAGAATATTGTATATAGTTAAAGTATATAGTATAAAGTTAACCTGTACATAGTTATCCCGGTTATCCCATGTGTTATTTTTCCCTGTTCTTTGTAAACTCAATGTTGCCTGTATGCATTGCAGTATGTTTTGTTCAATGTACACCGCGCTGATTTTAATAGCGCGGTATAGAAGAAATGTTAAATAAATAAAATAAATAAATAAATAAATTCTATCATATCTCCCCTCAGCCGTCTCTTTTCCAGGTTAAAGAGCCCTAACCTTTTTAGCCTTTCTTCATAGGAGTATCCTTCCATCCCCTTTACCATTTTGGTGGCTCTTCTCTGAACCTTTTCTAATAACGCTATATCCTTTTTAAGATACAGCGACCAGAATTGCACACAATATTCAAGGTGCGGTCTCACCATGGAACGGTTATAGAGGCATTATAATATCTTTTGTTTTATTTTCCATTCCTTTCCTTATGATACCTAGCATTCTATTTGCTCTCTTGGCTGCCGCTGCACACTGGGCCGAGGGTTTTAACATGTTATCCACAATGACACCTAAATCTTTTTCCTGGGTGGTGGTTCCTAATGTGGAACCTTGCATTGTGTAACCATAGTTTGGGTTGTTCTTCCCTAGGTGCATAACTTTGCACTTGTCCACATTAAATTTCATCTGCCATTTTGATGCCCAGTCTTCCAATTTATCAAGATCCTCTTGCAATTTTCCACAATCCTCTTGGGTTTTAACAACTTCAAATAGTTTTGATAGCCTCACTCGTTATTCCACTTTCCGGGTCATTTATGAATATGTCAAAAAGCAGCGGACCCAGCACAGATCCCTGGGGTACACCACTATTCACCTTTCTCCATTGGGAAAATTGGCCATTTAGCCCAACCCTCTGCTTTCTAACTTTTAACCAGTTCCTGATCCACAGTAGTACTCTGCCTCCTATCCAATGACTCTTTAGTTTTGCCAAAAGTCTCTCATGAGGGACCTTGTCAAAGACTTTCTGAAAGTCCAGATACACTATATCAACCGACTCACCTTTGTCCACCTGTTTATTCACACTTTCAAAAAAACATAACAGATTAGTAAGACAAGATCTTCCTTGTCTAAAGCCATGTTGGCTGTCTCCCATTAGGCCATAACTATCTACATGCTGAGTAATTTTATTCTTTATGATGGTTTCTACCATATTTCCCGGTACTGACGTGAGGCTCACTGGTCTGTAGTTTCCCGGATCACCCCTGGAACCCTTTTTAAAAATTGGTGTTACATTGGCGATCCTCCAATCTTTAGGTATTAGAGATGATTTTAATGATAGTTCACAGATTACTAATAGCAGGTCTGCAATCTCATATTTCAGTTCTTTCAACACCCTTGGATGTATACCATCCAGCCCAGGTGATTTGCTACTCTTCAGTTTATCTAATAGTTGTAATACATCTTCCCGATGTATCGATATTTCCCTCAATTCTTCTGCACCTTTAAATACCACTTCAGTCATGGGTAATATCCCTACATCTTCCTCAGTAAAGACCGAAGCAAAGAATTCATTCAGTCTCTCCGCTATCACCTTGTCGCCTCTTAGTGCCCCTTTAACTCATCTATCATCTAATGGTCCAACCGACTCTCTCACAGGTTTTTTGCTACGAATGTACTTGAAAAAAATCTTTATTTCACATTTTTGCTTCCGCAGCAAGCTTCTACTCAAATTCTCCCTTTGCCTTCTTTATCAATGCCTTGCATTAGACCTGCCAGTGCTTGTGCTGTTTCCAGGTTTCATCGTTTGGCTCTTTTTTCCATTTCCTGAAAGATGCTTTTTTGGCAACAACAGCCTCTCTGACCTCACCTTTAAACCATGCTGGCAGTTTTTTGGACTTCCTTCCACTTTTCTTAAAGCGTGAAATACAGCTGGTCTGGGCTTCCAAGATAGTATTTTTCAACAACACCCAAACTTGATGTAAGTCTTTAACCTTTGCAACTGCTCCTTTTAGTTTTTCTTAACTATTTTCCTCATTTTATCATAGTCTCCCTTTCGAAAGTTAAAAGGTAGTACTGTGGATTTCCTTACTATCCCTCCTCCACTAATTAAATCAAAGGCGATCATGCTATGATCACTATTGCCAAGTGGCCCCAACACCCTTATCTCTTGCACTAGATCTGGTATTCCACTAAGGACTAGGTCTAATATGGCTTCCCCTCTGGTCGGTTCATGAACCAGCTGCTCCAAGAAGCAGTCATTTATGTCATCTAGGAACTTTATCTCTCTAGCATGTTCTGGCGTGACACTGACCCAGTCGATACTGGGGTAATTGAAATCACCCATTATTATTACTGAGCTGTAACTTTTGTTAGCTTCCTTGATTTCTTTGAGCATTTCATCATCCATTTGTTCATTCTGGCCAGGCGGTTGATAGTACACCCCCACTGCCATCACCTTCCCCTTTTTACATAGAATTTCAATCCATAGAGATTCTACATCAAATTTTGTTTCCTGCCAAACTTTAATCCTTTCTGACTCAATGCCCTCTCTAACATAGTGCGCAACCCCTCCACCAATTTGATCAGCTCTATCATTACGATATACTTTGTACCCAGGTATCACAGTGTCCTACTGGTTGTCCTCCTTCCACCATGTCTCTGATATTCCAATCATATCTAACCTCTCATTTAGTGCTATATATTCTAACTCTCCCATCTTATTTTTTAGACTTCTAGCATTTGCATACAAGCATTTTAGAGACTGTATTTTATTCATATTAATTTGGCTATTGGTAGACATGGGTAATTTGGGATCTTTAAGCTCTGTCTGCTCCATACTCGAGGGCATTTGGGCTACTTTACTCTTTTTTTGGAACCTCTCTGCTTTTGATAGTATCCTTCAAGGATACATTCTTCCGAACCATCCGCTCTTGGGCGACTGTCGGCTTTCCCCTATTATCTAGTTTAAAAGCTGCTCTATCTCCTTTTTAAAGGTTAATGCCAGCAGCCTGGTTCCATCCCGGTTAAGGTGAAGCCCATCGCTTCGGAAGAGCCCCTCCTTTCCCCAGAATGTACCCCAGTTCCTAACAAATCTAAACCCCTCATCTCTGCACCATTGTCTCATCCACGCATTGAGACTCTGGAGCTCTGTCTGCCTTCTGTGTCCTGCACGTGGAACGGGAAGCATTTCGGAGAAAGCTACCCTGGAAGTTCTGGATTTCAACTTCCTACCTAAAAGCCTAAATTTAGCCTCCAGAACCTCCCTACCACATTTTTCTATATCATTGGTACCGACATGTACCAAGACAGCAGACTCCTTCCCAGCACTATCTAAGACCTTATCTAGGTGGCGCGTGAGGTCTGCTACCTTCGCACCAGGCAGGCAAGTTACCAGGCGATCCTCACGTCCACCAGCCACCCAGCTATCTACATGCCTAATGATCGAATCACCAACTATAACGGCTGTCCTAACCCTTCCCTCATGGGCACATGGCCCTGGAGAAACGTTCTCGGTGCGAGAGGGTTTTACATCACCTGAAGGACAGGTCCTAGTTATAGGATCACTTCCTGCCACACCAGGGTGATGCTCTCCTGTCACGTGACCTCTCTCCTCCATGGCAACAGGGATGCTGCCAGACTGGAGGTGGGACTACAGGACTATATCCCTGTAGGTCTCGTCTATGTACCTCTCTGTCTTTCTTATGTTTTCCAAGTCTGCTACTCTAGCCTCTAGAGAACGGACTCGTTCCCTGAGAGCAAAGAGCTCCTTGCACCTAGTGCACACGTAAGACCTCTCACCAACTGGGAGAAAATCATACATGTGACACTCAATGCAAAAGACTGGAAAGCCCCCATCTCGCTGCTGGACTTCTGTCTGCATCTTAGTTTTAAGTTTTTGTGTAGATCTTTAAGTTCTTTACTTACTAAGGGTTGCTATAGATATTTATACCAATAAAACTGTACCTAATACGTTTAATATACCTTGTTCACCTGAAGCTTAATTAATCTCAGGTCCTTAGTGTATGACTGATTTGGATTACGAGCTTCACCTGAGAGCACCTCCTGTCTTTTAAGATGTGTAAGTACCTATAAAGCTACGATTATCCCAGGGGTGGGTGGGTGTGGGGAGGGAGGGAGGGAAATAACACTTATTAAAAGTGGGCTGCTACACAGTACCCTGTCCTGTGCTGCTGAGGTAAGCTATTTTCTTATTTGATTTAAATTATAGCTCTTTGCTGCTGCTAGGCTCTAACTTATTATGAAATTTAAACTACAAGCTCTCTGCTGGGTTCTAAATTTAACCAGAAAGCTCTCTTCTGTGTTTTAAATTTAAACTAAAATACTTTGCTGATGCTAGGCCCTGAATGACTGTTAAATTTAAACTACAGCTCTCTGCTGGGTTCCAAATTTAACCAGAAAGCTCTCTTCTGTGTTTTAAATTTAAACTAAAAGTACTTTGCTGATACTAGGCCCTGAGTGACTATTAAATTAAAACTACAAACTCTCTGCTGGGTATGAAATGTAATCAGAAAGTTCTCTTCTGTGTTTTAAATTTAAACTTAAACTGCTACTACTAGGCCCTGACTGATTTAACAAAAAATAGTGGGTTCACAGATTAAATAGCTTTAATAGAAAGAATTCCCTTCAGAAAATTCCCAGACGTATATACTCACAATTGCAGATCTCTCTCCAGAAGTAACAGTCCCCTGTTCTAGTCCTTCATTTCCAGTGCTAGTCTCTCCTCAACCCCATTACCAGTGCTAGGCTCCCCTAATCAGCCCATTACCAGTCCTACCCCCCCCCCATCAGCCCATTTCCAGTCCTACCCCCCTATCAGCACTTTACCAGTCCCACCCCCCCCTTGATCTGTCCATTCCCAGTCCTAGCCTTCCCTAATCAACCCATTACCAGTCCTAGCCCCCCCATCTGCCCATTATAATCCTAACCCGCACTGTCTCTCCCCTCTGTCCAGCATTTATTGCCCGTCTATACATTATGTCCCCCTGTCTCTTCCCTTTGTCCATGTCAGCACCCCTCCCTCCCAACCTCCATCCATGTCAGCCCCCTCCCTCCATGTCAGCCCCCCTCTGTCCATGTCAGCCCCCCTCCCTTACTCCATCCATCCATCAATGTCAGCCAACCCTCCCTTCCTCCCTCTCTCTCTCCATGTCAGCCCTCCCCTCCCTCATTCCCTCCATCCATGTCAGCCCCCTCTCTCCATGTCAGCCCTCCCTCCCTCCATGTCAGCCCCCTGTCCATGTCAGCCCTCCCTCTCCATGTCAGTCCTCCCTCCCTCCCTCCATCACTGTCAGCCCCCTCCCCTCCCTCCCTCCATTCATGTCAGCCCCCCTCTCTCCATGTCAGCCCCCCTGTCCATATAAGACCCCTCCCTCCCAACAGTCATCCAACCCTCCATGTCAGCCCCGTTTCACGTTTCCTGCCCCCTCCTCCCCTCTCCCTGTCTGCCTGCTGCTGCCCTGCTGTTCTTCTACAGCCATGGCTCTTTGTCTCTTAGGGAACCGTGGCTATACCTGTAAAACCATTGCGGAGCCTTCCTGTCTCTCAATGGGCTCCGTGCAGCATTGTCCTGCCTCCAAAGGAAGTGGTAAACAACTTCCTTTGGAGGCGGGACAATGCTTCACGGACAGAGCCCGTCAAGAGACAGGAAGGCTCCGCAACGGTTTTACTGGCATAGCCGCGGTTCCTAAGAGGCAGGGAGCCACGGCTGCATTAGAAGGGACTGGGAGGCGGTGAGTTTTCTGCTGCCGAGAAGCGGACTCGGCAGCAGCAGCAACTTGGGTGTTTTTTTTTTTTAACAGCGGAGTGAGGTGAGGCGAGGCGACCCCGTTAAATCCTGTGGCGACCCCCGTGGGGGTCGCAACCCCCAGGTTGAGAACCGCTGCTCTACAGGGAGAACTATTCTGGCAACTGGTAACAGAACCCACATGTGGAGGGGCCATACGGGCCTTAGTGCTTACCAATGGGGAAAGCGTTTCTGATGCTATAGTGGGAGATCATCTCTCAGCCAGTGATCATCAGATGGTGTGGTTCAGTATTTGGACTAGGGCTGATAAAGTCCATTCAAAAGCGAAGATCCTAGACTTTAGGAAAACTAACTTTACCAAGATGGGACAATGCCTCAAAGAGTCATTTGTAGGGTGAGAACAGCTGGGGGATGTAGAAAAGCAATGGGCAAAACTGAAAAACAATATTTTAAGGGCAACAAACCTTTTTGTTAGAAAGGTAAATAAATGTAAAAGGAAAAGGAGGCCACTATGGTTCTTAAAAGAAATAGCTGAAAAGATGAAGAAAAAGTGGGTGGCCTTCATAAAATATAAGAGATCAGAGACAGATGAAGACAATCATCAATATTTGGAAAATGTAGAGAAGCTAGGAAAGTAGTCAGGAAAGCAAAGATACAAAAAGAAGAAGAAATAGCCAATGAAATAAAATGGGGGGAGGGGGGATAAGACAGTTTTCAGATATGTTAGCGAGAGGAGGACATGCAAAAGTGGTATTGTCAGTCTCAAGAGTGAAGGGGAGGAATATGCAGAAGCTGATAAGGATAAAACAGAATTGCTAAACAAATATTTTTGTTCTGTGTTCATAGATGAAGTGCCTGGAGCAGGACCTCAGAAAACACCCACAAATAGGAACAGAGGTGAAGGTGATCTTGGACAATTTTCAGAAGACTGTGTTCATGAGGAACTAGCTAAACTAAAAGTAGACAAAGCAATGGGGCCGGATGGGATACATCCGAGAATACTTTCAATACTACTTTAGAGTCAGGAGTGATCCCAAAGGACTAGAGAAAGGCACATGTGGTCCCTTTACACAACAGTAGAAGTAAGGATGAGTTTGAGAACTACAGGCTGGTTAGTCTGACCTCTGTGGTGAGTAAATTAATGGAAATGCTCCTAAAACAGAGGATTGTGAGATTTCTGGAGTCCAATGGATTGCAGGATCTGAGGCAGCAGGGGTTTACTAGAGGCAGGTCTTGTCAGACAAATCTGATTGATTTCTTTGACTGAATGACCAGATAGTTGGACCGAGGGAGAGCACTAGATGTGGTGTACCAAGATTTCAGTAAAGCCTTTGATACCGTTCTGCACAGATGACTTATAAATAAATTGAGCACCCTAGGGATGGACCCTAAAGTGACTGCTTGGATTAGAAATTGGTTGTGTGGGAGGCGACAAAGGGTACAGGTAAATGGAGCTCACTTTGACGAGAAGGATGTTACCAGTGGTGTGCTGCAGGGATCTGTCATTTATCCAATTTTTTAAAATATTTTTGTTAGTGATATTATGGAAGGGCTGTTGGGTAAGGTTTTCCTCTTTATGGATGCTACTAAAATCTGCAATAGAGTAGACATCTAGGAAGGAGTAGATGACATGAGAAGGGACGTAGCTATGCTTGAAGAATGGTTGAGAATTTGGCAGCTGAGATTTAATGCTAAACAATGCAGGGTCATGCAAACTAACGTCCAATTAACACCACGTGTATTTAAATGACTACTCGTTATTTAAATCTGCTGGCTGGTATGTAAATCATGGCTATGTATAATGCAGAGACAGGGTAGATGATTTTGCAACCAGCCATAGCGACAAAATTTTAACTGCAGGGTCTGAGTAGAAGTAAACCTTTAACGCTGCCCCCCCAACAGTATTTTGATGGCACCGGGTGCTTTCCTCGAAGTCTAGATTATCTTCCCAGATGATCAGGTATTGGGCAAAGCCCCCGATGCCATCAAAACAGTGTTGGGCTGTGCTGACAAAAAAAAAAGATAAAGCTGAAGTGAAACTGGTTTTCTGGTGTTCCTGTATAGTGCCGTTCATCAGTCTGTCATAAGAAGATGCTGTGTGCAGATAACACTACTATTTTTAAATTGCCAGGAAGCAGAGGAATGACTGAGAGAAAAAATGCAAATTAGCCTCCGGAGCTTGGGGAGAGCAAGCCAAACTAGCGCAGACTTCTTGTGCGCATGTGTTTGGCTTGCTCTTCCTGTTTAATGCTGCAGTGGCTCATTTGCATTTGCCTCAATGGACATTTTCATATTGTAACCTTCCTGCATCGCATGTTAAAATGTGTGTGTTGACAGGAATATTAAACAATCGATCCAGTGCCGGTCTAGTGCCAGCTTTCTGCATTGGCCTGCAAATGTTGTTATGGCTTTTTACTTTTCTTGTAGCATTCTATCTTTACTGCATCTCAAGGCTGGAGTACAGATTTCAGTCAGGAGCAAAACAGTCATCTAAGATGTAGTACAGCATTTAATCTTGGATGTCTCTTTGCAGCAGGCCTCCTTGGTTGCTCTGTGGACCTTGCATCCTCAACCCCCCCTATCCCACACCCTGAAAAACATTTACAGGTAGCTAGACCCCCCTGAACCCATACCCCCACTCTGCAAGCATTTCCCTGGTGGTCCAGTGGGCCCATGGACCTCACAACTCCCCATGCTCATCCCATACTTCTTGACCCATGACCCCCCCCCCCCCACTTACCACAATGCAAACCTTTTATGTTTGCCTAATGAGCCCCTGGATAGTCCCCCACCCCCTCCGACCACCCTGCTATCTTTGGAGTTGGAAGGCACCTGACCCTAGCTTTGTAATGCTGGGAAGGGGTCTGTTTCCCTTATTTGGCAGACTGATCCCCAGCAATGAATCCAAATGCCCTGCTATGGGTCAGGTGCTACCATTTTGCATGGTGGTGGCTTGAGGAAAGGATACTACTGAACACCTTCATAGGACCTGGTAAGTATTGCTGGTTCACAGGGAATACCACAGCATTAGAAACTCTCTGGTTGAGGACCTTATCTTCCCCCCCTAAACCCAACTCCCCCTTCCTCCTTTCTCTCTTTCTGTGGATAACACTATCATCCTCCCTGTTTCCTCTTTGACGCCTCTCTCTCTTTTTCTGCACACATCCAACAGTTAGCTAAAATCTGTCGTTTCTTTCTGTATAACAACAGCAAAATTTGTCCCTTCCTTTCTGAACACACTACCAAGAGCTTTATCCACTTTCTAGCCACCTCCTGCTTAGACTATTGCAACTGGCTCCTCACTGGTCTCCCATTGACTCATCTCTCTCCACTTAAATCCAATCAAAACTCATCTATATGGCTAATCTTCCACCAGTGTTGCCATGCACACAAACTGGTAGAAACCATTTATAAAGAACAGAATTACTGAACATTTAGACAGTTATGGTTTAATGGGACAAAGACAAAATGGATTTCGCCAAGGACTCTTATCTCACTATTCTGCTATATTTTTAAGGTGTGAATAAATTGGTAGATAAGGCTGAATTGGTTAATAGTGTATCTGGGTTTTCAGAAAACCTTTGACAAGTTCCCACATGAGAGACTCTTAAGGAAATTAAAAAGTCATAGGATAGGAGGCAGTGTACTGTTGTGGATTGGGAACTGGTTAAAAGATAGAAAACAGCGAGCAGGGCTAAATCGCCAATTTTCTCAATGGAGAAAGGTGAATAATAGAGTACACCAGGGATCTGTGCTAGGCTCACTGCGTTTTAACATCTTCATAAATGATCTGGAAAATGAGAACAATGAGTGAGGTGATCAAATTTGCAAATAACACAAAATTATTCAAAGTTGTTAAAACACAAGAGGATTATGAAAAATTGCTAGAGGACCTTGAGAAATTGGGAGACTAGGCATCCAAATGGCAGATGGAATTTAATTAAATTTAACCCTATAATACAACTATCTGTAGTTCTATATATATACATATGTAAATAGTTGATCATTGATCATTGTAATTAGTTCATATTGTTCACTTATGTATCCTTGTTACATTGTTCTTTGTAAACAGTTGAAACACACTGCCTTGAAAAATTCTATGTAAACCGTCTTGATTTGTAGAAAGACGGTATATAAAAAATGTTAAATAAATAAATAAATAAATGTGGACACGTGCAAAGCTTTGCACATTGGGAAGAATAATCCAAACTACAGTTACATGATGCAAGGATCCACATTAGGAGCTACCACCCAGAAAAAGGATTTAAGCGTCATCGTGGATAGCACGTTGCAACTCTCCGCCCAGTGTGCAGCAGCAGCCAAGAAAGCAAATAGAGTGCTAGGAATCATAAGGAAAGGAATGGAGAATAAAGTAAAGGATATTATAATACCTCTGCATCATTTCATGGTGTGACCACACCTTGAATATAGTGTGCAGTTCTCGTCACCATATCTTAAAAAGGATATAGCAGAATTAGAAAAGATACAAAGAGTGATCAAAATGATACAGGGGATAGAGGCTACCCTTACTAGGAAAGACTTACAGCGCTGCATGCGTGGCGCTCTATAAGTGATGAATAGTAGTAGTAGTAGTAGTACTTAAAACGGGCCTTGACAAATTTTCTTGGAATCTAGGAGATGGCTGCTGAAACCTAGGTCACAGTGCATGCCCCCACCCCCAAAATGGCATACCGCAGTTACTATTTTAGGATATAGGGCCTGACTTACTAGAACAGTTTCCTGTTATCTATGAAAAAAAGCTTAATAAATCATGCTCTTAATGGGTCACTGCACAGTGCCAACAGAAGGCAATGGTCTCACTCCTCCTCCTCCCTCTCCCACCACCCCCACTGACCTTTTAAGCTACACCTGTGTAGCACGGCAGTGGGTGACTCTGTGGGGTTGTGTGCCTGCATGTATGTGTTTGGTGCTGGGGTGGGGTGCCTGCTTAAGTGTGGTATAAGAGCAGTGCGACTTTTCCATATATACATTGTGCATTTTACTTCCCATGCATTCATCTCTTCACCCTCCAACCCCTTGCACTCTTCCCTTCCAGTACTCCAACCCTTCTCTTACTGTACCTCCCCCACCTCCTAACTATTTCTCTTCCCAGCCTCTCTTCTTTTCTCCCTCCCCCCTTGCACTCACACATCCCTTCCATCCATTCTTTATTTAACCTATTGCTCCTTTAAATTTCTTAAGCTGTCTGTGCAGCAAATCCTCCTTGCCTGCAACCTTTTTATTTGCAGGTAATCCCAGCTCTTGGACAATCTTGGCAATGATTGCAGCTTTTTGCAACACTTCTGCCTGCAAGAGATAGGATCCCCGTGGGTAGACAGCACTAGCTTGGCTGTGATCGCGGCCTCTTGAAGCCATTGGAAATAAGCCCCAGGTGCCCGGTCTGATTTGTCAGTCGCCATAGCACCCTGGTGCCTGGGGTTTGTCGGGCCTTGGTTTGAAAGGTTAGGGCTCTTCAACTTGGAAAAGAGACTGCCGAGGTGAGATATGAATGAGGGACCAGATTTTGAGTTAGGCAGGCTACATGCCGCATCTGCGCATAGCCTGCGTGCCAGCCCCCTTAATCCGGATTTTCACTTCTGCAGCGGCGGAAGTGATAATCCAGGTTATGCTGGATGTGCCGGCACCATAGAGGCTAAACGGGTAGCACTGATTTTCGATGCTACCTGCTTAGCCCTCTGCGCCTTAAAGATAAGTGAGGAAAAACCTTGTCTAAGGCACAGAGGGCTAAGCAGGTAGCATCGAAAATTAGTGCTACCCATTTAGCCTTTTCCTCCGCCACCACTCTGTCCCGGAATGCCCCTAATATGCCCTGATGCTAACTGCATAGCATATGGGCATGTTAGGGACTTACCCAGGATTTTCAAAGGGCACTACCCATGTAAGTGCCCTTCGAAAATCCTGGATAAGGCATTTACACGGGTAACTAGGGCAGTTACCCGTGTAAATGCCTTCGAAAATCGGACCCAAGATCTATAAAATAATAAGTGGAGTAGAACGGATAAACGTAGATTGGTTGTTTTGACTAGGAGGCATGCAATGCAGCTACAATGTCTTTATTTATTTTATTTATTATTTATTTTAATTCTCTTATATACTGTGCTATTCTGCATCAGTGTGGTTTACATTGAACAAACTGAAATTACATTGAACAGGGCATTATAACTTGGAGATAACTATTTTACAGGGAGCATGGGCTATAGAGGGTTAAGTGGCTTGCCCAAGACCACAAGGAGCACCTGTGGGATTAGAAACCCCAGTCCTTCCGGCCCAAGGTTGCTGTCCTCTAGTGGGATTTGAACCCCCGACCTTCCGGCCTGAAGTACCTTACCCCAACCACTAGGCCACTCCTCCACTCCTCCACACATTCAAGACTAATTGGACAAAATATTTTTTCCCTCAACATGTAATCAAACTCTGTAAGTATAGCTGGGTTTAAAAGAGTCTTGGACAAGTTCCTGGAGGAGAAGTCCGTAAACCATTATTAAAGTGGACTAGGGAATCCACTGCTTACTCCTGGGATAAGCAGCATGGAATCTGTTAACTTTTTGGGAACCTGACAGGTTCTTGTGACTTGGATTGGCCACTATTGGAAACAGGATACTGGGCTTGATGAACCTTTGGTCTGGCCCAGTATTGCATATCTTATGTTCTTATCCTCTTAACTTCTCTTCTAAAGTCAGTTCATTCCCTATCCATTTCTGCATCCAATTCAAATGTCTCCTCCTGACCTACAAGTGCATTCATTCTACAGTTCCTTATTACCTCTCGTCTCTCATCTCTCCGTATACCCCTTTTCAAGAACTCCACTCATCAAGTAAATCACTTTTGTCAGTGTCTTTATCTTCCACTGTCAACTCCAGACTCCGTTCATTCCATCTTGCTGCACCATATGCCTAAAATAGACTTTGTTTACTTTTAGAAGTGATTTTGAATAATTTTTTAAAGTTTATATGGTTTTATATTAATATGGTTTTATATGTTATATTTTTAGCCAAGTTAAGCCCCTGATGAAGACATAGCGAAACATGGCCTGTATCGGGCCATTGGCTGAAAAGTGGTTCAATAAAAGCTATCTTCCTGTGCTATCCATAAGTCACTGGTGAGGCCTCACTTGGAATACTGTGTTCAGCTTTGGAGACCATATCTTGCAAAAATAATGGAAACGGTTCAGAGGAAGGCGATCAAAATGATTTGGAGCCTGGGTCAGAAGCCTTATGAGAAGAGACTTGAAGACCTAAATATGTACACTTTGGAGGAGAGGAGGAATAGGGGAGATATGATGCAGACCTTTAAATACTTAAAGAGAAATAATGAAAAAACAAACCTCTTCCAAGACGGGGAAGCTGTAAAACTAGAGTGCATAACATGAAGCTGCAAGGTGGTAAATTGAAAGGCAATGTCAGGAAATACCTTTTCACTGAAAGGGTGGTGGATGCTTGGAATGCCCTCCCGATGGTAGTGGTGGGGGCAAACACAGTGACAGAATTCAAAATGGCATGGGACAGACACAGTGGATCCCTTTACAGCAACAGGATAAAATGAAAATAAACTGAACTATCCAATTTCTCAACAAATAGGGGTGTCCTAGATGGAGCGGTGGGTTCACCCCTAGACAAAGACATGGGGAGGGATGGCCTGCACAGAGCGGCAGGTACACCTACTCTTGCCATCTTACTGGGCAGACTAGATGGACCATAAATCTGCCTTCATTTACTATGTTACTATGTTACTATAATATCAAAATCTTAAAATAACACGATAAAACTAAAACCACAGTATTTCCTTAACATTTTAAAATACTTAGAAACATAGAAACATGATGACAGAAAAAGACCACATGGCCTATCTAGTCTGTCCTTCCATAACAACAACTACAACAGTCCACTTTTTACCTTTAGAGATCCTCTGTGTTGGTCCCATGCTTTTTTGAATTCAGTTACAGTTACTTAATTGAAAGCTTTCAGAAACAGCCATGATATTTAGCAAACCTAAATTAAATTTGTAAAGGCAAATTTTAGAAAGGTTGTTTAGATGCCAGTTGGGACGTCCAAGTCAAACTGTCTGAAATTCTATGGGAGGAGCAGCAGAGAAGGTGGACACGTGTAACATCTACTAAAATCAACCTATCTCTGCCCCCAAAAGATTAAAGGCTCTGCAAAATAAGAAGAAACTGGGGATGTGCAGATAAAGCCCCAGACACGTGCAGGTTAACAGGTGATTCTAAAAACATGTATGTGTGAAATATAAAGGTTTCTGAAAGCAGCAACAAAAATATGTACAGCGCAGTATTTCAGAATGTGTACAAGTATCTCACACCACATACATGTCCTGGCCTGCAATTTTTCAAATGGGGATTTGCAGCAGCATGGCTGCAAAGCCAAAAAGGCCTCTCTATGTTCCTGGATGGTTTTTCATTTGAGCGGGTGAAAAATGTTGGGGGAGTGAGAGAGCATTCTCCTTTTCTCTCATCTGTTGACAGTTTTCCTCAAGTGTAGATGTGCATCTTTTCCAAACTGGCCTGGACATGCCTCTGCCATACCCCTGTGTGATGTGCACGTGTAAATTCAGGGCTTTGTAAAATGAGGAAAGGACAAAGGCCAGAGGTGGAATTGCAAAACTCAAAGATGCCAATGGCAGATTTATGGAAAGTGATAAGAGAAAAGCAGGATTGCTAAAACAAATACTTCTGTTCTGTATTCACAAAAGAAAATCCTGGAGAAGGGCCACGCATGGCTGACAAAGGTAAGAAGGGGAACGGAATAGATGTAACACCATTCACAGAAGAAGATGTCTGTGAACAGCTTGCAAAACTGAAAGTGAATAAGGCCATGGGACAGGATCAGAACATCCCGGGATACTGAAGGAACTCAGGGAGTTCGCTTACACTGGTTGCCCATTCCTTTTCGAATCCAATACAAGATCCTTACTTTTGTGCACAGATCCCTCCACACCGGTGTCCCACGCTATCTCTCAGACTTAGTTCATTTTCACTGTCCCTCAAGAACCCTTAGGTCTGTCCACACTAACCGGTTATTCCTCCCGCCCCCTTCCCAGGCTCATCTTGAGTCTACACGTTCTGCTGCTTTTTTCTTCATCGGTCCCCGTCTATAGAACTCTCTGCCATCTGCACTCCATCTGGAACTTTCTTATCCCTCTTTCAAAGCTAAGCTAAAGACCCATCTTTTCTGCCTAGCCTTCGATCTTCCTCCCTCCCCTCCTCTTTCCGATAATTAATGGCATTTCTCCCTCTTCCGCTGTCCTTTATTGCTTCCTTTCCTGACGCTGTCCCTTTCCTATTATTTAATGGCATTCCTTTCTGTTTCCTTTTCTCTGCAGCCTCCTTTTGTTTTATTGTAAACCGCCGTATGCCTGCTGGTCCTGGCGGTCTATCAAATTTTAAATAAAGATAAAGGTTTTGGCAGGGCCTTTAAAATATGTATTTAATAGATCCTTAGACACTGGGGAGGTGCCACTGGATTGGAGAAGGGTTGACATGGTCCTTCTTCACAAATTTGGCAACAGAGAAGACATGGCAAACTACAGGCCAGTAAGCCTTACCTCAGTGGTGGGAAAGGTAATAGAGATGCTGCTGAAAGAAAGGATAGTGGATTTTCTGGAAGCTAGCGGGTTGTGAGATCTGAGGCAACATGGATTTACCTATGGAAGATCATGCCAAACAAATGTGATTGATCTCTTTGACTGGGTGACTACAGAGGGTAGTGGTGAATGGAACTCCCTCTGAAGAAGGGAGGGTGAGTAATGGAGTACCTCAGGGATCGGTACACTTCATTGTCTTTGTGGGTGATATTGCTGAACGGTTAAAAGGTAAAGTTTGCCTTTTTGCAGATCCCCTGAAGATAGGCAACAGAGTGGACACTTCCGAGGGAACAGACAACATGAGATAAGATATACAAAAATTAGAAGAATGGTCAAATGCTTGACAATTGAGATTTAATGCAAAAAGGTGCAGAGTGATACACTTGGGATGCAGAAACCCAAAGGAAATATGCATGATTGGGGATGAGAGGCTGGTGTATTCGGAGCAAGAGAAGAATCTTGGGGTTATAGTATCTGAGGATCTCAAGGTGGCAAAACAGTGTGACAAGGCGATGGCCAAAGCCAGAAGGATGTTAGGCTGTATACAGAGAGGAATAACCAACAGGAAAAAGGAGGTATTAGTGCCTCTGTACAGGTCATTGGTGAGGACTCACTTAGAGGATTGTGTTCAGTTTTGGACACCGTACCTTACAAAGGATATAAAAATACTTGAAATGGTTCAGAGGAAGGCAAACAAGATGATTTAGGGCCTGCAACCGAAGGAATATGAAAAAAGACTTGAAGACCTAAATATGTATACCCTAGAAGAGAGGAGAGACAGGGGTATATGATACAGACGTTTAAATACTTACAGGGTATTAATGAACAAGCAAACCTCTTTTAAAGAAGGGGAAGCTGTAGAACTAGAGGATATGAAATGAAGCTGCAAGGAGGTAAATTTAAAAGCAGCATCGGGAAATTCTTTTTCATGGAAAGGGTGATGGATGCTTGGAATGCCCTCCCAAAAGAGGTGGTGGGAGCAAAAACAGTGACGGAATTCAAAAAGGCTTGGGACAGACACAGAGGATCATTACATAGCAAGAGGATGGAATCAAAACAAATGTAAATAACTTCTAAATGGAGAGGGGTAACCTGTCTGGAGTGACATGCACAACTCTACAATTCTGGCACCTTACTGGGCAGACTAGATGGACCATTCCATCACTTACTATGTTACTGTGGCTTTCAGGATGTGGATGTGATTGGAACGTCTGAATGGGCATTTTCAGACATCCATATCATGAAAAGAGCTTCTAAAATAACCCTCATAGTTTATTTGTATAGAGACCGATCCAGCTTCCTGCCCATCTGGCTGCCGTACCTGCACAAAACCTAGCCAGGACCGAGATATACCTGATTCTGCTGCTGCAGGACCTGGACGTACCCACGATGGCAGAATATGGGATATAGACATCCAGGTGCTCCCTGTATAACAAGGATATCAATGTATGGCAAGCTGCCTGTCCCGAAGCCAGAACGCCACTGCCAGTGCAAGGGTGCAGTGGCGTCCCAGGACCATGTGGCACCTGCAGACCTCTGTCTGGGTTTCTCCCGGAGGCCACTATGGCCTGGAACGTGGCTGCAAATGCATAGCAGTGTGGTGTGTGGGGGTGTGCGGTGCTCGTACCATGGGGACCTCAGAGCTTATTCCACCATCAGGATGGAATAAGCCAGACGTATGCAGTCTGGTGCCAGAGAACATACGGTGGTTTGACCTGAATCAGCCTTGTATGTCCCACCACCTGGCCACTACCCCGCTCTGCCCCCTCCCGCCCACGTCCAGCACTTTCCGCACAAACGCTCTGTATGTGCGGAGAGCGCTAACCACAGAATCGGGTCCTGGACCTGAGCGCGGGTTGGACGTCCAGCCTGTACATCCAACTCTGCTATTCGCAGGACTGAATGCCCCCCATAGTGACCAGACATCATTGCTCTCCTAATTTCTCAATCCGGCCCTCGCTTCTCCCTCCCTCTGTCCCTTCACTATATGGATAGCGTCAAGCTGGTAAGAAAGATTTTTGGCCTGACAGTATCCATATAATAGCCAAAATTCCATGGATAAGGAAGTTATATATTCACTGGTTGCTAGTGAACATACCGTATACAGTACTGTAACTTCCTTTGAATACAGGAGAATTGTTTATGCACCTGTTAGGCATGAGATGTAAATATGCATGCATACTGTTATGCAAGCTCATTTTCTGGAAGCCATCTTTTTTGGAACTTGTTAAAATAGTGACCCTAGCCCTGGGCAGCTGCCCCTCTTGTCCACCTCTAATTACGGACCTGCTCAAAAGATATTTCAATGAGAATTTAGTGGGATAAATTGACCTCACACATGACTTGGCAGGGAAAGCACTAAAAACCACCATAGAAATCTGCAAGCAAAAATCTGCTTATTCCAAGGACATCTAGCTTTTGTCAGTCAGGAACCTGGTGTGGAAGGAGTGGATGGAGTCTCTCTTATATAACTAGCAGCCAAAGACCTGGCAACGAGCTATTTACTGGCACTCTCACCTCTTGCAAAGCAGCTGTGGCCTACTTTACCTCATTTCTTTATCCTTGCTGTTTACTTGCAGCAGCAGCAGCAGCAACCTGTCAATTCCCTCTCTGCAGCAAGAGCTGTAGTCCAAGCTGAGCTTTGAAAAAGAAAAGGCTGATTAGCTTCCACAGCCCCCTGTGTGCTGCCTCCTGTATGCTGAGGGTGGAGCCCAAGGGCAAAGCAGGACTTGTTGAAAATAGCTGCTTTTAACATGAAATCCAGCCCTAAAATAAGCATTGGGCTTAATGAACCTTTAAGGCTCACGCACATGTGTAAAGGGTGAAGAACTCCTGTTCTTTTATATTTATGCTTGATGATTTCTGTGCTTTCAGGAATCAAACTGCTTTATATTAAAAACTCCTTCAAACACACTGCTGTTTCCTTATCTAGTCAATATCGTCCGCCTGGGCAGCATATCACAGGAGAATTTTGCTCAGATTGTATGCTTATATTTACAAACTACCAGTGGCAACTGATCTCAATGAAATACAGTTGAAATTTCTCCATACAGTAGATTGCATACTGACTAAGGAGCCCATTTACTAAAGGTTAATATGCATTGACTTCATTAATGCTCATTAAGTGGCATTGCTATCATAGAAATCAAAGTACCATGGGCACTTAATGACCGTTAACGTCATTGACGTGCACTAAAACCTTTAGTAAATGGGCCCCTAAGTTAAAGGCCATAGGTTAGAGTTGCTTCAAACCAATTTAAGAGTAATTATATACTGTAAAGCTTTTTCCACAGGTAAAAACGACTTTTATAAAATTGTGTGACCACAAACCCATGTTAAAAGTACTCATATGGGAAGTATGTGCCTACTATTACATGATCTACATGTAGGCATTCCTGGGGTAGTTTGGCTGGCGTGGAGGAGCGATGTAATGAACATGCATAGAGAATAAGCACAACTTTACATCTTCTTTGAAACAGGTGTAAATTTGTATGTCGGTCTTTCTGTACTGATGGGATGGAATCTGGGAGCCTATTTCATAAAGACATAAAGACATCTATTTTGCCCTTATAAAATAAATGTCCCAGTGCAATTACATAAACTAATATAAAAATCAGGACATTGCAAACATATCCAAAAAATATATAAAATACATACATTTACCTCAAGGAGATAGCAAAACAGCTATCAGACAGGTTGGTGAATATCAACCAACTGAGATCAGCTATTTCATCACTTGTCTCGCAGCATTTTTCTTTGTATATAAACCCCCCCCCCCACACACACACACAGTTTCTCATTCCAACCAAGCTTATAGTGCTCATAATGAAAGTTCCAAACTGAGAAAGAATCAAAAAACAAAAACCGTTAACTACTTAGCTTAAGTTCTCTTCAAGGTAGTGTCCAGTGTTAGCAATTTGAATCAGATACTGTACTTGTGTAAGGTATCCCTTCAGGACCATTATCAATCCCACATGCTGTGTGGGCAGGCCATTCCATTTCTAGCCTTAGCACTAGATGCATGCCATCTTGCTGTAACATCCCCCTCTTGGGATGGCTGCTTTGATTCTGCCTGCCCTCTATAGAACCTCAGTGCACAGTGTGGTTTGTTAGTTTTTCATCTTGACTATTAAGTTGTGCTGTGCTGTGCAGTGCTGTGGTCCAGGAACACAATTTTGGATTTGTTAATGTTGTACAGTATTCAGATTAAATAGTAATACCAAATCAAGAAGTTCATTCTGTCTTTTCATTGATGCTTATCCAAATTTTCATTAAGCCCAACCAAATTGTGAATAATCATAAAATTTAAATGGAAGGAAAAAAGACCTCGGGGTATCCAGCCGTAACAACAGCTTCTTACCTTCCTTATATCATAAGTCCTAAAAAAATCCTTCCATAACATGCCTATTTCATTTCAAATTCAAACAAACAAATCTGGTGCTTTTTTGGGAAATTGTGTTCATTCTCAGATATGCATTCAACATACACACCAACTCTGTCAGCATTTCGCTATAGCTGCATCAGGGAGTATAGAGTATACCCACAGTGCCTTCTTCGATTCACTTCTTCATTCAATCTCCAGCTGTGCTCTATAGAACCTACTCACAAATATGGCCTCTGTCTCGATCTTGTCTTTTTCTCCAACTGCTTGACCTCTAACGTCTCCTCCTCCCTTCTTCCTCTATCTGACCATGATCTGCTAACTTTCACTCTTAACCTCTCCCTGCCACACTTTTGTCCTGTCTCCACCAACACATTTAGGAACCTTAAGAGACTGACTCAGATCCCTGCACGTCCGGGCTGTCCGGACCTAAGAAAATGTATGGCCCCTAGATATACCTAATTCTGCAACCACGGGAGCTATACGTGCCTGTAGTTGAAGAATCAGGGCACTTGGATGGGCTAGTGTGAATAGCATTCCATGATGGTCTACGTCCAAGTGCCTGCCTGTCTTCCCCGCTCAGTGCTCCTGCTTGTCCACCAGTGCTATGGCGTCCCATCGCCATGGCACTGGGACACACAGCAGGAGCATGCAAGATCACTGTTCCCTGCCGCCCGACCCTCAGCGGGATCGGGTGGCGAGGACCCACCTGCTGCCCGGTAGGTCTGGGGGAGGGCTGCCTGCCCAGATCGCTCCCTCAGATGGTACTTATTCCACCTCCAAGGTGGAATAAATCCCACATCCATCTGTCCACTGCCAGATATACAGGGCCCTGATCAGCATAGTCTCTGTATGTCTGGGTGCTGCAGCCCTGTCCTGCTCCATCCACTCTCTGCCTTCATCTGGCCCCTCCCACCCCCATCCAGTGCACCCCACACAATAGCTCTGTGTGTGCGTGGAGCCCCAGCACCAGAATATGGTCCCTGCAAATAGCGGGGGTTGCACATCCAACCCAGAAGTACATCCCCGCTATTCGCAGGTCAGAATGACCCCTTAAGGCTATTAACCCTCCTACTCTCCACTGCTGTCTCGTCTCCTCTCTCTTCCACTATGATATCTGGGTTCATTGATGAGGCAGTCTGGCCAGCAGGAAGAAGGAGGTGATAGTGCCTCTGTATAAGTCTTTGGTGAGACCTCATTTGGAGCATTGTGTGCAATTCTAGAGACCACAACTTCAAAAGGATATAAACAAGATGGAATCAGTACAGAGGGTGGCTACCAAATTGGTCAGTGGGCTTCATCATAAGGCGTATGGGGAAAGACTTAAAGATCTCAATATGTATACTTTGGAGGAAAGGTAGGAGATAGGAGATATGATAGAGATGTTTAAATACCTCTGTGGCATAAATGCACAGGAGGAGAGCCTCTTTCAATTGAAAGAAAGCTCTGAAATGTGGGGGCATAGGATGAAGGTGAAAGGAAATAGACTCAGGCATGCCTCTCCCCCCTCCTTCTCTCCTCCAACAGCACAAGATCATGCCGCTCTATTACAAAAAACTTACTGACCATCCCTATAAACAAGAGACACTCTAAACAATCGACAAGTAGCAAGGCCTTCTCCCTCTATGCTCCATCCTTATGGAATTCCCTTCCTCACGAACTTTGGAACTGCTCAAACCACTCTGAGTTCCGAAGAAAGTTGAAAACCCATCTTTTCCTTGAACATTTCTCCCTTCCACCTTAGCTCATAACCTTACTCCCTCCTCCCTATTCCTCTGCAAAACTCAAATTCTTAACACAACCATATGGCTTATTGTAAATTCACATGTAAATAGTTGATCTCTGATCTTTGTATATAGTTCTTCTCGTTACCATATGTATTCATCGTTATCTTGTTCCATGTAAACAGTTGAAACATACTGCTAATATGTTCTATGTAAACCGTCTTGACTTGTAGAAAGACGGTATATAAAATTTGTTAAATAAATAAATAATATGTGGAAATATTTCTTTATGGAAAGAGTGGTAGATATGTGGAATCGTCTCCCAGTGGAGGTAGTAGAGACCAGGACAGTATCTGAATTCAAGAAAGCATGGGACCAACACAGAAGATCTCAAAAGTTAAAAAAGGGACTATAGTAGTTTGTATGGAAGGACAGACTGGATAGGTTGTATGGTCTGTTTCTATAACACTGTACCTTCCTCTGCTCTGGATTCTCTCACTCCTCCCATTTCTCGCCCTGTGAAGTGTACTGTACCTCAGCCTTGGCTGACCTTTAAAATCCACTACCTACTTTCCTGTACCTACTCTGCTTAAATCCCATACTCTTGCTGACTTCCTACATGATTTCACATTCATGTTTATTCCTTTCCAGTCAGCCACTGCACTCACTAGGCAAGAATACTACGTCAGTTTTACAAACTCTTTTGCCTCTGACCCTCACTGTCTCTTCACAACACTCAATTCTCTCCTCAAAGTACCTCCATCCCCTACCCCTCCTTCCCTTTTTGTCCAAACTTTGGCTAATTACTTCTATGATAAGGTACACAAGAATAATCTGGAGTTCTCCACAGCACCACCTTCACCTCAATCTCCCTCTCCCCCCTTCACTCATAAATCCTACCTTCAATCTCTGCCACCCTGTCTTCTTTTTCTAAAATCACTGAAGAGGAAACTGCAGATCTTCTCTCCTCCTCTAAATCCACTGCTTGCTCTTCTGATCCCATTCCCACCCATCTACAAAGCTCTGTCTTTCCAGCTGTTATGCCCTCCCTTTGTCACACCCTCAACCTATGGCTTTCCATCACATCTATTCCTGCAGCCTTCAACATGCTGTGCTTACACCTTCCCTCAAAAAACCTTCACTGGATCCTACTGCCCTTCCAATTATCAGCCCATCTCCCTTCTCCCTTTTATATCTAAACTACTCAAATGTGTGGTTCACTGCTGCTATCTTGATTTTCTCTTCTCTCTTGCCATTCTGGATCAACTGCAATCTGGCTTTCATCTTCTGCATTCTACTGAAATAGCCCTTCCCAAAATCTCTAATGATCTCTTCTTGACCAAATCCAAGGACCTATATTCAGTCCTCATCCTTCTTAATCCACCTGCTGCTTTTGACACTGTTGATCACTGCCTTCTCCTCAATACCCTGTTTTCACTTGGCTTTAGGGACTCTGTTCTGTCTTGATTTTCCTCTTATCTCTCTCATTGCACTTTTAGTATATGCTGTGGTGGATCTTCCTCTACTGCTATTCCCTTTTCAGTAGGTGTACCTCAGGGATCTGTTTTTGGACCTCTTCTCTTCCTGCTCTATACTCATTCCCTTGGCACTCTAATCTCCTCTCATGGTTTTCAGTACCATTGTTATGATGATGACTCTCAGATTTATCTTTCTGTCCCTGAAATCTCTTCAGGAATCCAGGTCTCAGCCTGCTTGCCTGATGTTGCTGCCTGGATGACCCACTTCCATCTAAAACTGAACATGGCCAAGACGGAGCTCATTATCTTTCCCCCTAAACCTACCTCCCCCCTTTCTTCTTTCTCTATTTGGGTGGATAATCCTATCATCCTCCCTGTTTCCTCGGCTTAGAACCTTGGGGGTCATCTTTGACTCTTCTCTCTTTTTCTCCTAACACATCCAACAGATAGCTAAAACCTGCCATTTCTTTCTCTATAACATCTGCAAAATGTGTCCCTTCCTTTCTGAACACATTACAAAGACCCTTAAACACACTTTAGTCACCTCCTGTTTAGAATATTGCAATTTGCTCCTCGCTGGTCTCCCCTAGAATCATCTTTCTTCTCTCATTTCCATGCAAAACCCAGCCGCGAGGCTGATCATCTGCCAGAGTTGCTATGCTCATATAAACCCTCTTTGCAAGTCACTTCATTGGCTCCCTATCCGTTTCTACACCCAGTTCAAACTTCTCCTTCTGACCTACCAGTGCATTCACTCTGCTGCTCCTCATTATCTTTTCTTGCTTATCACTCCCTACACCCCTCCTTGGGACTCCGCTCATTAGACAAATCCCTTCTATCTGTACCCTTCTCTTCAACTGCCAATTCCAGACTGCGCCCTTTCCACCTTGCTGTACCATATGCCTGGAACAGACTTCCTGAGTTGGTGCATCAGGCTCTATCTCTGGTCCTTTTCAAATCTAGGTTAAAAACCCACTTCTTCATGGCTGCTTTTGGATCCTGATACTTATGCTCCTGTATCACCCATGTGTGTCAAGACCATCTCTAGTCCCCTCTCTGTTTTGTGTCTGTCTTTCTTAGATTCTATGAGTTATTTTTCAACTATTTACATTTGTGAATTTTTGAAATGTCCATATTTATGGGAATTTCATATATTTTTTGTAGGAGGAGATGAATTACTACTGGGATCTATGATGTGAATCTTGAATAATGTATGATATACGTTTCGGTCCCACAAAATCCTTTAAGCTAATATTTATTTACTTGGCTGTTTTTCTGTTTGGTTTATTTTATAAAACAACATAGGTATATAGGAACATTTATAAAACGAGTTCCCAAAAATGATCTGTAGTAGTGCACAAATAATATTATGCAAATTTACACCTGCTCTGAGGCAGGTGTAACTATGTACATGTTTCTGTAGGGAAAATTTTATATAGATTGGGAAATTAGATATGTGTGTTTGAAAAATAGGCTGCCTAAGTGTGTGCCTATAGGGCCCAATATTCAGCAGCGGTGGCTAGCACTGCTTAAGTGCATAGCAGTTGCCGCTGAACCTTAACCCTGGATATTCAATGCCAGAGTGGCATTTACACAGTTTACATGTCTGTAAACCATGCACATGCCTTTGAATATCGGGCCCATAGTTTATAAATTGTACGGAAGGAAATGCACAGTTTATAAAATATACATTTCTTTCCCCTTTACTTTGTCCTCACTTGGTTTTAAGGGCTCTGTACTATCTTGGTTCTCTTCTCTTTCCCATTGCTCTTTCAGTGTCTGTTCTGGTGGACCCTCCTCTGCTGCTATCCCTCTCTCAGTTGGTATACCCCAAGGATCTGTCTTGGCTCCACTCCATTTCTCTCTCTATACCCAGTCCTTTGGTGCACTCATCTCTTCTCATGGCTTTCAGTACCATCTTTATGCTGATGACTCACAGATCTACCTCTCTACACCTGAAATCACTCTGGAAATCCAGGCCCGGATTTCTGCCTGCCTTTCTGACATTGCTGCTTAGATGTCTCACCGCCACTTGAAATTGAACATGGCCAAAACTGAGCTTCTTATTTTTCCCCTAAAACCTCCTCTCCCCTTCCTCCTTTTTCAGTCTCTGTGGATGACTAACTACTCCTCTCTGTTTCTTTGGCTCACAACCTTGGGGTCATCTTTGACTCCTCTCTCTCATTCTCCACAAACATCCATCTGATAGCTAAGTTTTGCCATTTCTTTCTCTATAACAAAATCTGCCCATTCCTTTCTGAACACACTGCTAAAACACTTATCCACTCTTTAGTCACCTCCTGTCTTGACTATTGTAATCTAGGTGCACTAAGAGGGATCAAGGCCATAGTGGAGAGACTGAGTGAATTCTTTGCTTCAGTCTTGACTGGTGAGGAAGATGTAGGGATGTTACCCATGACTGAAAAGGTATTTAAAGGTGATGCCGCAGAAGAATTGAAAGAAATATCGATACACTGGGAAGATGTATTACAACTATTTGATAAACTCAAGAGTAGCAAATCACTTGAACCGGATGGTATATATCCAAGGGTGTTGAAAGAACTGAAATATGAGTTCTGTGAACTATCATTAAAATAATCTGTAATACCTGAAGATTGGTGGATGGCCAATGTAACGCCGATTTTTAAAAAGAGCTCCATGGGTGATCTGGAAAACTACAGACCAGTGAGCATGTCGTCAGTACTAGGAAAAATGGTAGAAACCATTTTAAAGAACAAAATTACTGTACATGTAGATGGTCATTGCTTAATGGGAGACAGCCAACATGGCTTTAGCCAAGGATGGTCTTGTCTTACTAATCTGTTATGTTTTTTTGAAGGTGTGAATAAACAGGTAAACCAGGGGTTCTCAACCCTGTCCTCGGGACCCACCTACCCAGTCGGGTTTTCAGGATAACCACAATGAATATGCATGGGAGAGATTTGCATATAATGGAGGCAGTGTATGCAAATCTCTCTAATACATGTTCATTGTGGTTATCCTGAAAACCCGACTGGCTAGGTTGGACCCGAGGACAGGGTTGAGAACCCCTGAGGTAGACAAAGGTGAGTTGGTTGATATAGTGTATCTGGAATTTCAGAAAGCCTTTGACAAGGTCCCTCATAGGAGACTCTTGGCAAAATTAAAAAGTCATGGGATAGGAGGCAGTATACTATTGTGGATCAGGAACTGGTTAAAAGATAGAAAGCAGAGGGTAGGGCTAAATGGCCGATTTTTCCTTTGGAGAGAGGAGAATAGTGGAGTATCCCATGGATCTGTGTTGGGTATGCTGTTTTTTTAACATATTTGTAAATGACCTGGAAATGGGAATAGCGAGTAAGGTAATCACATTTGCAGATGACACAAAATTATTCAAAGTTGTTAAAACCCAAGAGGATTGTGAAAAATTGCAAGAAGACCTTGATAAATTGGGAGACTGAACATTCAAATGGCAGATGAAATTTAATGTGGTGAAGTGCAAATTTATGCACCTAGGAAAGAACAACCCAAACTATGGTTACACAATGCAAGGTTCCACATTGGGAACCACCGCCCAGGAAAAAGATTTAGGTGTCATCGTGAATAGCATATTGAAACTCTCTGCCCAGTGTGCAGCAGTGGCCAGGAAAGCAAATAGAATGCTAGGAATCATAAGGAAAGGAATGGAGAATAAACCCAAGGATATTATAATACCTCTGTATCATTCCATGGGTTGACCGCACCTTGAATATTGTGTGCAATTCTCTTTGCTGTATCTTAAAAAGGATATAGCGTTATTAGAAAAGGTACTGAGAAGAGCCACCAAAATAGTAAAGGGGATGGAAGAATATCCCTATGAGGAGAGGCTAAAAAGATTAGGGCTCTTCAACTTTGAAAAGAGACAGCTGAAGGGAGGTATGATAGAGGTCTATAAATTAATGAATGGAGTGGAATGGGCAAACGTAGATTAATTGTTTATGCCATCAAAATATAGAAAGACTAGGGGACTTTCAATGAAGCTAGAGTGTAACCTATTTAAGACTAATGAGAGAATTTTTTTTTCACTCAATGCGTAATCAAACTCTGGAATTCGTTACCAGAGGATGTAGCAAAAGCTGTTAGTGTAGCTGGGTTTAAAAAAGATTTAGACAAGTTCCTGGAGGAAAGGTCCATAAATTATTATTAAAGGGAACCCAGGAAATCCACTGCTTATCCCAGGACAAGCATTGTGGAACCCGTGTCTTTTGGGGAAACTGCCAGGTACTTATGACCTAGATTGGCCACTGTTGAAAACAGGATACTGGGCTTGATGGACCTTGGTCTGACCCAGTATGGCATCTCTTATGTTCTTACTCCTTGCTGGTCTCCCTCTAATCATCTCTCTCCCTTTCAATCTGTTCAACATTTTGCTGTGTGGCTAATCTTCCACCTGCCTCGTCATGCTCATATTACCCCTCTTCTCAAGTTTCTTCATTGGCTTCCTATCTGTTTCCGCATCCAGTTCAAACGTCTCCTGCCGACCTATAAGTGCATTCACTCTGCAGCTCCTCACTACCTTTCCTCTCTTATCTCTCCCTACACCCCTCCTAAGAAACTCCGCTCTTCTGGCAAATTGCTTCTATCTGTGCCCTTCTCTTCTATTGCGAACCCTAGACTTTGCTCCTTTCACCTTGCTGCTCCTTATGCTTGGAACAAACTACCTGAGTCTGTAAGTCAGGCGCCTTCTCTGGCCCATTTCAAATCAATACTGAAAACTCACCTTGTCGCTGCTGCTTTCGGATTCTGACTCACCTGATCTCCTTTGTGTTTCCTTACCATTTCCCCTAGAGGTATCCCATGTCTACAGCTACTGTGTTGTCTGTCTTGACTAGATTGTAAGCTCTGATGAGCAGGGACAGTCTTTTACATGTGTCTGTGCAGCGCTGCGTACATCTTGTAGCGCTATACAAATGCTCAGTGGTAGTAGTAGTAGTAGCATGTGTATTTGTAGAGATGAAAGGAGCTGGTACACATGCCAACTGTGCTATATTGGCAGAACCAAAAGGAGTATTATCAGTGAGCACAAGAGTTGCCTTTGGAGGAAGGTTATGGACAAACTCTTGGTGTCGCACTGGACTCAAGCCCATCACATGATTTCTGATCTCCATTTTCTTCTTTTGAAGGTGGTTCGCACCCACTGGCATGCAGGTGATATAGACAAGCTTTTACTTCACATAGAACAGCACTTTATATATGAACTACACACACTACATCCTCTGGGTCTCAATCAAGAGATAGATTTTTCTGTTTTTCTGTAATTTTGTACGTACTGGCCTCCCACCTTTCCCTTTCCCTTCCCCTCCCCTTTCCCCTTCCTCTCCTTTCTCCTTCCCCCTTTCTCCTTCCCCGTCCCTCTCCCCCTTCTTCCCCCTCCTTCCCCTTCTCTCTCCCCCCTTCCCTCCTTTCCCCTCCCCCATTTTTCCCCCTCCTCCCCACTCCCCCTCCCTCCTCTTCCCCCCTTCCTCACCCTTCCCTAACAGGGACTATACAGTTCAAACAAAGGTAAGAACTTGAGGGTTTATTTTTTAAATTGCTAGCTCTCTGACTGAGAGCTCTTAAAAGGGTTTTGGTATATTTTTAAAACAAAGTTACTTTCTTTTTGGTGCTTCAGTAGAAATATTTTCTTTAGTGGGGTAGGTTTAAAACTCTGTTTTGGTAACTTTCTCAGCTCTTGGGAGCTGCTGACACCTAATCAGGAAGCAGTGGGCCTGATTAGCCTGTGAATGAACTGAGAGCAACTGAGGCCTGCATAAAAGGCTTCAGAGATCTGCACTGTTGAGGCATTCCTCACAGGGGCTATACAGGTCAAACAAAGGTAAGAACTTGAGGGTTTATTTTTTAAATTGCATTCAATTAACTTACATTCTTTTTGCTGCTTTAGTAGAAATATTTTCTTTAGTGGGGTAGGTTTAAAACTCTGCTTTGGTAACTTTCTCAGCTCTTGGGAGCTGCTGACACCTAATCAGGTGTTAGTTCCCTCCCTATCCCCCAACTCCCACCCACCCCTAGTGAGCAGTCTTGCTTTATAGGGCACCTCCCCATTTAACAAACCACAGGGACTTGGAACAGCACATTTTGAATGTAATTAAAGATATTTAACTGATTTTTCTCTGAAAAGACAGCTGGGAAACCGGCTGGTACTTTGGTAGATCTTTCTCTTTTGCTTTAACAGATACCTAAGCTCCACAAACAGAACAATGGCTGGGAAAAATCGTATTGCTAAAGCTGTTGCCCCCGTTACAGCTTCTGCCTCTGTCCAGACAGAGGTCCCAATGCCAATTGAAGGACCGGTTCCATGTGCAGGGTGCCTGCATGCTGAAGCTCTGAGGAAACAAGTGGAGGAATTCAGAAAGGAAGTGGCAAGGCTGAGGAGCATTCAAGACAGTGAGAAATACATTGATGAGATGCTTCTTGCAGCAACCAAGCTCTCCAGCAGAGGAGAAGATGGGTGCCTACAGAATGACGAAGGTTGGACACAAGTCACCAGGGCCTGCAGAATCACAGATCCAACTTCTACAGCCTTTGAGTTAAAGAACCATTATGCAGCCCTGGAAGTGGAGGAGGTGAAATCATCTCTGGAAAGGGAAGAACCAGAGCTCAAGTACCCCAAAGTTGCAGAATCAGTGACTGCAAGGAAGCAAAGGGTAGTGGTGGTTGGTGACTCTCTTCTGAGGGGTACTGAGGGGTCCATCTGACGACCAGACTTGATGTCCAGAGAGATATGCTGTCTGCCTGGTGCCAAAATCCAAGATGTTACGGAGAGTTTGATGAGACTCATCAAGCCCACTGACTATTACCCAATGTTGCTAATCCATGTCGGAACAAATGATACTGCCAGGTATCCCTCTGAGCATATCAAAAGTGACTTAATGGCTCTGGGACAGAGGGTGAAGCAGTTAGGTGCACAGGTGGTGTTCTCTTCAATCTTCCCTGTTGAGGGTAAAGGCCAAGGCAGACAGGCTCGCATCCTGGAGATGAATGCATGGCTACATGGATGGTGTCATCGAGAGCGTTTTGGTTTCCTGGACCATGGGATGCTGTTCCAAGGGTTGCAGATCTGTCCAAAAAAGGTTGACGCGTCTTCAGTAGTAGACTGGCTAATCTACTGAAGAGGGCTTTAAACTAGATTCGTTGGGGATGGGTGAAGAAAGCCCCCAGATAAGTGAAAGCCTCCAGATAAGTGATACATTAAATACCTTTATGGAAATGGGTAAAAGTGGTAACATATGGAAAGCAGTGTGTATAAATTCCCATAGCATGGGAAATAAGATCCCTGATGTTGAGGTTTTGGTGGGAGTGGCCGACTTGGATTTAGTGGCAGTTACAGAAACATGATTCACAGAAAACCATGACTGGGATGTAACTATACCTGGCTATGCTTTATTCAGAAAGGACAGGGTAGGAAGAAGGGGAGGAGGAGTGGCACTATATGTAAAAAATACTATTAAAGCTTTGGAATTACAGAACTTAAAAGGGAGAGAGGAGGCATTGTGAGTTGAACTAAAAAGAGGGAAAGAGAAATCTATATGCATTGGCATGATATACAGACCTCCCTCACAAGAGAAAGAGGTTGACGGAGAGTTAATTGAAGACATACGCAGCATTGCTAGGAAAGGGGACGTGCTACTGATAGGGGATTTCAATATGCCAGATGTTGATTGGCACATTCCTGCTGCAGTATCATTTAGAAGTAAAGAGATCCTGGATTCTCTACAGGGAGAACTATTCAGGCAATTGGTAACAGACCCCACATGTGAAGGGGCCATACTGGACTTGGTGCTTACCAATGATGAAAGTGTTTCTGATTTTAAAGTGGGAGATCATTTTGCATCCAGTGATCACCAGATGGTGTGGTTCGGTATTAGGACTAGAGCTGTTAGAATCTATTCAAAGGTTAGGGTCTAAGACTTTAGGAAGACTAACTTTGCCAAAATGTGCCAATACCTCAGGGAGTCATTAGCAGGATGGGAAAAGTTGGGGGATGTAGAAAAACAATGGGCAAAACTGAAAGGGGATATTTTAAGGGTAACCACCCTTTTTGTTAAAATGGTAAATAAAGGTAAAAGGAAAAGGAGATCGCTATGGCTTTCAAAAGAAGTAGCTGAAAAGGTGAAGAAAAAGAGGGAGGCCTTCATGAAATACAAGAGATCACAGAGAGAGGAAGACAGGCATCTATATTTGTAAAAATTTAGAGAAGCTAGCATAGTAGTCAGGAAAGCAAAGATTCAAAAAGAGGAAGAAATAGCCAATGCGATAAAATGGGGGGATAAGAGATTTTTCAGATACGTTAGTGAGAAGAGGAAGGGCAAAAGTGGTACTGTCAGACTCAAGGGTGAAGGGGAGGAATATGTAGAAGCTGATGAGGATAAAGCGGAATTGCTTAACAAATATTTCTGTTCTGTGTTCACAGATGAAGAACCAGGAACAGGACCTCAGAAAACACCACACAAACAGGAACAGAAGCAAGGGACACCTTGAACAACTTTCAGAAGACTGTGTTTGTGAGAAACTAGCTCAACTTAAAGTAGACAAAGCGATGGGACTGGATGGGATACACCCTAGAATACTGAGGGAACTTGGGGATGTTCTAGCAGCTCCACTGACTGACCTTTTCAATGCCTCATTGGAATCAGGAGTGGTGCCAAAGGACTGGAGAAAGACTCATGTGGTGCCTTTACACAAAAGTTGAATACCACAGGCCGGTTAGTTTAACTTCGGTGGTGAGTAAATTATTGGAAACGCTGCTGAAAGAGAAAATAGTGAGGTTTCTGAAGTCCCAGCGGATTACAGGATCCGAGGCAGCATGGATTCACCAGAGGCAGGTCTTGTCAGACAAATCTGATTGATTTCTTTGACTGGGTGACCAGGGAGTTGGACCGAGGGAAAGCTCTAGATGTGGTGTATTTAGATTTCAGTAAAGCCTTTGACACCGTTCCTCACAGGTGACTTATAAACAAACTGAGCACCCTAGGGATGGACACTATCGTTACTGCTTGGGTTAGAAATTGGTTGTGTGGGAGGCAACAAAGAGTACAGATAAATGGAGCTCACTCTGAGGAGAAGGATGTTACCAGTGTGTGCCTCAGGGATCTGTCCTTGGTCCGATTCTTTTTAACAACTGTTTTAGTGATATAGCGGAAGGGCTGTCGGTTAAGGTTTGCCTTTTTGCGAATGATACCAAAATCTGCAATAGAGTAGACACCCAGGAAGGTGTAGATAACATGAGGAGGGATCTAGCTAAGCTTGAAGAATGGTCTAGAATTTGGCAGCTGGGATTTAATGTTAGAAAATGTAAGGTAATAAATTTGGGCTGCAGCAATCCAAAGAAACAATATAGCATAGGGAGTGAAGTACTTTTGTCCACCAAAGAAGAGCGGGACCTAGGCGTGGTTGTGTCTGATGATCTCAAAATAGCTAAACAGGTAGAAAAGGCGACGGCAAAAGCCAGAAGGATGCTTGGGTGCATACGGAGAGGAATGGCTAGCAGAAAAAAAGGAGGTGATAGTGCCTCTGTATAAGTCTTTGGTGCGACCTCATTTGGAGTATAGTGTGCAATTCTGGAGACCACACCTTCAAAAGGATATAAACAGGATGGAGTCAGTACAGAGGGTGGCTACTAAAATGGTTAGTGGTCTTCATTATAAAGCATATGTGGACAGACTTAAGGATCTTACTATGTACACCTTAGAGGAAAGGCGGGATAGAGGTGATATGATTGAGATGTTTAAATAGCTCTGTGGCATAAATGCACAGGGGGAAAGCCTCTTTCGATTGAAAGTAAGTTCTGCTATGAGGGGACATGGGATGAGGGTGAAAGGGGATAGATTCAGGAGTGATATGCGCAAATATTTCTTTACGGAAAGAGTGGTGGATCCATGGAATAGTCTCCCAGTGGAGGTGGTAGAGATGAGGACAGTATCTGAATTCAAAAAAGCATGGGACAAACACAGAGAGTCTCTAAAGGAAAAAAGGGGACTGTTGTAGTTGTTGATATAGAAGGACAGACTAGATAGGCCATGTGGTCTTTTTCTGTCATCATATTTCTATGTTTCTATGTTTCCCCCTCTTCTCTCCCCCTCCTCCCCTCCCCCTTCTCTCCCTTTCCCCCTCTCTTCCCCCCTCTCTCTTCCCCCTCCTCTTTCTTTCCCCTTCCTCCCCCTTTAGTCCTTTTCCTTTCCCCTCCCCCTCCCCCCTCCTTCCTCCTTTCCCCTTCCTCCCCTTTCCCTTTCCCCTTCCTCTCCCCTTCTCTTCTCTTTTTCCTCTCTTTTTTCTTTCTCTCCCCTCTCCCCTTCCCACTTCCCCCTTCCCTCCCCCTTCCTTTCTCTCTTTCCCCTCCCTCTCTTTTCTCTCCTTTTTTCTCTTTCTCTCTCTCTTTTCTCTTTCCATCCCCCTCCCCCTCCCTTCTTCATTTCTTCCCCCTCCCCCTCCCCTTCCACCATACTTCCCTTTCCCCCTCCCACCTCAAACCCCCCTTCCCCTCCTCCCCCCCTCCCCCCCTTTGTCACAGTCATTTTCATTTTCATTTTTCAGGTTTAACTTTGACATTAGGGTAATTTATAGCAGAAGTGTAGACTGTCATCTATCCAGTTAATCCACAAGGCAATTCACATAATAATATCATTTTATGCATAAGATCTACTTATTCCCTCTCACAGCTGTCACGGTGCTAATTTCCTGATTTAAGACACTCATGGGCAAACACAATTGCATGTTTTAACTTTTTATTTAATTCTGTATTTGTATTCTACTAGAGCTTCCCATTTTTAACCATTTATTATACATTTTTATTTGATTTGTGCACCCAAAACTGGGATGTGAGCATACACACCAAGCAGGTATGTCACTGACTGGGCCCCAAAAAGAGAACCCATAAATATCATTTGAGAGAAATACAGTATAGCACTATGGGGGAACCTAGCCATGCCATGGTCACTGCTCAGTCAGGGTGAGAGTGACCTCCCAGCATGACATGCTGTGGCCACCCTGTCCATGCAGGTGGTGGTCGGACACTACAATGTCCCAGCCATTGCCCTATGCCCTGTGCAGATGCATCCTGCCCAGGCCGCCCTGTCCGGGCCATATCCACAGTACCTTCATTATGCACATTGGCAGGCTAACACTGGAAACAGTGCAAACATTGTGGGCTCATTAAGATGTAGGCAGCCACAAAACACTGGATAGACATACACACACTCCCACACCTATTTCAGCATTGTGCAAATATAGAGGTGGTTGGCAGCCCTGGCTGCCACACCAGTCCTGGGCACAGTGCACGCATTGCTATGGTATTCAATACTGTTAGGGTCACTCCCTGGGGTGGTAAACACTGTCAGAAAGAAAAACTGAAACACACTCCACATATATCAGAAAGGTTGCTATGCTGAATCTCTGTCAACAAATTGTGTTTAACTTAGGATTTGTTATCTGACATTAATCATAGCAACCTTTTGATATATCTAGCTATCAACCGCCCTAGAGAACTATTTGCAATTGTAAAACACTGACAAATGTCAAAAACCCAGAGCCAAAACAATCAGCAATAAGTATTCAAACCCTAGCAACCCACTTTGCAGAAAAACTAAAGTGCAAACTTAAAACCACACCAACAATACTACCCTTAAACACCGAAATTAATAACAACTGGAGAACCTTCCACACGATAGATCAAAAACACCTCCTCAGGATCATAACAATTATCAACACCACAACTTCTCCACTCGATCCTTGCCCTGTGTCATGGATCAAAAGTACTAAGGAAGAATTAGCTGGAAACATTCAATACATAGTAAACCAATCCCTCTCCCAAGGCATTATGCCCGATGCCCTAAAACTCACAACGATCCGCCCAATAATAAAAAACAATAAACTCGACCCAAAAGACCCAAACTCATACAGACCGATAGCCAGCATTCCATTTATGGCTAAAATAATAGAAAAAACAGTTCAACTACAATTGCAAGAACATATTGATGAGCACAATTCCCTTGACTCACACCAATTTGGTTTCCGCCCCTTCCATGGTGTAGAAACCCTTTTAATTACACTGATGGACTTCCTCATAAAACATACAGATGATAACAGTCAAGGCCTCCTACTCCTTTTCATAGACATTTCCGCCGCCTTTGACAACATCAACCATCTTACACTGATCAATAGATTAGAAAACTTAGGAATAGGCGGGACTGTCCTCAAATGGTTCAAGTCCTACATCACACACAGACTAATGCGTGTTCAATTAAACCAAGAAGCATCAGAAACCTTCCCCCAAGGACAAGGAATACCCCAAGGATCAGCCCTTTCTGCTCTCCTCTTCAACCTGTACCTACAACCCATCACACAAATATTTAGAAAACACAAGATCAATCATTTTATCTATGCTGACGACATCATGCTCGCTCTCCCCATAACCACAAAAACCCCCACTTATAACACTCTATCCGAATGCATGGCGGAAACCACATCCTGGATGGAAACCAACTACCTCAGCATCAATCTCAAAAAAACTGAAGCAATGTTCGTAACAAGATCACCCGTGGCCGAAGACACTTACCCAACAGCAATCTCAATCAATAACACAACTATACCTGTTAAAAAAGAGGTAAAATACCTAGGTGTAATAATCGATCATACACTCACCATGCTACCACACATAAAGCAGACAGTAAAAACCATATTCTACAAACTCAAAACTATTCAACACTTAAGGCCCCTTCTTGACACGCATGACTTTAGATCAGTTGTTAGCTCACTCATCACCCCTCACTTTGACTATTGTAACAGTCTCCTAATCGGCCTCCCACAAAAAAATATCTACCTATTACAAAGAGCCCAGAACATTTGTGCAAAAGTAGTCACTAAAGCCCGCCTAGCAGACCATGTAACCCCTATACTGCTAGAACTACACTGGCTCCCTATAAATAGCCGAATCAAATACAAAATTCTACTAACAACCTTCAAGCTCCTAAACGATATCGCCCCTTCACATCTATCCACACTACTTCACGCCCCAACTGATTCAAGAGCCCGCAGACTAAACGCAACCCACTCACTGGAGTTACCAAAAACATTCACGAAGACTAAAAAATCCACCAGTGCCAGAGCCTTCACATTCACTGCTCCCACACTTTGGAATGATCTCCCAATAGACATCCGTATCATAAAAGACCTCTCCCAATTTAGGAAAGAACTCAAGACATACCTATTCTCCGAACACTTTGAAATCCCCTACCCTCCAAGTCCAGCCACACAGCGTCCACAGACACACAAACAAAAAGCCCGCAAAAACACAATTAATTGAACATACACAGCCCTCTCTCAGACAGTTCTCCCAAAGACACACCAAAAAATCCACGAAAAAATGGAAATAAATTCCACCACACACACACATACACACTCCCACTTGAATGACGAATACTCTACACTATAACTCATTGTATCCTAACCTTTTTGTAAATATCATCTGTAAATAGCAATGGCAGTTCGTTGCCTATTCCCTGTAAAAAGTTAGAAACTTCTGATCAATATAACGATACAGAAGTATACAAAAAGTATACACCTTGTAAATAGTTTTAACAGTTTAATGCTATGTTATATGTAAAAAGTTAATAATTTTTTGTTCAATGTAATGTTATACGAACGTATACAAAACTGTTAAATTGTTCCATGTAAACCGCCCCTGATCTCTGGAAGGGGCGGTATAGAAGAAATAGATAAATAAATAAAATAAATAAATAAATAAATATATGAGGAACGTGTTTCCAAGTTTAAGACGACATTGCTAAGGTATGCAGGTGCTAGTATTGGTAGATGCTGCTCCACGCAGGGCCCAACAGCCTGACTTTCCATGAGCTGTTGGATAGTGGAGCCTGTGGGTGTGGGTGTTTGTGCCCCTGTTGGCTGCTGCTCTAGGGCAGAGGTTCCCAACTCCGGTCCTGGTGGACCAAACACGGTTCAGGTTTTCATGCTGTCCCTAGTGAATATGCATGGATACATTTGCATACAATAGGGCCGGTGCATACAAATGCATCACAGGCATATTTATTAGGGACAGCATGAAACCTCAATAGTGTTTGGCCCTCCAGGACTGCAGTTGGGAAACTCTGCTCTAGGGATTGCACATGTTTATGGTGTATGTGCTTTGTAGGGTAAAATATAGGTGTTTATGGCGTGTTTATTTTATCACAACCGTAATAGATCCCAAATTTCTTTAGAGTAATCCCACTGTTTAGCAAATATGTAAAATAATTACTCCAATGTGTTAGTGTTTCCTGCTTTCAGGTATTCTATAGACAGTTCTCTTGTAAATCTATTTATCTTTTTCTAAGCGGGTCTCAGACTTACGGGCTACTTCCGGTGATAAATATCACTTAGTGCACCTTTTGCATCAATGACCCATTTTCTTATATTTCTTATATCTTTCTTATAACTTATTCTAAAATTATATTTCAAACGTCCAGTTGGATAATATGAGATAACTTATATCTTATAACAGCAAGCTTATCTTTTATCTTTGTCTTTTTCTTCAATTTCCCAACGCCAGACTGGGCGCCTCTGCGTTTCACAGCCTTTATGTTTCCTCAGGGGTTTTTTCTTTAGATAGGCTTGTGATGTCAATTATTTCATCCGTTGCTTCTAAAATTGAATCCCGGTTTTAAACAGACTTGTAGTTTCAATTATCTCTGGAACAACAAAAATCAAATTTAAAATCATTCTCTTTTATGCCTTCAGAAGAGACCATGTAGCTAATATCATTAAAAAATGACAACTGAGTGCTGCTCACCTTCTGTGGCTACCAAGCTTAAACCTGATTTTGGATAGCAAAGAGACGCGCATGCGGGTGTGCGTTTCCAAAGATCTTTTAACTTCCTGTGTAATCAAGCTCGTGAAATTGAACAGCCTTAGTTAAAATTAGGATCAGGTGCATAAAGCCCAATCTATTTGAGTGTTCAAGCCTTGAGGGGTTATTGTTTGCAATGTATAAATCCATCGTTGTTCTCGAAGGACCAAAGTTTGATCAAGGGTTCTACCCCCTGTACCACTATCAATTCTATCGATACAAAAACAGCGCAAATCTGCAAATGTGTGATGGAGAAGGAGGCAATGTTCCACTATTGGGGCTGACAATGATTTACATTTCAACCTACTCTTATGTTCAGATAATCGGACCTTAAAAGGGCGCATGGTTTTACCAATATACAATAATTGGCATGGACAACGTATAGCATACACGACCTGTGAAGAGCAGCAATTAGTCGTATGACGTAAGGAATACTTTTTGTCATGATATTGAAACCACGTTAATTCTTCATTAACTGCACATAGAGAGCAATCTCCACACTGTGAATGGCCCTTTAATTCATTGAGAACGAAACTATTCGATGTTTTAAGAACCGTGGGGCATAACAGTTCCTTTAGATTCCTATTTCGAGTCCACACACATCTAATTTGTTTTTCTTTCAGTGCAGGCACACTTTGAATGACATTCATGTGTTTTTGGAGTATATCTTTGATTCCCTTGCTGTGAGACGAAAATTGGGTAACCATATTAATTGTAGAGTCCAATGTAGTGATTGATGTGGAAGAACGTGGATTTAATAACAGCTCTCTATGATTGTACAATGCTCTTTTGTATGCACTATTCACTATGCGATCTGGATACCCTCTTTGTAAAAATTTGATCTTAAGACTCTTTGCATGCATTTTAAATTGTTGAGTATCAGTACAATTCCTCCGGTATCGGAGGAATTGGGAGAATGGTAAGCTGTCCTTTAGTCTGCGTGGGTGTAAACTGTCATAGTGTAGCAAGGCATTTCTATCTGTTGGTTTACAGAAAACATTGGTGATCCATCTGGTGGGTCCTTTTTGAACTTCCACATCCAGAAATGTAATATGCGTTTGACTGCAAGAGCTGGTAAATTTAATAGTAGTTTCCCTAGTATTTAGCCATTCCACAAATCTGTCAAGTGTATCTAGGGAGCCCGTCCATATGACAAAAATATCGTCTATATACCTGCACCACATTCGAATTTGAGAAAATAAATCAAATTGCTTCAGCCAGTGTTCTTCAAACGCCCCCATAAATATATTAGCAATGGAGGGGGCGCACGTGGCCCCCATCGCAACACCAGATTTTTGGAGATATAAACAGTTCTCGAATTCAAAATAATTTTGAAACAGCACTAACTTGGTTAAGTGTGCTAAGAACGCTAGATGGGTTTCTGTTAGATCTGATCTAGTTCTTAAAGTGATCATCACCTCCTCGTATGCTTTCTCTTGGGGAATGTTAGTGTATAAAGCACTAACGTCTAAAGTGACTAGCCAAAGTTGGGGTTCCATAAGCCATTGTGTGTTATTTTCCAGCAACTGTAAAAAGTGTGTTGTGTCTCGGACATATGATGGTATCTTTGATATCATAGGTCTCAAGAAAGAGTCAAGGTATATTGACAGTGGTTCTAATACAGTGCCCCTAGTTGATACTATGGGTCGGCCCGGAGGATTATTCAGACTTTTATGAACTTTAGGCACTAAATAAAAACGAGCTGTCACTGGATCAGCAGGAGTCAAAAATCTCATTTCTTTGAAGTTAATCAGTTTTTGTTGTAGAGCCTGAGTGGTAAGGGCTTTAATCTGTTTAGAAAGATCTATGGTAGGATCCTTTTGTAAAACGTGGTATATAGACGTATCTGTAAGTTGTCGGTATGCTTCAGCTAAATAATCTTGTTTTGCCATGATTACTGTCGCCCCTCCCTTGTCAGCTCGACGAATAATTAAATCATGTCGTGATTGGATTTCACGTAAAACCATCTGTTCCTGACGAGTGAGAGCATGTCTATGAATGGGAATAGTTTGAGTGAGACCTTCCACATCCCGTAAAACCAATGTACGAAATACAGTTAAAGCTGCTGGCAAAGGTCCCGGGGGGACCAATTAGATTTTAATGGGAGTTTAATCCTATCTGGTGATGGAGTCCCAGAATTCAAAGGCATCACTTTCTCACTGTTTAATGAATCTGTCGATTCAAAAAATATTCTTAAATGAAGTTTTCTAATGAGATGTTCAAAATTGATCCGGAAAGTAAACATATCGAAATTGGTCTGAGGCACATAAGATAAACCTTTTTCTAACAAGTGAAAATAAGCAGTGGGCAAATCTTTCCCAGATATGTTTATCACTAATGAAGGAACAGAGGTGTTTACCGGCGGCGTGTTGACATTCTTTTTGTTTCTGTTGGATTGTCTTTCATCTTGACGTGGCCATCTTTCGCTATTGGAAAATCCTGTTGCCTACGATCCCCCTCTGAACCAGATGTAGTATCCCCATCGGAACTATTATCAAAAGTTACTTTCTTCTTATCCTTTCTTCTGGGGTTCATCCAAGGATAAACGTAGCCGGACGTATAGTCCCCATAATCTCTCTTTAATTTATTGGACTTAAGTTTTTTAACCTCTTCATGCAAAGCCGCAATTTTTTGTTGTGTGTCGATGTTCATCTTATTATAGTTCTCTTCAGTATGAGACTTCTTTAGTTCTTGTGTCAGAACCTCCTCATCCTTCTTCAGAGTTACCAAACTCAGTTTTGAAGTATCCACTATCAACATCATAAGGTCACAGGAACATTTATTTAAAATATAGTTCCATTTTTCTATAAAAGTGGAATCCTGTGTAAACATTTTTGGCTCTTTGTAAACACGTAGTCCCCTCGGGATTTGTTGCCTCTTGATATACTCAATTAATGAAAATCTATGCAACTCTAATCGAGTTATTTTCTTCTGAAGTTGTAACAATTTATCCCATGTGGCCTGGTCTGTTTGTATCGAATCCTCTGCATCCAAAGCAAAAGGAGTTTTCTCTTTACATACAGCTGATATATGGTCATCTGTAAAACTGAAGGCTTTTTGCCATAGTGAAGGACCTTCCATAATTGTGAATCACAACCGTAATAGATCCCAAATTTCTTTAGAGTAATCCCACTGTTTAGCAAATATGTAAAATAATTACTCCAATGTGTTAGTGTTTCCTGCTTTCAGGTATTCTATAGACAGTTCTCTTGTAAATCTATTTATCTTTTTCTAAGCGGGTCACAGACTTACGGGCTACTTCCGGTGATAAATATCACTTAGTGCACCTTTTGCATCAATGACCCATTTTCTTATATTTCTTATATCTTTCTTATAACTTATTCTAAAATTATATTTCAAACGTCCAGTTGGATAATATGAGATAACTTATATCTTATAACAGCAAGCTTATCTTTTATCTTTGTCTTTTTCTTCAATTTCCCAACGCCAGACTGGGCGCCTCTGCGTTTCACAGCCTTTATGTTTCCTCAGGGGTTTTTTCTTTAGATAGGCTTGTGATGTCAATTATTTCATCCGTTGCTTCTAAAATTGAATCCCGGTTTTAAACAGACTTGTAGTTTCAATTATCTCTGGAACAACAAAAATCAAATTTAAAATCATTCTCTTTTATGCCTTCAGAAGAGACCATGTAGCTAATATCATTAAAAAATGACAACTGAGTGCTGCTCACCTTCTGTGGCTACCAAGCTTAAACCTGATTTTGGATAGCAAAGAGACGCGCATGCGGGTGTGCGTTTCCAAAGATCTTTTAACTTCCTGTGTAATCAAGCTCGTGAAATTGAACAGCCTTAGTTAAAATTAGGATCAGGTGCATAAAGCCCAATCTATTTGAGTGTTCAAGCCTTGAGGGGTTATTGTTTGCAATGTATAAATCCATCGTTGTTCTCGAAGGACCAAAGTTTGATCAAGGGTTCTACCCCCTGTACCACTATCAATTCTATCGATACAAAAACAGCGCAAATCTGCAAATGTGTGATGGAGAAGGAGGCAATGTTCCACTATTGGGGCTGACAATGATTTACATTTCAACCTACTCTTATGTTCAGATAATCGGACCTTAAAAGGGCGCATGGTTTTACCAATATACAATAATTGGCATGGACAACGTATAGCATACACGACCTGTGAAGAGCAGCAATTAGTCGTATGACGTAAGGAATACTTTTTGTCATGATATTGAAACCACGTTAATTCTTCATTAACTGCACATAGAGAGCAATCTCCACACTGTGAATGGCCCTTTAATTCATTGAGAACGAAACTATTCGATGTTTTAAGAACCGTGGGGCATAACAGTTCCTTTAGATTCCTATTTCGAGTCCACACACATCTAATTTGTTTTTCTTTCAGTGCAGGCACACTTTGAATGACATTCATGTGTTTTTGGAGTATATCTTTGATTCCCTTGCTTGTATATTGGTAAAACCATGCGCCCTTTTAAGGTCCGATTATCTGAACATAAGAGTAGGTTGAAATGTAAATCATTGTCAGCCCCAATAGTGGAACATTGCCTCCTTCTCCATCACACATTTGCAGATTTGCGCTGTTTTTGTATCGATAGAATTGATAGTGGTACAGGGGGTAGAACCCTTGATCAAACTTTGATCCTTCGAGAACAACGATGGATTTATACATTGCAAACAATAACCCCTCAAGGCTTGAACACTCAAATAGATTGGGCTTTATGCACCTGATCCTAATTTTAACTAAGGCTGTTCAATTTCACGAGCTTGATTACACAGGAAGTTAAAAGATCTTTGGAAACGCACACCCGCATGCGCGTCTCTTTGCTATCCAAAATCAGGTTTAAGCTTGGTAGCCACAGAAGGTGAGCAGCACTCAGTTGTCATTTTTTAATGATATTAGCTACATGGTCTCTTCTGAAGGCATAAAAGAGAATGATTTTAAATTTGATTTTTGTTGTTCCAGAGATAATTGAAACTACAAGTCTGTTTAAAACCGGGATTCAATTTTAGAAGCAACGGATGAAATAATTGACATCACAAGCCTATCTAAAGAAAAAACCCCTGAGGAAACATAAAGGCTGTGAAACGCAGAGGCGCCCAGTCTGGCGTTGGGAAATTGAAGAAAAAGACAAAGATAAAAGATAAGCTTGCTGTTATAAGATATAAGTTATCTCATATTATCCAACTGGACGTTTGAAATATAATTTTAGAATAAGTTATAAGAAAGATATAAGAAATATAAGAAAATGGGTCATTGATGCAAAAGGTGCACTAAGTGATATTTATCACCGGAAGTAGCCCGTAAGTCTGAGACCCGCTTAGAAAAAGATAAATAGATTTACAAGAGAACTGTCTATAGAATACCTGAAAGCAGGAAACACTAACACATTGGAGTAATTATTTTACATATTTGCTAAACAGTGGGATTACTCTAAAGAAATTTGGGATCTATTACGGTTGTGATTCACAATTATGGAAGGTCCTTCACTATGGCAAAAAGCCTTCAGTTTTACAGATGACCATATATCAGCTGTGTGTAAAGAGAAAACTCCTTTTGCTTTGGATGCAGAGGATTCGATACAAACAGACCAGGCCACATGGGATAAATTGTTACAACTTCAGAAGAAAATAACTCGATTAGAGTTGCATAGATTTTCATTAATTGAGTATATCAAGAGGCAACAAATCCCGAGGGAACTACGTGTTTACAAAGAGCCAAAAATGTTTTACACAGGATTCCACTTTTATAGAAAAATGGAACTATATTTTAAATAAATGTTCCTGTGACCTTATGATGTTGATAGTGGATACTTCAAAACTGAGTTTGGTAACTCTGAAGAAGGATGAGGAGGTTCTGACACAAGAACTAAAGAAGTCTCATACTGAAGAGAACTATAATAAGATGAACATCGACACACAACAAAAAATTGCGGCTTTGCATGAAGAGGTTAAAAAACTTAAGTCCAATAAATTAAAGAGAGATTATGGGGACTATACGTCCGGCTACGTTTATCCTTGGATGAACCCCAGAAGAAAGGATAAGAAGAAAGTAACTTTTGATAATAGTTCCGATGGGGATACTACATCTGGTTCAGAGGGGGATCGTAGGCAACAGGATTTTCCAATAGCGAAAGATGGCCACGTCAAGATGAAAGACAATCCAACAGAAACAAAAAGAATGTCAACACGCCGCCGGTAAACACCTCTGTTCCTTCATTAGTGATAAACATATCTGGGAAAGATTTGCCCACTGCTTATTTTTCACTTGTTAGAAAAAGGTTTATCTTATGTGCCTCAGACCAATTTCGATATGTTTACTTTCCGGATCAATTTTGAACATCTCATTAGAAAACTTCATTTAAGAATATTTTTTGAATCGACAGATTCATTAAACAGTGAGAAAGTGATGCCTTTGAATTCTGGGACTCCATCACCAGATAGGATTAAACTCCCATTAAAATCTAATTGGTCCCCCCCGGGACCTTTGCCAGCAGCTTTAACTGTATTTCGTACATTGGTTTTACGGGATGTGGAAGGTCTCACTCAAACTATTCCCATTCATAGACATGCTCTCACTCGTCAGGAACAGATGGTTTTACGTGAAATCCAATCACGACATGATTTAATTATTCGTCGAGCTGACAAGGGAGGGGCGACAGTAATCATGGCAAAACAAGATTATTTAGCTGAAGCATACCGACAACTTACAGATACGTCTATATACCACGTTTTACAAAAGGATCCTACCATAGATCTTTCTAAACAGATTAAAGCCCTTACCACTCAGGCTCTACAACAAAAACTGATTAACTTCAAAGAAATGAGATTTTTGACTCCTGCTGATCCAGTGACAGCTCGTTTTATTTAGTGCCTAAAGTTCATAAAAGTCTGAATAATCCTCCGGGCCGACCCATAGTATCAACTAGGGGCACTGTATTAGAACCACTGTCAATATACCTTGACTCTTTCTTGAGACCTATGATATCAAAGATACCATCATATGTCCGAGACACAACACACTTTTTACAGTTGCTGGAAAATAACACACAATGGCTTATGGAACCCCAACTTTGGCTAGTCACTTTAGACGTTAGTGCTTTATACACTAACATTCCCCAAGAGAAAGCATACGAGGAGGTGATGATCACTTTAAGAACTAGATCAGATCTAACAGAAACCCATCTAGCGTTCTTAGCACACTTAACCAAGTTAGTGCTGTTTCAAAATTATTTTGAATTCGAGAACTGTTTATATCTCCAAAAATCTGGTGTTGCGATGGGGGCCACGTGCGCCCCCTCCATTGCTAATATATTTATGGGGGCGTTTGAAGAACACTGGCTGAAGCAATTTGATTTATTTTCTCAAATTCGAATGTGGTGCAGGTATATAGACGATATTTTGTCATATGGACGGGCTCCCTAGATACACTTGACAGATTTTGTGGAATGGCTAAATACTAGGGAAACTACTATTAAATTTACCAGCTCTTGCAGTCAAACGCATATTACATTTCTGGATGTGGAAGTTCAAAAAGGACCCACCAGATGGATCACCAATGTTTTCTGTAAACCAACAGATAGAAATGCCTTGCTACACTATGACAGTTTACACCCACGCAGACTAAAGGACAGCTTACCATTCTCCCAATTCCTCCGATACCGGAGGAATTGTACTGATACTCAACAATTTAAAATGCATGCAAAGAGTCTTAAGATCAAATTTTTACAAAGAGGGTATCCAGATCGCATAGTGAATAGTGCATACAAAAGAGCATTGTACAATCATAGAGAGCTGTTATTAAATCCACGTTCTTCCACATCAATCACTACATTGGACTCTACAATTAATATGGTTACCCAATTTTCGTCTCACAGCAAGGTAACCGGGTAGCCGGACCCGGCGCACCCTCTCACCTTGCCCCAACCCTTCTTTGATCACCCCCACCCCATACCCCGATCTGCCCCCGAATAACAACACATACCACCATTATTGGATAAGAACTGGTCGCAGCTTTATTTAAACAACTCATTAACCATAAACAGATATTTATTCAACACCCCCCCAGCAGATTGATGGCCGCCAGCCATGCAACTAGCAAGGCAGCCACGCCTCCGCTCAAGCCGTGGTACCCACCAACAGCCAAATTCTGCCCCCCCTCTCAGACTTTGCCATGTTACTAGCAAAAGTCTTCCAGGGGTTGTCCGGGTCGAGGGCACCCCGCCCCCTCCCCCAGTGGCCATGGCTCCGGACCCCGGACCTCCGGGATCCCGCCACCGGCACAGGGATAATTTACCTGTGCCGCCCCCCCAGAGCCCCAAGCTGCGACCAGCGTGACCTGTCCTGTACCACCTTCTCCAGTGCCTCCTGCCAATCGTTCAGGAGCAGATCCGTACCCACTGGAGATAAGTGCACCCCATCATCCCTGTACAACCCAGAGCAGGTCACCTCCACCCACTGATGCTGAACCTGCAAGCCACCCTGCTCACAGACCCATCTCCCAATTTTCCTGTTGATCTTGGTCAAACCACGAGACCAGCGCCGCTGACCCCAGCACGCCGGCCTCGGGATAATGTCTGACCATACTAACAATACCCCAGGGAACAGACAGAATAGTACAGAAAAGTCTCTCTTGGCAGCCCTAATCAGCTGCTTACAAGTCCAATCAGCCAAATCATTGCCCCCCAAATGCACCAGCAAAATCGCCGGCTGGCCCCTGATGCGCCCATGGTGACGAAGCAAAGGCAGGAGCTGCGTCCACCGCAGCCCCCGCTCTCCCAGCCATGACACTGCCACCGTCACATGGTCAAGACCAAGGTTCGCTCCGCAAGGTCGGTGCGCCGCCCGCTGGCCAGCCCAATGGACGAATGAGTGCCCCAGCATCCAACAGCCCTGCAAACATATACCCCCATCTGTAAGAAAAAGAACACCGCATTAGTGCACCCCCCAGCCCCCCAGCCCGAAGAGTCACAACCGAACATAGCCCTCGAAGGCCCTCGAGCGCCATCTACCTATACGCCGTATCATCTCTCCCGACAATCCCACCGCCGCCGCACTGGTCGCCGCTCCAATCCGAAACGAGTGCGAGGAAAAAAGACGAGGGTCCTCCCCAAGCTGCCGCAAAACCAAGCGCAATACCGCTGTGACTTGGAAACGCGTAAGCGGGGAGGCATCCCCATGGACAAATAAACCGCTTACGCCATCGGGGCGAATGGCCAAGAACTCCCGCATTGCTGCAAGCGGGCACGTAATTCCCCCCGTCGCCCGAAGCACCACCCACAACCCTTTACCCCTCGGGTCCGTTTTGGACTTAGCCAGCAAAATTCGCAGACGCCCGTGGTCCATCCACACATGCTGCCGACGCAAAGTAAGCCCACTATCCGCTCTTCCCGACGCCTCCGCCAACTCACTGACCCGGAAAGCCCCGAAAAAGGCCAAACAGAATACCGCCCGAAACAACACACACTCGTAGGGGGCACTCGCTACCCGCTCTAACTCCTGACACACCCTCACTAGCAAATCATGCGTTATAGGGCGACGGCTATCCCGCGGGGCAGGCTGTGACCGTGCCCAGCCTTGGAGCAACCGTCGAGCCAACCTACCTCGGTCTCCGAAATCCCACCCGACCGCCTTGGCAAAGAAACCAAAGCCCGCCAGATGACTGCGCACCGCCGACTGCGTGAGCCCGTGCTCTTTCGCCCACAATACGTACCGCCCGAGCAACGCGTCCGGTACCCCCCCCCCCTTTAACCATCCCCTCTCATGCAAAAAAATGCTGCACCCGTGCGCAACCCCGCTGATACGCATCCCATGTGGTAGCAGCAACTGAGCTCTTCAATAGGTGCCTCATCGTTGCAGGCCAGCGCTCCACAAGCTCAAGGGGACCCCACGCCCCACCTCGTCCGCCTCCGGTGCCAACTTCCGAAAACGCTCCATCTGTGAACGGGAAAGAGCATCAGCAATTTCATTAACCTGCCCAGGAATATGCCTCGCTTTCAAGTCGATGTTCAAACGCATACATGTCAGTACCACCCGCCTCATCAGCGACGCCTCCCGAGCACATTGTGGCGAATAACGATTGACTACATGGACCACCGCCTCGTTATCACACCACCACAGAAACCCTGCGGCTAACCAGCCTCTCCGGCCACAACTCCAACATGACCAATATTGGGAAGAGCTCCAAGAAAGTGATGTTACTCAACAACCCATCAGCCCACTCTTGCGGCCATTTCTCAGCGCACCATGCCCCCCCAAAATAGATTCCGAACCCCCCCTCCCCCGCCGCGTCAGTGTAGAGTTGCAAGTCACTGCTGGATATCTCCGCTTCCCGCAATACAGACGTTCCGTTAAAGTCCCTCAAAAAGGCATCCCAGACTCGCAGATCATCCCGCATAACCCGAGACACCCGAATGCGATGATGCGGCCGTTGCACCCCAGCCGTTGCTGCCGCTAAGCACCTGCTGAACACCCACCCCATCGGAATGACTTTACAGGCGAAGTTAAGCGACCCCAACAACGTCTGAATCACTTTTAAGGTCACTCTCCACGAGGCCAGGACATTGGCCACCAAAACCCTTAACTTCACCACCTTGTCTTGTGGCAGCCGCGCCACCATGCTCCGCGAATCCAGTTCCACGCCTAAAAATGTCAGCTGCGTGGTCGGGCCCACCGTCTTGCCTTCCGCCAGTGGTACCCCCAGCTCCTCCGCCATCCCCGTGAAACCGTCCAACAGTGCTCTGCACACCGCCGACCCCGCCCCCCCCCACAAACAGAAAATCATCGAGATAATGCACCACCTCCGAGACGCCCACTCTCTGCACCAACATCCAATGCAGGAAGCTACTAAACATCTCGAAATAGGCGCAAGAGATCGCACAACCCATTGGCAGACATTTATCATAGTAATAGGCACCGTCGAACTGAAAACACAGCACCCGAAACGCCGACGGATGTACTGGTAGCAATCTAAAGGCTGACTCTATATCCACTTTCGCCAGGAACGCCCCGGTCCCCGCCCGTGTGACCAACTCCACGGCCCTATCGAAAGAGGCATATCTCACCGTACAACACTCGCGTGGGATAGAATCATTCACGGAAGACCCGAGGGGCGAAGACAAATTGTGGATTAGCCGAAATTTACCCGGCTCCTTCTTGGGGATAACTCCAAGGGGGGAAGTAATAAAATTCGGGAACGGCGGTTGACTGAATGGCCCCGCTATCCTCCCCAATCGCAACTCCGCCGCCAACTTTTCCCGGGCCACATCCGCCCAACGCCGAACGCTCGGAGAGTTCCTAACCCGTCCCGTGACTAACTCGCCTTGAAGAGGAATAACAAAACCGCACTTAAAACCGAACTGCAACGCTACCCTATCTTTCTTTTTGGGATACCGACTAAGCCAGCCACAAAGCACCCTCACCCGAATAGGCGAAGGAGCCAACTCCTGAAGCGCCACCTCACTTGGCTCCCGAAGCCGTGGTAGGCACGACTCCTTTTTTAACGCATTTCGCCGCCGAGGGGGAGCCCCCACAACCGAGCAGGCATTCCGGAACTTCCAGTCCGGGAAGGGGCAGGTGGCTCTGTTGTATCTCCAACACCGATCGGCCCCAGCTCCGAGGACCGGCTTCTGCTGCCCCGCGGGGGGCCCACCTCGAAAGGAACGATTCGCTCCACCTGGCGCCCCTGACCCAACCTAACCCCACCTGCTCCCCCCTTGGCTGACATCTGTGTCAACCACAGATTAATGTCCTGTGTTCCCCAATTTAAGAGCGTGTTCTCCTCCATCTTGTCCCGAAAACTTTTCGTCATAATTAAGCCACGACCATCCGTCGTGCGCTCGTGAGGCTCCCAAAATAGAGTCAGCATACGCCAGCAAGCTACCATACTGCTCGGGAAAATGATGACCCCAAACACTCGCCAGTCTCAGGAACGATCTGACCCAATTAACAACGTTGCGCAAGACCGCACGAATCCGCCCGGCCTTCTCATCCTCCCTCCCTTTTTTTTTTTTTTTTTTTGCTATCCCCCGAGCGCTTCCGACCCTCAAGTAAACGGAAAATATCAATGTATTTGCGTTTGATAATCTTCCGCCGTAACTTCCTCGGAACACTTTCCACAATTCAGCCATGGCGGCTAAAGAAGCCGAGCCTGCCGCTACCAACCCAGCCGCTCCCCCAACCGCCGCCGCCGCCCTCCCCCGCGCATCCTCTGCCGACGAATCCGAACCACCCGAAGAGGACGAGGAGGAGGAGTCGGAGCTATGCCTCCGCCTACAGGCATGCCTCCTCTTCCTACGCGCCTTCCTTGAGCGCCCCGCCCGCGGCCCCCCCCCGCCCTCCCCCAGACCCTGGCCCGATGACTCACCAGCCGCTCTGCCCCCCACAGCAGTGTCGGCCGCCGCTACCGGCTCTACGCGCTGGTCAGCCACTCGCCGTTGCACGCTGGCGACCTGCTCTCGCTCCATCGTGTCCACCGCAGGTTCGACCGCTCCGCTTCCGGATTCCCTAGGCCTGGTACGCTCTGAGTCTTCCGCAGGCGGCACCCCGCATGGGGCCGTGAAAATTGGTCCCTGTGGAGATAGAAAAGGGGGACACAGAGGGGAGAAAACCGAGGGCCAGGACGGCTGCCATGCCCCCGCCCAATCCATCCTTGACGAACCTTGCCCGCCAGCCCGCCACCTATCCTGAGCAGAATGCTGCCCTTGCTGACCCCAACCCCCTGGCGGTGGCGCAAACCCCCTGTGAAATTCCCCGCTGCTACTCCCCCCGCGTGCCGGGTTGGCCCAGCAGTTGCTCCAATCCCACTGCCCCAAGGTACCTGCTGCCACACTCCCCTCGCTATTCCCAGGGTGCCAACCACCGGCACCCGAGGTGCTCATATCCGAATTCTCAGCAACCCCCACTTCAGCATTAGCCTGCTCTGGCCTCCCCATAGCCCGTGCCCTCCGAGGCCTCGCTGAGCGCCCACTGCTAGCCCTACTCCCTACCCCTGGGGTTACTGCAGGCCCCCTCTCACTGCTTTGCGCTCCCCTTGCAGCGTGACCCGCCCCCTGCCCCGCTGCTGCCCCCTCCCCCTGCTAGCGACCCCCCTCACCCGCCGCCCGCTATTCCTCCCTACCACAGAGGCTCTTCCCCCCACCCGGCTCGCCGCAGCCCTCTTTGGCCCTATCATGCAACTCCCTTACTGCCACAAGCCCCAAGCACTTAAAAGAAACAAGCAGCCCCAAGGTGAGGCAAAGCAGGCTCCCAGCCCGGCCCCCGCACTGCAAGAGTGCTTAGTTTGCCCTAACAGCACCCTTACCGGCGATCCTGCCCCCCCCCTTTTGCCCCCACCCGCTGGAACCCGGCCCCGCTCCGTTTATATATTATTTATTTATTTATTTATTTATTTTTAAACCTGCACCGCGAACCGCGTCGCTATCAGCCCGCCGTACTCCGGCCTGTCTCCCGGGTCTCAGCACGCTCGTTAGATCTCGCTGCCACCGGACACGCCGGAGCTCCGCTCCTGCCTGTCGGGCGCCCATTCACATGTGCTCCGTGCAAGCCCAGAGCCACGGAGCACATGTCCACTGACCCCTCCTGATTGGCTCCGCTCCTTACGCCTCGAGCGGAGCCAATCAGTTTAAATGATGCCCTGCGTGCTGACGCCGCCGCGCGCCCCCGACACCTCCCGACGAGCAGGGTCCCGCGCCGGGCCGCGCACCCGGTTACAGGCGGGCCCCGGGACCCTGCCCGGGCCCTGGAATGAATCAAAGATATACTCCAAAAACACATGAATGTCATTCAAAGTGTGCCTGCACTGAAAGAAAAACAAATTAGATGTGTGTGGACTCGAAATAGGAATCTAAAGGAACTGTTATGCCCCACGGTTCTTAAAACATCGAATAGTTTCGTTCTCAATGAATTAAAGGGCCATTCACAGTGTGGAGATTGCTCTCTATGTGCAGTTAATGAAGAATTAACGTGGTTTCAATATCATGACAAAAAGTATTCCTTACGTCATACGACTAATTGCTGCTCTTCACAGGTCGTGTATGCTATACGTTGTCCATGCCAATTATTGTATATTGGTAAAACCATGCGCCCTTTTAAGGTCCGATTATCTGAACATAAGAGTAGGTTGAAATGTAAATCATTGTCAGCCCCAATAGTGGAACATTGCCTCCTTCTCCATCACACATTTGCAGATTTGCGCTGTTTTTGTATCGATAGAATTGATAGTGGTACAGGGGGTAGAACCCTTGATCAAACTTTGGTCCTTCGAGAACAACGATGGATTTATACATTGCAAACAATAACCCCTCAAGGCTTGAACACTCAAATAGATTGGGCTTTATGCACCTGATCCTAATTTTAACTAAGGCTGTTCAATTTCACGAGCTTGATTACACAGGAAGTTAAAAGATCTTTGGAAACGCACACCCGCATGCGCGTCTCTTTGCTATCCAAAATCAGGTTTAAGCTTGGTAGCCACAGAAGGTGAGCAGCACTCAGTTGTCATTTTTTAATGATATTAGCTACATGGTCTCTTCTGAAGGCATAAAAGAGAATGATTTTAAATTTGATTTTTGTTGTTCCAGAGATAATTGAAACTACAAGTCTGTTTAAAACCGGGATTCAATTTTAGAAGCAACGGATGAAATAATTGACATCACAAGCCTATCTAAAGAAAAAACCCCTGAGGAAACATAAAGGCTGTGAAACGCAGAGGCGCCCAGTCTGGCGTTGGGAAATTGAAGAAAAAGACAAAGATAAAAGATAAGCTTGCTGTTATAAGATATAAGTTATCTCATATTATCCAACTGGACGTTTGAAATATAATTTTAGAATAAGTTATAAGAAAGATATAAGAAATATAAGAAAATGGGTCATTGATGCAAAAGGTGCACTAAGTGATATTTATCACCGGAAGTAGCCCGTAAGTCTGAGACCCGCTTAGAAAAAGATAAATAGATTTACAAGAGAACTGTCTATAGAATACCTGAAAGCAGGAAACACTAACACATTGGAGTGTTTATTTTATCTGCAATAAAGGTTCCGTCTTTGTTACCACGGTTTGGTATTGGGTAAAATATAGGGACATGGTCTGCAGGAGCCATAGCTGGGACTTGAACCTGTGATCTTTTACCCCTGAATATACTGGCTGTGTGTACTGCACCAAACTGTTGTCACAGAGGCAGATCATTCCCTGGGGATACCATGGCTGTTCGTCAGACAGACCTTGTCTGTGGCAGTGCATGGCACCCACCTAAAGAGGGCTTGGCCTTGGTCTGCTGTGGGCAGATGCCACTGCCCCCTCTACCACCAGCACCCCTCCGCCACCATGCTGACATGCCCTTGTGCCGGTGGTGCTGGTGGTGCGAAGTCCCAGGCCATCCAGTGTGCCGGTAGGCGGCTGCCTATGGTGCATGATATGGGGTAGGGGTGCCTGCATAGACATCCATGCTTCCCCCCGGCACCGCCTGCCAATTTTATGTGCCCTTTGGGGTACTTGCTGGGTACTGTCCCCTGGGACACTGTGGGACACACACTCGTGGACATGTTTGCCCTTGGTCAGTTGCTGTCTTGCTGGTTTTCCATTTCTACATTCTCATGTCTCACCTAGGCATCTGCCTAGTCCACCCTGTGCCCCAGCTGCTCCACTGGATGTCCCCCCTGCAGCCCCCTGTACCCCATTTGCAGCCTCACCGTAGTGCCCTTTCATACTTGGGCACTATGCTGTTGCTGCACATGTGAAACCACATAAGCAAGCTGCCCAATATACACCAAAGCAAACTCTCATCAACACTATCAATGTTGGAACATTCACTTTGTAGGGGGAATCAGAATTGACCCTTCCAAAAGTGACATCTTCCTTTTTATTCTTTGTGGGTAGTGTTGCTTACCATTTATCATTGTTTTTTCTATTGGCCAGCTCGGTGTTTTGTATTTCTATTTTGGTTCTGGTCATTATCTCTCTGTTTTTTGCATGTTTTGTTACTGCACATGTATCACTACTATCACTTATTTGGGTCTCCCTGCCTTTGCTGTACATTGCTGACTGAACTGGTTTCTCTCTCCTGCAAATGTGCATCTAACGCAAGTTTTTCACTGGCGTTAATTTTCAGACCCTGATGTCACAGCGTTAGTGCGCCTGGGGCCTCTCCCCACCCACTCTCCGCCCATTGACCCCTTATCTCCGCCCTCTGGGGAGTCTTACTCCACTCTCTGTGCACCTTAACGCCGCCGGAGACGTTATCGCGCGATACGTGATGTTATCGCATGGTAATGCGCCATTATCGCACGATAACGTCACTTATTGCGCGATAACATTGCCGCTGCGATGTTAGCGCTGTTTAGTAAACATACCCCCTAGTATCCTTATGTTGTTTCACTGCGAGCGATTATTGCCATCTTCCACCTCTCTTTGCAATGAGCGAATCAACTTGGCCTGCTTCTCAATGGCCTCGATCCTCTCCCCATGTGATGCCACCATCTTCTCTACCTTCTCCAAATGAGCCGTATTAGACTCCAATGAAGATCTCAAAGCGTTGATATCTTCCTGCATTGCACTTAGTGATTCTCCATTAGCTTTGACCATTTCTTTGACTGCCCGAATCTCAGCCAAGACTTCCTGCGAGGTCTCCGGGCTATCTCGGATGACCGCCATCTTGTGAGGTGAGAGAGGTTCCGTCTTGGTTCTCTTTGCACTAGCATTATGAGGTAGCTGGAAATCCAGCCGCGTCTGCTTGGAGCCCGACATCTCCGGGATTGAATGGCAACCAAGTAGGTAGAAACTATTTGATCAAATAATGCAGAAAATCAAGATTCTTGTCTTTTGCCCTCCGGAGCACCGCTCTTACAGGTCCATCTTGACCAGATACCAGGCTCCGCCCCCCTCATTATACAATTTTTAATTTGGTTTTATTTTGTGAGTGTACCTAGCCTTTAACCTCCGGCAGTGGGATATGTTTTTCTTTAACTATCAGAGTTTTCAGGCAATCTTTCTTCAGCTAATTGATTTATGAACATGCTAAGGCATTTTTTGATGTAGTAAAAATTTTTACCAAAATAAGGGATTACACAACATCTCATTGTTCATATTTATCATTTTATTTTTCAGCAGCATTTGTTTATATAACGACAGGATTTTATAAGATATTTGGATACTTTTAAATATGTCCTCCTCATCTCTTTTCTTTTATCCTGGAGGGTTCAGTATGTAAATAGGCAGAAAAGAAACAAATGGAAGAAAGAAGTGAAAGGGAAAGATCAATGGCAGAGACAGATGTAAGGGAGAAATGGATGAAAACAGACGGAGAAAGGTAAAACAACAAATGGGCAACAGATCCTGGAAAGAGAGTTAGAAGAAAACAGAGGAAAACAGACAACGAGACTGGGGACCAACATGATTGAAAAATTAAAATTCTTAGATATAAAGATAGAAAAAGTATTCTATTTTGAAATTATTAATAGGAATATATCAGCTTTAGGAAATGTGCACTCTGATGTCTTTGTATTTTGCACAGTACAAGAGGAAATGCATTTGTTTCTATTTCACCAGTGTTGAACCGCATGCAGAGTCTGACTTCTTGGAAATTTCAGTTAAACTGTTGTCTGCATATTTCTATTTCTAACTTGTGATCCCTGGCTCTTTATTTGGTGAGAGGCTGTATGTGTTTTGCATATGTGTCTGAGATGCAGGATTCTGCTGGTTTGAACTCTGCGTAGTGGTATGTATTAGTCCTGCTTGTTCTGTTGTTTTTTCTCAGTAGAAGGAGTATTGCTGTTCTAGGGCCCAATTCAATATAGAGAGTATTTAGAAGCCCTATTCGTGAGATGTCTGAAGACAGTCACTTAGACATGCAAATCATGGAGTTATCCCTAGAGCCCATTTAGAAGCCAGGTATAGAGACGTCCCCAACACAAGAACATCCATGTAGAATAAGTGGTATGTTGGAGGCGTGGCCTGGATGGAGCAAGGAAGATGCATGTCGTGGTACGATTTCATATCAGCACAAGCATATCTGGCCCTGGTTGGTGAGATGTCCATGCCTATACCTGTTCCTGACCATGAATAAGTGAAAAAAGTGCTTGTTTCATGGATATATGTCTTCCAGGGGAAAACACATAATGCACTTACATTACCACAGCTGTTGTTTCCTGCCTGAAGAAACCTGAGCGTAACTCCATACATATAACTAACCTGCCACCGCGCATCTGAATATCTGAAATGGCAGGCTAAGATGTGCAATTCTCATAGCATAGTCACACACCCACCCCTGACCCCGCCTTCTGAAATACCTTTGCTGGCACATCCAAGTACCCGATTCTGAGGCTTTGCAATTCGGGGATGTCCACATTTATGAAATGGCCTACACCCAGACACGTACCTGGCCTTGCAATCTGCAATTGCAATCTGTAACCAGTTACAGGGACATTCATTTCAGGATGGATATGGAGCAGTTCAGAAGGCACCTATACAGTATGTGTCTCCCTTTACTGCTGTCACTCCCCCTGATTTTTGAACGTTCTGCCCTGGACATTCCAGATTCTAATTAAACACTCCTTTTTAAAATGCCACTTCAAATATAGTGCTGCCTTGTCATAAATTGTTAGTTTTGTGTGAGTCCTGACAGTATTGTTATGGTAAGGCTGTGCTGTTACAGTACACCAGGTTTACTCTAGGCTCTGAATGAGCAAGGTTTTTATAGTACTTCATAATGTACATGGAGGGAAGTTGTGTAGCCATCTCATAGCCATCTTGTATGTGTATAAGGCATTCAGAACAGTTAAAAAGTTATTGTTGGAACAAAAGAGAAGCTTGTGAAGGGCTCCACTGGGACTCCCTGGGTGGTGAGGGGCACAAAAATAATTCGCACAGTCTGCCACTCCATGATAAATGGGGTTGATTTGGCTATCAGGCTGGCTAGGTGACTGTTTCCTTCCTCCATCAGCGCACCATTCTCATCCCTCTTGATAGAGGAAATACTGTTGTTCATTCAAGGGTATAGCAGTAACCGAGTGTCCCTGCAGGAACCTCTAAACAAGTACAATAATTGAAATTTGAAAAGAAATGTGAAGAGAGAGATCAAGGCTCATTAACGATAAGTAGGTTGGTAGTGTCTTCCACCATGCCAAGTTCAGTTTCTCTTGGACTTGGGAGTGATTAGGAACTGGATGTCAACATGGGGGGCAGAACACCCCAAAAGGTGTAAAACGACAATTTTAACACTAGAAGCCCCAAAGTGCGTCAATTGACGCAAATGCATATTCGAAGTAGTATATCAGCGTCACTGCTAGAACCATGTCAGTCATGTTCCATGACTTTGTTAGCAAGGTCAAGATGTTCAAATATGTGCATCGAAAATTAATCTCAGATGCACCACCTAGTGGGAAAATGAATTTATACCTAGAAGCCTCAACGTGCGTCAATTGACGCACTCAATTGTTTTGGATGCGTCAATTGACATACTTTGGGGCTTCTAGGTATAAATTCATGTTCTTGCTAGGTGGTGCATCTCAATCACTGTTTACAGTTTTACTCTGACATTACAAACAATAAACACACGATGACATGTGATGACGTCACATACTGCATGTATTTAACAAATAAGTAACTTCACATTAGCTCACATCTGCATTTCATGCTAAACGCAGTCGTCGTGATAATGCGTCAATTGACGCACTTTGGGGTTTCTAGGTAAAATTCATTTTGGGGCTTCTAGTGTTAAGCACCCACAAAGATGGAATGGTCTAAGAAAGCCAAAGCACTCTGGTCGCAGAGCCACACAGCAAAAAAGGTGGCAATAAACTCGCATAGCATTAAAAGCGTTGGAAGTAACTTGAAGTGGGGTCCCAGGGCCTTCTGAAAAGGGTTAATATGGAGAATGGCTTGAAATGTTGGTGACAGCCTGAAGTCCAGCAGTCTGGAGAGAGATGTGTTATAAAAGCCAAGGTTGTAATTTAGGAGACAGAATGCTTTTGTTTTTAGAATGCTGGAGCAGAAATGTCTCTGCTCTGACCTAGAATATCTAGATAAACAAAACTTGACATAGAGCTGAATTTGTACAATGTAAGAGTTTTTCCCTAATAAAAGGAGGTGTGATGGCCTAACTGATGGGGAGGGGGGGACATGGGAACCTGCACAAATGTGCACAGCTATGAATTCCTCACCTAAGCTGAAGTAGTACCATTTTATATAACTCTCTGTGTCCGTCTGCTTTCTTTATTTGCAGTTGAATTTAGAGAACTGAATTCCAAGGATCGAGGTTGAGTTTGCTATCTGGTCAGAAGTAGGCTACAGGCTAAGAGATCCATTCAGTTGGTGCCGTCCACGGATCTTTCAGGTTCTGTTGCTAGTGAGGGGTGAAGCAGAGTACATTTTGTTTTTCAAAAAAAGGATGAAAGTCTTACAATGACGGCCAAAGACACTTACATAGATGCAAAGCAGGAGAAAGATGAGGAATGGCCCAAAGAAATCCAAAGCACACTGGTTGCAGACATATGCAGCATGAAGGATGGCATGAACAATCCAAATCAGCAGGGGAAGACAAGTGCAACAGTGAGGCAAGCTTTAGGAGCAGTGTCAACAGAGTGACACGGGCAGCAGGGGCAGAGAGAGGCTAGGGGAAGAGAGGGCTTTCTTTTTGTTGGTTGAATTTCTTTTGAATTTTGCCATGTTCGCCTGAATGAACACACTGGAAACAAGATAGCAGGCTGCAGAGAGGTTGTGCAGGCAGGAGTTGCAGCCTCTCTGCAGTGTGACTAAGGACTGGATCTTGAGAGCAGGACTGACAATACTGGGCAGGTTGTGACAGAAATGGCAGCACAGTGAGACTGGAACCAGTAGCAGAGGGAGACTTTTTTCAGTTCTTTTTCTTTTATTGCCTTTCTGTTTGTTTTGGTGTATGCTTTAGGGGGGTTTTTTTCTTGCTTTTTTCTTTTTAAATTTTGGTAGGGGGCTGAAAGGTAGCCACTGGAAATAGGCACCATCTCAGAAAGACTGCAGTACAAATTGTCAAAAATACAGCTAGTGAGCATTAAAGGCAGAGAGTGTGAGGAACTGCCCCTCAGTATAGCTGTACACTCATTTCTCCTCCCAGTTGCATGAAAATGAAGAGACACGAAGTAAGACATCCCCTGCCATGGAGAATATATGTTCACTGAACATACTAGTTGGAGGGCAAGACAGGAAATATTGTGAAAACTTGGCAAGACTGCTGATTTGTGTGCCAGGTATGCCAAGGGATCTATGTGCTTGGCTCAATGGACCCTGCAAGATAGCATGCAACTGAAATCTATGCAGGAGTCTGACTTGTGGTAGGCTGATGTCTACTGCTTAGCGTTGTAGCTAGGGCATCATTCACAAATATCTTCCCTGGCTGGGGTTCATGGGCCATTGATATGTAAAGCTGGTTGGGAGTAGTAGGTGACAAGGTAGTATTCATGGTACCAGTACTGCTTGCTGGTGTGCCCAGAACTATTTGCTGTGCTGCATCATCACCGCCCCTGCCCATGACGTTTTCTTTTCTCCACTTCAGTCACCAGTTTTTTCTTCCAGTATCTCAGTGTGCAATAGTTCCTTTCATCCATGAGTTGCGGAGACCAGCTAGCATATAAGTATCCTCCTTTGTAAGGGGTTGCAGCTTATTTTCTACTTGACCATGCAAGAAATCCACCATCACCAAACCTCTGCTGTGAATTACTATCAGTGCCGAAAACCTCTCACTTTGCCTTTAAACCATTCACTGCTGGGATGAGAAGGCTCAGGGTAGCTCTTGTGGGACTCAGTTCATCAGTAGCATCCTTAAACGGCTTCTATCACCTGCATGATATTTGTTCAGTCCTAGTGACAGAGGGGTTTTGATCCCAATTTCAGTCTCCAATGACCTCTGATGCAGGGTTTCCCATTGCTCCATGAACCTCTCCAGCATTTCTTAAGTGGAATTCCACCTGGTGCCAACATCTTGCTTGAGCTGGTGCAAAGGTGCCCCTGTTGCTTCCTGCTTTTCATGCAGCTCACATCCTCCCTTCTCTCTGTGGTGAAGATACTCTTTTATTTTTCAGCAGCTCTCTATCAGTCTCCTCAAGACAGGGCTACCACTTCCCTTGCTCCCTAGACCTAAGGAGTCTCTGACAACTGGGTGCAGCAAGTGTGCAAAGCATCTGATCCCTTGCAAGCCCTCTTCCTTCTCTGCTTTAACCATGTCCATTCCACCATTGGTTACAAAGAACAAAGAGTGTCGCATCTTTTATCACAGCAAAGTCATTGCTGCCAAAAAAAGGGCTATTTCACTAAAATCATCCAATCCTCTACTAAACATTCTATAAACTCTTTTCTGTTGTTCTCAAACTCTTACACACCTGTGTCCTCACTAACACTGAAAACACTCCTGCTTCTGACCAATTAGCTCTATACTTTATTAAAAAGGTTTTTGATATTCAAATTGAATTATTGTCCACATTCTCCCCTAGATAACAGTTGATTACTCTCTGCCTGACTTTTCTTCATTAAACAAACTGTCACACACCTGGAGTTCATTCAATCTCATTTTATTATCATCCTTATCCAAACTCATATTTTCATCCTGGAAAATTTGACCACCCTCTTCCATCTTCCTGCCTCAGTGCAGACTCCCTCTGCTTACTTACTGTTATCCTATCCATGATCAATAATTCATTGTCATCTGGTATTATCCCCTCTCCCTAGAAACAGACCCAATTTTGCCCTATGCCTAAGAAGCCATCTATACCGCCAGTTATAGACCCCATCAAACCTTCCATTTATTTTCAAAATTCTGGAAAAACTATTGTTTCTCAACTGTCTGATCACTTGTAGAAAACCAACATAATACACCCTCAACAGTCTGGCTTCGGACCAGAACATAGCATGGAAACAATCTTGATTTACCTACTTAGCAAGATCCACAGTTCTGTTGACCAAAGTAACATTTCTCTAGCTGTTTCTCTTGACCTCTCTTCCGCTTTTGATTTGGTTAACCACTCAATCTTATGTTCCCGGCTATACGATGTTGGTCTCTACGGCACTGTACTTCAATAGTTTTTCTTCTTCCTGACTAATTGCTCCTTTACTCTTTGGGCCTACTTCCTCTAATTCCTATCCCTTAATTTGTGGTGTTCCCCAGGACTTGGTTCTTGCCCCACTTTTATTCAACATTTTTCTTGCTCCCTTGACAACTATTATCCATGAATCCAGAATCACAGCCTATTTCTACACAGGTGACATTCTTCTTATTCATCACACCCATCCCTATCTACCTGATTTAACTCCAATGAATGCTTGTCTGGCAAAAATATCTCACTGGCTTATTTCTAACCATCTCAAATTCAATATTCAAAAGAATTCAGCCACAGGCTAACAGCACATTCTAGTGCCCCTATTGTTGCCCTCATCCTCAATAATGTTTCTATTTCTCCCTGCCCTCCTTTTAAGTATCTTAGTGTAATATTAGACGCTGGACTTTCCTTCCATGACCACATTAATACTGTAGTAAAAGATACTTTTTTCATACTACGTCAATTTTGTTCCATCCATTCATTCAGCTCTTCATCTGCAGAACTCATAGTAACATAGTAACATAGTAAATGATGGCAGATAAAGACCAGCATGGTCCATCTAGTCTGCCCAGCAAGATGGCAAGAGTAGGTGCACCTGTCACTCTGTGCAGGCCACCCCTCCCCATGTCTTTGTTTAGGGGTGAACCCACCACTCCATGTAGGACACCCCTATTTGTTGAGATGTTAGATGGTTCAGAAGTTAGATGGTACCGTTTATTTTGTTTTTATCCTGTTGTTGTAAAGGGATCCACTGTGTTTGAATTCCATCACCGTGTTTGCCCCCACCACTTCCATCGGGAGGGCATTCCAAGCAACCACCACCCTTTCAGTGAAGAAATATTTCCTGACATTGCCTTTCAATTTACCACCTTGCAGCTTTATGTTATGCCCTCTAGTTTTACAGCTTCCCCGTCTTTGGAAGAGGTTTGTTTGTTCATCATTTCTCTTTAAGTATTTAAAGGTCTGAATCATATCTCCCCTGTCCCTCGTCTCCTGCAAAGTGTACATATTTAGGTCTTCAAGTCTCTTCTCATAAGGCTTCTGACGCAGGCTCCAAATCATTTTGGTCACCTTTCTCTGAACAGTTTCCAGTCTTTTTACATCTTTTGCAAGATATGGTCTCCAAAACTGAACACATTATTCCAAGTGAGGCCTCACCAGTGACTTGTACAGTGGCATAAGTACCTCTTCCTTTCTGCTGGTAATCCCTCTTTGTATGCAGCCCAACATCCTCCTGGCTTTTGCCACCGCCTTGTCACACTGTTTTGCAACCTTGAGATCATCAGAGATAATCACACCAAGGTCTTTCTCCTGAACCGTGCATACCAACCTCTCACCCCCTATCGTGTACATTTCCCTTGGATTTCTGCTACCCAAGTGCATCACACTGCACTTTTTCGCATTAAATCGTAGTTGCCAAGCATTAGACCAGCCTTCCAGCTTTTGTAGATCCTTCCTCATGTTAACCACTCCCTCGGGGGAGTCCACTCTGTTGCAAATTTTTGTGTCATCTGCAAAAAGATTGACCTTTCCATTCAGTCCTTCAGCAATATCACTCACAAATATATTGAACAGTGCCGGGCCCAGGACCGAATCCTGGGGCACACCACTAATCACCTTCCTCTCATCCGAGTGAGCTCCATGTACCATCACCTTCTGTTGTCTGTCAATCAACCAATTTCTAATCCAGTTTACCATCTTGGGACCCATCCCCAAGCTACTGAGTTTATTGACAAGCCTCCTATGAGGAACAGTATCAAAGGCTTTGCTGAAATCCAGGTAGATGACATCCATTGCATGCCCCTGATCTAGCTCCTTGGTCACCCAGTCAAAGAACTCAATCAGATTTGTTTGGCAAGACCGTCCTTCGGTAAAACCATGTTGCCTCGGATCTTGCAACCTGTTGGTTTTGAGAAAGTTCACTATTCGCTCTTTCCTCAGCTAAGTTATGTCTAGACTGGACTACAGTAATGCTTATTCTGGTCTTCCTGCATATGAACTGACAAGCTTGCAAATCATCCAAAATGTCACTGTTAGACTGCTAGCTCATTCACCTAGATTTACTAATATCATGCTCCTTTATCTCATTTTCATTGGTTTCCAATACACTTTTGCATCCAGTTCAAAATTCTTTCCATGGTTCATAAAGATTTACACAATAGGATCCCTCTTTACCTTCCAAATTCTTCACACTCTGTATTTGACTCTCCAATCTTTCCATGAAAATTTCCTCTAGCTTCCAACCCCTCCCTCCCCCCTCCTATGAATCTACCAAACACTCAGCATTCTTCTTCTATACTCCCAACTTCTGGAATAACTTCCCTCCTGATCTTCGACAAGAACTCTCCTTTACTAAATTCAAGACCAGCCTTAAGACATATCTTTGCCAAAAGGCCTTCTCTGATAACACCCATTGCCCCTAAGAGCCGTTTAAGTTAACCTGTCTCTCTCTCTTTCTCTCTCCCTGTAATATGCCTGGTTTCTGTTTTCCTATTTGTTTATATGGCGTGCCTTTTGTTTCTTTTAATTTGGTTTGATTTTATGTACTGTTCTATAGACCCCAAAGAGCAGTATAGAAAATTGTAACAAACCATAACCCATAATGTTCTGTTGACCCTGAAGAGTGGTAGAAAATTTAATAAATCATAAGCATAATGTTTGGTTTGTGCCCTATCTGCCAGCCCTGCAGCAGTGCCCATATTTCTGCTCAGATATGAGTCAACATATGGCTATCATCCATCACCTGGTTGTGCAGCACAGCCCACTGGTACCCTCCCCCTGCTGCCCTCCTTTATACCTACAGTAGGGCCAGCCCAAGACATTCTGCCACCCCAGGCAGAGGTCCCACCATGCCATCCCCCCTGCTGCCACCACCACCACCACCTACACCTGCCTATTGCTGCCACCATTGCTTCCCTGAGGGCAGAAGTGGCAAGGGAGGGTGTGGGGGTGACAGCAGCAGTAGCGGCATGACTGTTTTATAAGCTTCAGCACACATAGCCTGCCACTCTTGCCCCTCTCCAACAGTAAGTTGCATCAAAAGGGGCAGGACTGTCAGGCCATGTTTTTTGTGCCAAACGTCCTGGCCTGCCATGGGCACCAAAGCGGCAGCACAAAGCCACTGCATTAAAACATTCTAGCCTGCCATTTTAAAAAATCCTGGTCTATCGCCCACCAGTGTCTGCCGCCCTAGGCAACTGCCTATCCACCTAGTGGATGTGCCAGCCCTGACCTATTACAGCCTGTCCTTGCCTCATCCAGCGCCACCAGTGTGCTGTCAGAGAGAGGTAATCATATGTAGCGTTCTGACTAGTCCTAGTAAAATGCATGCTACTACTGGCTTCTGCCTTTGCCAGCTCTGCCTGCAGCTGGGGATCTGCCCACTAAATGTTGTTCTGCAGGGCACTTGGTAATCGAGAGCTAAGAGATGCAACAGCCTCTTAAAACCCATCTTCTCAGCCATCTTTAGCCCTAGTTACCTGTGTAAATGCCATATCTGGGATTTTCGAAGGGCACATACGCAGGTAGTGCCCTTTGAAAATCCCGTATAAGTCCCTAACGTGCCCAGATATTATGCGGTTAGCATTGGGGCGTGTTAGGGGTGTTCTGGGGCAGAGGAGGGGGGGGGGCGGAGGAAAGGGCTAACTGTGTAGCACCTATTTTTGATGCTACCCGCTTAGCCCTCTGTGCCTTAAAGATAAGTGAGGTGTTTCCTTGCCTATCTTTCAGGTGCAGGGCTAAGTGGGTAGCATCGAAAATCAGTGATACCCGGCTAGCTCCTGCAGCTTTTGGGTTGTGCAGCAAGACCGAGATTTTGAATGCCGGGGCCACATATGACCCTGGCATTGAAAATCCAGGTTAGGCAGAAGGGGGTGAGGCTATGCACCGAAGCGGCGCATAGCAGCTCCCAGATCAAAATCAGGCCCTAAACTCCTAAATTTAAGAGCATAAAAAATGGGTAGCAATGGGGGCGCATTTAAGGTGGGAAAAGAAGTTAGCAGCTTGGCACTGATTTTCAGCACTAGGCACCTAAATTAGACTAAAAATTTAGGAAAAATTAATGACAGGCCTAAATTTAAGCGCATACGGCCCAATTTTTGAAAGGCATTTATACAGTTTAAAGGCCAGTAAACCGTGTAACTACCTTAGATGGGGATATTCAAAGGCACTTACACGGTTAGTGCCATTGAATATCCCCTTCTAAGTCCCCTACAAGCCCCAATGCTATCCAGTTAGCATCGGGGCCTGTTGGGAGCATTTCAGGGCGGAGCTGAGGCAGAGACTGTCACCAGCCGGTCAGCAGTGATACTGCATGCTGCCCAGTTAATGATCTGCACCTTAAAGATAGGCAAGGAAAACCCTTGCCTATTTTTAAGGCACAGTAGCTAACCAGGCAGCATCCAATATTGCTGCTGCCTAGTTAGCCCAGGCGGCTTCCTCTCTCTGTGGCGATCACCAGATATTCAATGCCATCGCTGCGGCATTGAATATTCAGGTTAGAGGTCGGTGGGGAGGGCTATGCACCAACGAGGTGCATAACCCTTCCAAAAACCAGAAGACTCAAAATCGGACCCATAAATTCTAAATACCTCAATTAGGATCAATTTTCAGCTGAAAACTTAGGTTTCTTAGAGTGTTTGAAAATAGGGCATACATTTAGGAGCCTAAATTTAGAAACTCACTTTTTTTTTAATATCAGACCCAACCTGTTCAACACATTTTCCAGCCAGTACATGTTCAATAATTCAGATGCAGATCCCACCCATGTGGATTCCTCAGATTCTCTATCTGCAAAGACTATCTCCACACACTTTTCAGCAGGGAATATGCTGTGCCTGTTGCTTTGCTGAGTTGCATTTATCTGCTGCTTCTCTGGTGTCCCCCCATCCCACACTGTGTCAGCTTCCCTTTGCCATTTTGTGGAGATGACACTGGAAACCAGCTCTTTCCAGGGGCGGCCAAGGGGGGTACGGGGCAATGTCAAATAGGAATTACATAAACAGAATACCTCAGCTCAGTTACACATGCAGAACATAGACCATCACCAAACAAGGAATCACAATTTAGAAACAGGAAGACAATAATTAAACTGGGAACCCCAAAAGCCAAACTTGGAATGTACAGCAACACTGTAGAAATAAAACTATAATTTAATTTCCTCTTGTACTAAACAAAGAGCAGATGTTAATGATGCACATTTCCCAGAGCTGACATATTCCAGTTAATAAATTCAAAATAAAAAGATATTTTTCTACCTTTTGTGTAATTTTTTTTTCAGTTGCAATTGCTCCAGCCACTTTCTTCTGGTTTCTTCGTATCTTCTGCTAACTCTCCATAGTCTGCTGTCCATTTGTCCTTTCTTCTCTCTTCTAGTTTTTTTCCATTCTCTCTCTACATCTGCTTTAACATACTAATCTTTCTCCTTTTGCTCTTTCCTCATTCCTATTTCATCCACTCAAATTTTACCCCTCCATCCTCAATCTCCACTTACTCTCCCAATACTCGGCCAATTGTAGATTTTTCTTTCCTCCCCACAAAATATTTTTCCAATCTCCATTTCACTCTCCCAGCCCCATCCCATTCTAATCCTCCCCCAACATCAGCTCCCTTCTAGTTCCAGCCCCACCCAGCATCCGCTCCCTTCTAGTCCCCGCATCAGCCCATTTCTAGTCCTAGCCCCCCATCAGCCCATTTCCAGTCCTATCTTAGCCCCTCCATCAGCTCATTTCCAATCCCAGCCCCCCATCAGCCCATTTCTAGTCATTTCCTAACCCCACCATCAGCCCATCAAATCCTAGCTCCCCTCCACTCAGCCCATTTCCAATCTAAGCCCCCCATGAGCCTACTTCCAGTTCTAGTCCCTCCATGAGTCCATTTCAATCCAAGCCCCCATCACAGCCCATTTCCAATCTTAGCACACCCCCAACAGCCCATTTCCAATCCTATCCTAGCCCCTCCATCAGCACATTTCCATTCCAAGCCCCCTCCCCATCAGCTATTTATTTATTTATTTATTTTATTGTTTTTCTATACCGCACTATTTATCATCAGCGCGGTTCACAAGTAACAAAAGTTGAACAATGTAGAACAGTCAAACATTGAACTTACAATGAACAGGGAAAATAAACATGGTGAACAGGTGAACTATGTACACTATTTACAGATTAGTATAAGGGTGACACGGGATATTTGGCAATATGTACGAGATACAATTATGTACATCTACAAATTTGTATTGTTGTATTTGCAGTTCAAGCCCCCCTTCTACTCAGCCCATTTCCATTCCAAGCCCCCCCCCTCCCCATCAGCTATTTGCGGTTCAAGCCCCCCTTCCACTCAGCCCATTTCCATTCCAAGCCCCTATCCCCATCAGCTATTTGCAGTTCAAGCCCCCCATTCCACTCAGCACATTTCCAGTCCTAGCAACCCCCCAGCCCATTACCAGTCCCAGCCCCCCCATAGCCCATTACCAGTCCTAACCCCCCATCATCCCATTTCCAGTCTTAGCCCCCCCAGAGCCAATTACCAGTCCTAACCCCCCCCATCAGCCCATTTCCAGTCCTAGCCCCCCATAGCCCATTACCAGTCCTAACCCCCATCACCCCATTTTCAGTCTTAGTCCCCCCATAGCCCATTACCAGTCCTAACCCCCCCATCAGCCCATAGCCCATAACCAGTCCTAACCCCCCTCCCCCCCCCATCAGCCTAGGTAAATAAAAAATAAAAAACTGACTGCTGCTGCTGCTGCCTGAAGTGAAATACCTTAGAGTCACACTAGACAGCAATCTGAACCTCCAGTTCCATATCAACAAAACTACCTAGAATGCCTATCTCAATTTGCGGGTCATCAGTCAACTCAAACCACTACTATGCCAAGCTATAATCACCCCCATCTTGGATTACTGTATCCCCATATAACTTGGACTACCAAAACTATCACTCTGCCCTCTATAGCTGGCACAAAACACCGCTGCGCGGATTACAACAGGATCTTCAAAGCACGACCACATCACCCCAATCTTGAACCACCTCCACTGGCTCCCCATTAATTCCCGCATCAAGTATAAAACACTATTAAATATCTTTAAAATCAAGCAAAACCTCTCGGCAAACATCCTGAAGACCCTCATCATCATTGATACAAGCACCAGGCCCAGGAAACATCGCACTGAGGATACAATCACAACCCCCAGTGCCTACACTAAAGCTAGTCAATCCACATCTGGAAGAGCTATATCCATTGCCTCTCCTGCTCTATGGAACTCTCTCCCAGACCACCTATGAGCCACCTCAGATGTCAAAGACTTTCGGAAGATGCTTAAAACCACACTCTATATCGAACACTTTGGAGACACTATATAATTTGGTCCTCAGGAAGCAGTTCCACTGCTTCACAAAGGCCCTCTCCCTTCTGCTCCCCACCATCCTTTCATTCCCACCCCCCCTTGGAACATACCCTAATCCCTCCCCTTGGAACCTTCCCTAGTCCCTCGGTTTGTCTTTTAACTTTTTCACAAAATCCACTCTGTATATAGTTCAGTTTGTATCTAGTTTTGTATATAGTTATATTGCAATAAACCCTATGTCTATACTGTATAAAGCTACATTGCAATATCCCCCTGCATGCCCCCTCACCCCTTGTTTAATGTAACATCTTTAGTTATATTGTAAACTGCTTAGAATTAAGGATAAAGCGGTATAGAAATCCTTTGGGGGCAGAGACTGACTGTCATTTAGTGTTCTATGCCACCCTCTACATCTCTGCTGCCCTGGAATACCATCATCTAAAGTGCAGTGCTTGGGATACTTATTTCACCCCTGGAACCCCTTTTAATTGGCCTTTGAGTATGGGATGGAATACATAGTACAGCAGGGTGCCCTTCCCTCTCCCCCCAAGAGCTGCTTACAGGCATTAGGTGGGAAAGACTGTTACAAAAATATTTATTTTTAACTTAAAATTATTTAAATTTAATAAATACAAACAAGCATTAACACTTGACATGGAAATGTATCGTAATAAAGTCAAATAAGAAAATTACAAAGAAACAGAAAATCAATAGTACTGTAGAGGCTGCGATATTAGAGAAGCAAGGAATATGTCTAAAGCACTGGAAACAAATCAAAGGCAAAAAAGGGAACATAAGAACATAAGATATGCCATACTGGGTCAGACCAAGGTCCATCAAGCCCAGTATCCTGTTTCCAACAGTGGCCAATCTAGGTCATACGTACCTAGCAGTTTCCCCAAAAGAAACAGGTTCCACAATGCTTGTACTGGGTCAAGCATGGATATCCTGGGTCCCTTCTTAATAATGGTTTATGGACCTTTCCTCCAGGAACTTGTCCAAACCTTTTTTAAACCCAGCTACACTAATAGCCTTTACTACATACTCCGGTAACAAATTCCAGAGTTTGATTACACATTGAGTGAAAAAATATTTTCTTTTATTAGTCTTAAATAGTTTACCCTGTAGCTTCATTGCATGTCCTAGCTAGTCTTTCTGTATTCTGATAATGTAAACAATTGATCTACGTTTACCCGTTCCACTCCGTTCATTAATTTATAGACTTCTATCATATCTCCCCTCAGCCGTCTCTTTTCCAGGTTAAAAAGCTCTAATCTTTTTAGCCCTTCTTCATAGGAGTATCCTTCCATCCCCTTTACCATTTTGGTGGCTCTTCTCTGAACCTTTTCTAATAACTCTATATCTTTTTTAAGCTACGACGACCAGAATTGCACACAGTATTCAAGGTGCGGTCTCACCATGGAACGATATAGAGGCATTGTAATATCCTTTGTTTTATTTTACATTCCTTTCCTTATGATACCTAGCATTCTATTTGCTCTCTTGGCCGCCGCTGCACACTGGGCTGAGGGTTTTAACATGTTATCCACAATGACGTCTAAATCTTTTTCCTGGGTGGTGGTTCCTAATGTGGAACCTTGCATCGTGTAACCATAGTTTGGGTTGTTCTTCCCTAGGTGCATAACTTTGCACTTGTCCACATTAAATTTCATCTGCCATTTTGATGCCCAGTCTTCCAGTTTATCAAGATCCTCTTGCAATTTTCCACAATCCTCTTGGGTTTTGTTGTTGTTGTTGTTAAGTGCTGTCGAGTCAGAGTCGACTCGTGGAGACCCTCTGGATAGCCATCCTAAATTGTGTTCGGTCTTGAGTCAGGCGGCTCATTGTTGACAGACTGGTACCCGTACCTGCTGTTATTGTATCGATCCATCTCATTGCTGGCCTTCCTCTTTTGCACTGACCTTCTATCTTGCCAAGCATGATGTCTTTCTCTAATGATCTCTCTCCTCGCATGATGTGTCCAAAGTATGAAAGTCAAAGTCTTGTCACCTGAGCTTCTAAAGAAAGCTTAGGTTTGATCTCCTCTAGTACTGACTGGTTTGTTCTTCGGGCAGTCCATGGTATACACAGTATTCGCCGCCCAGCACCATAATTCAAAGGCATCAATTTTCTTCCTGTCTGTCTTTTTCACTGTCCAGCTTTCACATCCATATGAGAGCAATGCGTCATCTGATTTCTTGACTGCTTGTTGCTTCTTTATTGATAGTTGATCCAAGTAGGTTAAAGTTGTTCACAATTTCAATTTCTTCTCCTTCAACGATGAATCTGTTGATTATGCCAGTGGTCATGATCTTTGTCTTCTTTACATTAAGGTGCAGGCCCATTTTGAGACTATGTTCTTTGATTGTGAGAAGCAAATGTTTCAGATCATCTTCACTTTCAGCCAGTAATGTGGTATCATCAACATAGCGAAGGCTGTTGATGAGTCTTCCACCAATCTTCACACCTTTGTTGTCTTCATACAATCCTGCTTCTCTGATGATTTGTTCTGCATATAAATTAAACAGGTAGGGGGAAAGTATGCAGCCATGTCTTACACCTTTGCTTATTTTAAACCATTCTGTTTCTCCTTATTCCGATCGAACTGTTGCTTCTTGATCAATGTACAGATTGTGCAAGAGTACGATCAGGTGTTCTGGTATACCCATGCTTCTTAATGTGGCCCAGAGTTTCTTATGGTTTACACAGTCAAAAGCCTTGCTATAGTCGATAAAGCACAAATAGATATCCTTTTGTTATTCTTTAGTCTTTTCAAGGATCCATCTCACATCTGCAATGATGTCTCTTGTTCTTCGCCCTTTCCTGAACCCTACTTGCACTTCAGGTAGTTCTTGTTCCAGGTATGGTTGTAATCTCTTTTGAATAATCTTCAGTAGAATCTTGCTGGCATGTGGGATCAGAGCGATTGTGCGATAATTTCCACAGTCAGTTGGATCGCCTTTCTTTAGTATTGGTATAAACACAGATATTTTCCAGTCAGTTGGCCATGATGTTGTCTTCCATATTTCTTGGCAGAGCCTTGTAAGTACGGTAACAGCTGCATCAGATTTCTGTAATACTTCTATGGGAATGCTATCAATGCCTGGTGCTTTGTTCTTTGATAAGGCTTTCATTGCTGCTTTAACTTCTTCTTTCATCACCAATGGTTCCCGATCATAAGGTACAGGTTGAAACGGCTGTTGGTCCACTTGATATTTATCATATAAAAACTCTGTATATTCCTTCCACCTTTTCTTGATCTTCTCAGCACCATTCAACATAGAACCTTGAGCATCTTGTAACATTCCAATTTGAGGCTGGAACTTTTTCTTTAACTCTTGTAGCTTTAGGAAAACCAATCTTGTTCTTCCTCTAATAGTTTCTACTTCTATTTCCTTGCATGCGTCATTGTAGTACTTTTCCTTGTCCTGTCTTGCTGCACGTTGGAAATCTCTGTTGAGTTCTGTTATTGTCTTTCTTTCTCCTCTGGCTTTAGCTTCTCTGCATTTCTGGGCAATTTTCAGAGTTTCTTCCATCATCCATTTTGGCTGTTTTTGCTTTTTCACTTTTTGTAGAGACTTCTCGCTTTCTTCCAACACATCCTTCTTGATGTCATTCCATAACTCTTCTGGAGCTCTGTCATTTGTATCTAAAGCAGCAAATCGATTTTGCAGGCAGTCTTCAAATTCCAGTGGTATATTCTCAAGGTCATATTTTGCTGCATTCATGAGTGGTTTGCTCTTTTTCAACTTTAGCTTGAGTTTGCATACTAGTAATTGATGATCTGTATCACAGTCAGCTCCAGGTTTTGTCTTTGTTGATGTTATAGAACTTTTCCATCGTTGACTTCCACAGATGTAGTCAATTTGATTTTTATACAATTCACTGGGTGAAGTCCATGTGTAGAGTCACCGCTTGTGTTGCTGGAAGAAGGTGTTTGAGATGAATAGATCGTTGGTCTTGCAGAATTCTATCAGTCTTTCTCCAGCTTCATTTCTGTTGCCAAGTCTATATTTTCCAACTACTTTGCCGCCTTCTTTGTTGCCAACTTTTGTGTTCCAGTCACCCATGAATATCAGGATATCCTGTTTGCATGTTCTGTCAATTTCAGCTTGTACTTGTTCATAGAACTCTTCAATTTCATTCTCTTCTGCAGCTGTTCTTGGGGCATATACTTGAATTATAGTTGTGTTGATAGGCATTCCTCATAGACGAATAGAGATTAAGCGTTCGCTGACTGCATTGTATTTCATTACAGTTCTTGCAAGTTTCTTCTTTATTATAAATGCAACACCATTTCTTCTTTGTCTTTCATTTCCAGCATAGTAGACCATGTGATCATCTGATGCAAAGTGCCCGATGCCAGTCCATTTCAGTTCGCTGACACCCAACAGATCAAGTTGTACACGTTCCATTTCATTCTTGACCACCTCCAACTTCCCTTGGTTCATGCTTTGTACGTTCCATGTTCCAATGCGTAAGACATCTTTACAGCTTCTGACTCTCATTTCATGAGCAGCTACATCAGCAGTCAGACGTCCCGAGGACTTTGATCCAACCACATCATAAATGCTGGCTTTACTCTGAAAAGTCTTCAGCTCTTCCCCAGTAGCTAGTTGAGTGCCTTCCGACATGGGGGGTCTCATCTTCCAGCACTATAGCACAATTTGTTTTGTTGTAACTATCCACTGGGTTTTCATGGCAAGATACAGGAGTAGATTGCTGGGCCTTTCTTCCGCGCAGTTTAAGTTTGGTGTTGCCGTTGTCACAGAAATGTGATCCTCCACCTTCAACACTATCCCATTCTGCTGCTGCCCAGATGGGTGGTTTGTCTTGGTCTAGCACCTCAGCTGAGACCTGTCCATCTTGGGAGACCCTGCCAGTAGTTAAACTACCGATAGTTTAGCTCTCAGCATCACTGATGCACACAAGCCCTCACAGCACGACAAGCTGCAAACTTTAAATAGTTTTGTGTCATCTGCAAATTTGATAACCTCACTCGTTATTCCCTTTTCCAGGTCATTTATGAACGTGTCAAAAAGCAGCGGACCCAGCACAGATCCCTGGGGTACACCACTATTCACCTTTCTCCATTGGGAAAATTGTCCATTTAGCCCTACCCTCTGCTTTCTATCTTTTAACCAGTTCTTGATCCCCAATAGTACACTGCCTCCTATCCCATGACTCTTTAGTTTTGCCAAAAGTCTCTGATGAGGGATCTTGTCAAAGGCTTTCTGAAAGTCCAGATACACTATATCAACCGACTCACCTTTGTCCACCTGTTTATTCACACCTTCAAAAAAACATAACTGATAAGTAAGATAAGATCTTCCTTGTCTAAAGCCATGTTGGCTGTCTCCCATTAGGCCATGACTATCTACATGCTGAGTAACTTTGTTCTTTATGATGGTTTCTACCATTTTTCATGGTACTGACGTCAGGCTCACCGGTCTGTAGTTTCCCGGATCACCCCTAGAACCCTTTTTAAAAATTGCCGTTATATTGGCGATCCTCCAGTCTTCAGGTATTACAGATGATTTTAATGAAAGTTCACAGATTACTAATAGCAGGTCTGCAATCTCATATTTCAGTTCTTTCAACACCCTTGGATGTATACCATCTGGCCCAGGTGATTTGCTACTCTTCAGTTTATCTAATAGTTATAATACATCTTCCCAATGTATCAATATTTCCTTCAACTTTTCTGCACCTTTAAATACCACTTCAGTCATGGGTAACATCCCTACATCTTCCTCAGTAAAGACCGAAGCAAAGAATTCATTCAGTCTCTCTGCTATCGCCTTGTCGTCTCTTAGTGCCCCTTAAACCCCTCTATCATCTAATGGACCAACTGACTCTCTGACAGGTTTTTTTGCTACGAATGTACTTGAAAATGTCTTTATTTCGCGTTTTTGCTTTCGCAGCAAGCTTTTTCTCAAATTCTCCCTTTGCCTGCCTTATCAATGCCTTGCATTTGACTTGCCAATGCTTGTGCTTTTTCCAGGTTTTGTCGTTTGGCTTTTTTTTTCCATTTCCTGAAAGATGACACAACTAAAAATAACTAAATTTACCCTTTCAACATCGGTTCCTTATGTAGATACTGGGAGCTCCAATGTTTTAGAATCTGTATAGCTGGTCTGGCTGAAAAAATTCACACATTTACAAGGAAATTTCAATTGGAACTGCCTGCCAGGGTAGAGAACTCTTGATGAAAAATAAATATCTTCCTCTTCTCTGCATACTCCTAACTAAATCAGGAAATATTCAGATTTTAACGCCCATGAAGACCACACATTTATGTTGAAAAAGCAAATAAAGAACATGATCCCAGTCCTGAGGAAAATCAAATACAGTAATCAATGTTGCCCTTTTTGATTCAACAGAGCCTAATTGTTCCAAGAAACCAGTAAGGCCAAGATGGTCCACTGATAAATCATTTTCTTTAGCAACATCAGTCTGGCTCTCAACCTTCTTAGATGGAATATAAACAACTTTTGACAAGGGAGGAAGAGCTTCAGAAGATATCTTCAAAATCTCTAAGATATATCTTTTAAATAAATCAATTGGAGGGACCAGGGGCCTCTTTGGGAAATTTAGGATCCTCAAATTAAAATTTCTGAAGGAATTTTTCATAACTTCCAATCTCCTTATAAGATCCTTATCCTTGATTAATTCACACTGGACTTTCTACAAGTTCCCTGTAAGAATCTCTACTTTATTCAAATGATCCTGCCATAAAGAAATCACCTCAAAATGAGACATAGATCACTGAAATCAGTATACCAATTGATTTATGTATCAGAGTGTACCAGATATTTTCCAGTGTAATAAAGTATAGCCTGGCTTCTTAATGAGAGGAACAAGAATGCCCCTCTTTGCCAATACAGCAAGTAAACTCTTAGGGGGCCCGATGGATTACAAATACTGGCTCTCTTCAACCTCCATTTGATCTATTTATGCGGCCCTAATGGACAGACTTGCCTTGTTCCATATTACTCTACTTTCCAGCAGTGATCATCTGTGACTTCAGGATGTTCATAAGACTCTCTTCTTTCTTTCTTTTTATTTAATATTTAAGAATTTTACAAAATTCATACCAAGAATGAAAACTTGTATAGAAAAAGCATCATTGTGGAAAAAAACACTAACAAGAATAGAGCAAAAAGGAAACAAATCAAAACTAAAAATGCTTATAGTCATCAAAAAAAGAGTGTGGAATTAAACAGAAACAGAACGGGGACCAGAGACCCCCACCTTATCGTCCAAAAATAAATTATGAGGAAAACAGATGACCATGAAAGGGCCAACGCATTACTTAACAGTACAGTTTACAACAGCCAAATCAACCTCAGCAGGAGAGGAAGTTATAAGTAATCTAGCATTGATAAAGGAAGAAAGGTCAGGAGAAAAGAAAATCAATCTTTATTTAACATTTCTTATATACTGCCTTTCATGATATCAAGGTGATTTACATTGAACAAACTGAAATTGCATTGAACATGGCATTATAACTTGGAGATAACAATTTTACAGTGAACATGAGCAATGGAGGGTTAAGTGGCTTGCCCAAGACCACAAGGAGCACCTGTGGGACTAGAAACCCCAGTCCTTCCAGCCCAAGGTTGCTGTCCTCTAGTGGGATTTGATCCCCAACCTTCTGGCCTGAGGTACCTTGCCCCAACCACTAGGCCACACCTCCACTCCAATTTAGAATTATATGACGCTAAACATTTACAAGGAAACCATAGATGAAAAGTAGCCCCCAAAGCCAGAACACCAGGCTTCAGCAGCAGAAACTGCTTTCTCCGTTTCTGAGTTTCTTTAGCCACATCGGGAAAAATTGAAATTTTCTTCCCATGAAACAATTGGGAGCGCTTAGTATAGAAGAAATGCAATAACCAGTCTCTATCGGAAGCAAGAGCAAACATGACTAGCAAAGTAGAAGTTTCAATATGAGATGACTCGGGACTGCAGCAAGTCCGAAACATTCAAAACATCCATTTTTGGAATCTCATCAGCTGGCTCTTCTGATCTTCTACCCATTGGTAAATAATATGCCTTCATAATAGGTGGCATTAAATCCGCCAACACGGCCAAATTTTGACCCATGTATTGCTTAAATAGCTCAACATCCGCAAGTTCCTTTAACTTTGAAAAGTTCAGAACAGCATTTTCTAAAGCTTCCACCTTAGCATGAAGCAATACGTTACCTTTCATCAGCGCCACACTAGTATCTACAGCAGAGTTCAAAATCTTCTCATTGTCCTCTACTTTATGCTGAACATTATCAGTTATAGTCATATATTTGTCCAATTTCTTGTTAACCACACCAACCTGAGCTGAAAGACCAACAACCTGTCATGCAACTGCATCTGAGAGAGTGGAAATAGCCTCGAAAATGCTCTCCAGAGTGATTTTCTGTGGACGAACTAATGACAGAAGTTCAAGTCTGACCTCGGGGGTAGATACCAAGACACCATGCTCATTACTTTCCCTTTTGGGCAGACTTGGGGATGCCTCCAACGAAGCATTCACCGAAGAAACAGGACTCCCTTCTGAAAGCAGTGTTATTGCTTCCACTCTCTGTTGCTGCATTTCACCTGACCCTGGAAATGTTGTTGCAGAGTCTGGAGGGAGAAAAAGCTCACCGAAGCTCAGAGAAAAAACACTCCCTAAGAGGACTGCTACTTCCGGCAGTGGGTGAGATCTTGGCAGTGTAGGAGGTTAGCTCCGGAATTGTAAGTTGGCAGTTAAGGGGAAGATATCTGTGACTCAGAAGGATAATCATGGACTTTCCCCTTATATTTACCAGTGTACCTTCCCATGCTCTGATTCCTGAAATAAGCACAGCCAAGAAGCTCAGCTACACCATACTGCCCTCTACAGCGCCATCTTGGTTCCCCCCCCCCCCCAAAAAAAAATGTATTCCATTGTATCTTCTGGTTGTGTAGTGCAATAGATAGATTAGATACAGTAACTGTCCTTCCCCATTGCCACTGCCTTTTTTGGGTGTGCACAAATATTCTGTGTGCAAAAATGTACCATATACATCTTCCACCAGTGCTTAGGACAGTAAGCAATTGCCTATTTGCAGACTATAAAAGCAGAACTTTCCTAGCCTCTCTATGGCTTTCCTGACCTTCTCCCCAACCCTAGAGTGATACTCCCTGCATGAGCAGGTTGGAGGCAGGAAGCCCAGTAAAGCTTTCAAACTGCTAGTTGTAAAACCAGACAGTGACACAGCAACATTTCTAATCTTAAGCAGGGAGGCAGGAACACTCTGATTCCTTCAAGCTGTTTCTTTTTTCAATGTTTTTTCTTTGTGCTTTCAATTAGTAAGCCTCAGCATCCCTTCCTCACTCCCTGTAAATCAGACTTCAAGTTGTTTCCATTTTGGAATGTGTTTTTTTTTCTCCTTTAAAATCCTAAGCTCCAGCACCCTTTCCTCACTCCATGAAAGACAGAAAAGGGGTCATTCTGAGGCACAAATAGCAGGGTTGGGACGTCCATCCCTGCTATTCGGGCCCCCTCTTGACCCCGACTAACTTCCCCGCTCCTTGTATGGGAAAGTTAGAAGGGGGCAGGAAAGGGGCGGATCAGGGGTGGCGTTAGAGTGGGCAGTGGGCGGTCATTGGTCCTAGACATACAGGGCTGATTCCAATGTCGCCCCTGTATGTCTGGGGCCAGCAGCCTGAACGGGGAACTTATTCCATCTTGGAGGTGGAATAAGTTCCCTAGTCGGCGGGGGATAGCAGGCCCGAGGCTCAGAAAGGCCAGAAGGGGGCATAGGACATTCCCTATGGCCTGACCCTGGTCTTGGGAGGCCAGATCAGGAGTTGGGCTGCGGGGAAAGCACTTTTGGAGCAGGTGGCTGGGGATCGTGGCTTTTGAATGGAGCCATGGTGCCATGGCAACCGGACACCATGGCACTGCGGCTCCATTGAAAAGCCCTGACTGAGCTATCCGGGCAAGGCCTGTACATGCAGACCGGACTGAATCATGGTCCCGGCCTGCACATACAGGCCTGGATGTGATTCTGATCTCGCGGGGCTAGACATGCCCCACTGGATCAGAATCCCGGCTAACTCTGTGCGTCCAGTTCTGACCATACATACAGAGGGCTGGAACGTCAGTGTAAGAATCGGGCACAAAATGATTCTTTGAGGCTTGGATTGGGCTGTGTCTTGTAGTCCTGCTGTGACGTCATGACCCATGTGATTTGCATAAATCAGGCAGAGATATGTCTGTTGCTTCTTGTTAAGATGTACTTGTAAAAGGGAACACTAAACCTCACTGACCTTCCTACTGCATGGGCCCCAAACTCTCTGCAGCAAAAGAAAAACTTGCCCAAACACAGGAAGATCAGCTCTTAAAAAGGTGGTGTTGACAGACAGTATTAGGGTGGATAACAAGTACCTGGTTCAAAGTATGCAATTAGGAACAGAGCAGACTGCAGCAGATACATAGACACTAGGCATATGCATTGGTTTTGGTATGAATGGAAAAATAAACAAAAATCATGATCTTCTATTCATCCCAGAGCCAATTAATTGATTGCAGATGCTTGGGAAAAATCCAAAACTGCCATTTGTAAACTTTGTTTCTTTAACTGTGCAGGTGCTGCCAGATACACTGAAGCCAATCTGGGAGGAGGAGAAAGTCAGAGAGGGATCCACCAGTAGCCAGCATAAGACACCTGAACAAATCATGCCGTAAATCCTTGACAAATAGCCGGAGAAGCGTATACTTGCCTGAAAATCCCATGAGTATTGAGCTCATAGTAGGGCTGCAAGACCCAGAGAACCATTTTGTCTGACTTTCAGAGGGTAAAAATGGGTGTTGGAGGATAAGATTGCAAAGGAGAAAAAAAAAGGCTGAAAAAGAAACATTGCCTTCAAGTCTGTCTTTGAGTGTGTGGGGAAGGGCTCCTTGGGACTTAGAACGGGAAAGGAGAAAAAATGAATAAAAAAATACAACACCTTCAAATCTGACTGTGAAGGAGTTGGGAAGTTCTCCTTGGAGTTTAGGATTTCAAAGCAGGAAAACACAGAGAGGTTGAAGGCTGACTTGGAGGTACTTAGGAAGGTCTGGTTATTACTTAAAAGTCCCTCAAAAAAGACTGAGGAAACAAAAGCCTAGCTCGAAGGGAGCAGAATATTCTTCTTGCCTCCCTTAGTGCCGCAGTATTTAATGTCTTCTTTTTTTCCTCATAGATGGTTGAAGGTTTTAGTAAACATAAGCAAAGAGTATCTCTCTGGCATGGGGGAGATCAGGAAACTCAGAAAAAGGCAAGGAAATTCTGCCTTTACAGTTTCCTATTTCAATTGATTTTACTATCGAAGCATTAGTGGAAGAAGGTATGCTGTGCACTTTTGGGCCAATGCAGAAAGACTAGTGCACCCTTTGCGTGCAGATAACGCAACTTATATGCACAAGTTCCACCATGCCAGATGCAGAAAAGAGCTTGACACGCACATAAGGAGGGGAGTATAAGTATGCGCACACAGCAACGCCGAGTATATTTAAATTATATATGCAAATGAGCTGCACTTATTAAAAGTGTTCTAAATGTAAACCGCTATGATTCCCCGAAATGACGGTATATAAAACACACAACTAAATAAATAAATAAATAAAATTAAATAAAATAAATAAAAGGAGATATTAATAAGGTCTGCATCCAATGCAGAGAAACGCATAGAGGATTACATAACCAGCAAGAGTGCCAATGTCTCTACACCTGGTTTGAAGTGATTTAAACATCTTGCATATGTAGGGAAAGAATGTTTCAGGGTATGTACCTGTGAACAGTTACCTTTGATGCAAATATTTTCTGCTTGAAATAGTGTCAATTATTATGGATTGAGCGCTAAAAGAACTTGCACGTCGTGTGCATATAACATGAGCATTTGACATTTATGCGCATGCACACATGGCCACTTGTAGCATGTCTGCAAATGATAGGCTGCCCTCTTTTCAACTTTATGCCAAAGTTTTGCGCACAGCTCATTTACATACACATCCTTTGCTGCATACCGGCGCTGAAGTCTTGAGCTATCGACGTGCTTTGGAAATTCGTACACAGCTAATAGAGTGTGACTTCAGTGTTGGCTTTCTACATTGGCCTGTTTATTTATACAACACAGCCAATGGCAGCATTGGAAGGATAGGTTAGTAAAGCTAAAAGTTATATAAAAAGTTAAATAAAAACTAAACTATAGGCAGTTCCTGGTTCCAAGAGCAGGGAAAACAGTCCCATCAGAGCACTAGCAGGGCAAATACATCTCTTTTCTTAGCCCTTCAAAGAGTATCAGAAGGCAGGCAACATAACTGGGCACTGCAGGGCCTACACCAGGCCAGGCGCATGACCCTAGGCACAGTATCTGAGACAGCATACTTGGGGTGACGGTACTTCATGGTGGCACAAGCCTGCTGGGAGGGACAGTGCACTAAAAGACAGACAGTCTCTGGTCCTAGTGCTGGGAATCTAGTCCATAGGAGCATTAGCAGGGCAAACCTATCCCCTTCTCCCTAGTCTTTTGATAAATGTCAGCAGACAGGAAGCATAACTGGGCACTGCAGGGCCTATCCTAAGCATATCATAATGCTTGAAAAGGGTAAATCTGGAAAAGTAAATGGTCATAGAAATAAAGAAGGGAGGGAAGGTGAGAGCAGTAGTGGAACAAGTACACAGAAAGAAACAGGTCATTCCTAGGATATGCTAATGGTCTTCTCTAGTATGCTGCCCAAACTATAAAGAGATTGGGGAGCATATTCAATGCAGTTTAATTGGTTAGCAGACACTAAACTGGTTAGAGACACTAAACTGCCCTGAGGCAACTGATCAAGAAGTGACAAAAAATAGGAGCTGCATGAGAAGCAGGAAGAAATGGGGTACCTGCGCACCAGCTCAAGTAGGATATTGGCATCAGGTAGAATTCCACTTATGAAATGCTGGTGAGATTAGTGTAGCAACAGGTGGCCCTGCATCACATGTCAATGGATATCAAAATTGACATCAAAAGCCTGGGTCAACAGGTTTGGATAAATATCCTGCAGCTGATGGAAGTCCTAAAACTCTTTAAGAATGCTACTGAGGAAGTGAGTTCCACCAGGGCTATCCTGCGCCCAGGGCTGGCACAAGAATTAGAAGTGCCTTAGGAGGGCCCTTCTTCCTGCTACCCCCTGTGGGCCCTCCTCTCCCATTGCCACTGCTGCCGGCCCTGGAAAGGGGTGGCAACAGCAGCAAGAGGCCCCAAACTGCAACGCAGTGCTAACACTCCAGCACTGCGTCACATTTTCCCTCAGTTTATAACATTTTGTTTCCACCCCCTCCGATGCCACTTCTGGTTTTGGAGGGGGCAGAAACAGTACATTCTAAATGAAGGAACATAAGAACATAAGATATGCCATACTGGGTCAGACTAAGGTCCATCAAGCCCAGTATCCTGTTTCCAACAGTGGTCAATCTTGGTCATACGTACCTAGCAGTTTCCCCAAAAGACACAGGTTCCACAATGCTTGTATTGGGTCAAGCATTGATATCCTGGGTCCCTTTTTAATAATGGTTTATGGAACTTTCCTCCAGGAAGTTGTCCAAACCTTTTTTAAACCCAGCTACACTAACAGCCTTTACTACATCCTCTGGTAACAAATTCCAGAGTTTGATTACACGTTGAGTAAAAAAATATTTTCTCTTATTAGTCTTAAATAGTTTACCCTGTAGCTTCATTGCATGTCCCCTAGTCTTTCTATATTCTGATAATGTAAACAATTGATCTACGTTTACCCGTTCCACTCCATTCATTAATTTATAGACTTCTATCACATCTCCCCTCAGCCGTCTCCGGGTTAAAGAGCCCTAACCTTTTTAGCCTTTCTTCATAGGAGTATCCTTCCATCCCCTTTACCATTTTGGTGGCTCTTCTCTGAACCTTTTCTAATAACTCTATATCCTTTTTAAGATATGGCGACCAGAATTGCACACAATATTCAAGATGCGGTCACACCATGGAACGATATAGAGGCATTATAATATCCTTTGTTTTATTTTCCATTCCTTTCCTTATGATACCTAGCATTCTATTTGCTCTCTTGCCCGCCACTGCACACTGGGCGGAGGGTTTTAACATGTTATCCACAATGATGCCTAAATCTTTTTCCTGGGTGGTGGTTCCTAATGTGGAACCTTGCATCGTGTAACCATAGTTTGGGTTGTCCTTCCCTAGGTGCTTAACTTTGCACTTGTACACATTAAATTTCATCTGCCATTTTGATGCCCAGTCTTCCAATTTATCAAGATCCTCTTGAAATTTTCCACAATCCTCATGGGTTTTAACAAGTTTAAATAGTTTTGTGTCATCTGCAAATTTGATAACCTCACTCATTATTCCATTTTCCAGGTCATTTATGAATATGTCAAAAAGCAGCAGACCCATCACAGATCCCTGGGGTACACCACTATTCACCTTTTTCCATTGGGAAAATTGGCCATTTAGCCCTACCCTCTGCTTTCCATCTTTTAACCAGTTCCTGATCCACAATAGTACACTGCCTCCTATCTCATGACTCTTTAGCTTTGCCAAAAGTCTCTGATGAGGGACCTTGTCAAAGGCTTTCTGAAAGTCCAAATACACTATATCAACCGACTCACCTTTATCTACCTGTTTATTCACACCGTCACAAAATCATAACAGATTAGTAAGACAAGATCTTCCTTGTCTAAAGCCATGTTGGCTGTCTCCCATTAAGCCATGACTTTCTACATGTTCAGCAATTTTGTTCTTTATGATGGTTTCTACCATTTTTCCCAGTACGGACGTCAGGCTCACCGGTCTGTAGTTTCCCGGTTCACCCCTGGAACCCTTTTTAAAATTGGCGTTAAGTTCGCCATCCACCAATCTTCAGGTATTGCAGATGATTTTAATGATAGTTCACAGATTACTAATAGCAGGTCTGCAATCTCATATTTCAGTTCTTTCAACACCCTTGGATGTATATCATCCGGTCCAGGTGATTTGCTACTCTTCAGTTTATCAGATAGTTGTAATACATCTTCCCGATGTATTGATATTTTCTTCAATTCTTCCTCACCTTTAAATACCACTTCAGTCGTAGGTAACATCCCTACATCTTCCTCAGTAAAGACCGAAGCAAAGAGTTCATTCAGCCTCTCCACTATCGCCTTTTTGCCTCTTATTGCCACTTTAACCCCTCTATCATCTAATGGACCAACTGACTCTCTCACAGGTTTTTTGCTATGAATGTACTTGAAAAAGTCTTTATTTCACGTTTTTGCTTCTGCAGCAAACTTCTTCTTAAATTCTCCCTTTGCCTGCCTTATCAATGCCTTGCATTTAACCTGCCAGTGCTTGTGCTGTTTCCAGTTTTTGTCAGTTGGCTCTTTTTTCCATTTCCAAAAAAATGCTTTTTTGGCAACAACAGCCTCTCTGACCTCACCTTTAAACCATGCTGGCAGTTTTTTGGACTTCCTTCCACTTTTCTTAAAGCGTGGAATACAGCTGGTCTGGGCTTCCAAGATAGTATTTTTAAACAACACCCAAGCTTGATGTAAATCTTTAACCTTTGCAACTGCTCCTTTTCATAGTCTCCCTTCGAAAGTTAAAAGGTAGTACTGTGGATTTCCTTACCATCCCTCCTCCACTAATTAAATGAAACACGATTATGCTATGATCTCTATTGCTAAGTGGCCCCAACACCCTTATCTCTTGCACCAGATCTGGTGTTCCACTAAGGAGTAGGTCCAATATGGCTTCCCCTCTGGTTGGTTCATGAACGAGCTGCTCCAAGAAGCAGTCATTTATTTCATCTAGGTACTGTATCTCCCTAGCATGTCCTGCCGTGACACTGACCCAGTCGATACCGGGGTAATTGAAATCACCCATTATTATTACTGTGCTGTAACTTTTGTTAGCTTCCTTGATTTCTTTGAGTATTTCATCATCCATCTGTTCATTCTGGCCAGGCGGTCGATAGTACACTCCCACTGCCATAGCCTTCCCCTTTTTACATGGAATTTCAATCCATAGAGATTCTACAGCAAATTCTGTTTCCTGCAATACTTTAATCCTTTCTGACTCAATGCCCTCTGTAACATAGACAGCAACCCCTCCACCAATTTGATCAGCTCTATCATTACGATATAGTATGTACCCAGGTATCACAGTATCCCACTGGTTGTCCTCCTTCCACCATATCTCTGAAATTCCAATCATATCTAACCTCTCATTTAGTGCTATATATTCTAACTCTCCCATCTTATTTTTTAGACTTCTAGCATATGCATACAAGCATTTTAGAGACTGTATTTTATTCATATTAATTTGGCTATTGGTAGGTATGGGTAATTTGGAATCTTTAAGCTCTGTCTGCTCCATACTCAAGGGCATTTGGTCTACTTTACACTTTACTCTTTTTTGGAACCTCTCTGCTTTTGTTAGTATCCTTCAAGGATACATTCTTCCGAACCATGTGCTCTTGTGCGACTGTTGATTTTCCCCTATTATCTAGTTTAAAAGCTGCTCTTTCTCCTTTCTAAAGGTTAATGCCAGCAGCCTGGTTCCATCCCAGTTAAGGTGAAGCCCATCCCTTTGGAAGAGCCCCTCCTTTCCCCAGAATGTTCCCCAGTTCCTAACAAATCCCAAACCCTCATTCTTGCACCATCGTCTCATCCACGCATTGAGACTCGAGAGCTCTGCCTGCCTTATGGGTCCTGCGCGTGGAACAGGAAGCATTTCGGAGAACGCTACCCTGTAAGTTCTGGATTTCAACTTCCTACCTAAAAGCCTAAATTTAGCCTCCAGAACTTCCCTACCGCATTTTCCTAGGTCATTGGTACCGACATGTACCAAGACAGCAGACTCCTCCCCCGCACTATCTAAGACCTTATCTAGGTGGCCGGTGAGGTCCAGTACCTTCACACCAGGCAGGCAAGTTACCAGGCGATCCTCACGTCCACCAGTCACCCAGCTATCTACATGCCTAATGATTGAATCACCAACTATAACGGCTGTCCTAACCCTTCCTTCATGGGCACATGGCCCTGGAGAAACTTCCTCGGTGTGAGAGGGTTTTACATCACCTGGAGGACAGGTCCTAGTTACAGGATCACTTCCTGACACACCAGGGTGATGCTCTCCTGTCACGTGACCTCTCTCCTCTATGGCAACAGGGATGCTGCCCTGTGTTAGTAAGTTCAGTAAGTTAGGAAGGAGTGTTAGTAAGTTCAGCATCATGCTTTGAGGGCTATTGTGGCTGCTGCTGGCCCTGGAGAGGGTTGGCTGCGGTGACAATCGGTTCCCTCGGAGGACCAGTTCCCTAGGCAATTGCCTAGTTCACCTGGTGGCAGTGCTGGCCCTGCCTGCACCTCTGATCCTGGTAGTGAATGTTTTACAGTCAGAGAGATTTCGGCAGCAACAGGGATTCACAGCAGAGATTTTGGTGATAGTGGACTTCTTGCTGGTCAAGTAGAAAAAAGGTTTCAACCGCTTATAATGCAGGATATTTACATGCTAGCTGGTCTCTGTGACCTGAGAGGGAAGGAAATAGTCTCTCTGCACTATAATGTACTTACTTACTGGAAGAAAAAGCTGGTGATGGAGATGGAGGGAGACTGGGAGTAGTGGCAATAGTGATGCAGCAGGGGAAATAGTAGGCAGGCCAGCAAAATAATAATAATACCATCAGTACCACCCTATCATCTATCACTCCCCCTCCCCCCCCCCTCCATCTTGCTATGCCAGTGACCCATAAGTCCCAGCCAGGGAAAATCTTTGGTGACAAAGATCTAGCTACAATGTTAAACTTCATAGATTAGTCTATCACAAATCAGACTACTCTCAAAGTGCCTTGGTGTGTTTCCACCAGTTGTGGTGCTGCTATGCCCTCTTCCTCTATCTTGAGGTATTCATTGTGCTCTTTGTGCTACTTTGCTCTTCTGATGTTGGCTTATGGTACTCATCATGCTACTGTAGCTACTTTATGCCCCTCTTCTAGTGTCCTTGGGAGGTTTTTTGGAACTTTTGATGGCTTGTAGTGCCCTTAGAGATGCCTACTATCAAGTTTCCAGCAGGTTTAATTGAAAATAGATGACAAGTCTAACTATTCCATTGCAAAATAGCTTTTTACATAGACTTTAAGGGAGACGAATGAACAAAATCAAGCTCCAAAATCTGTGGCACTCACATGGCTAATAGATACTTACAATTGGGATAAAGTAGGCATAGGCTGATACCCTGCATAAAAGTTACACCTGCTTTACAAAACAAGATGCAGGAAAACTAAGCACCATCAGATAGGGCATAAGAACATAAGTTATGCCATACTGAGTCAGACCAAGGTCCATCAAGCCCAGTATCCTGTTTCCAACAGTGGCCAACCTAGGTCACAAGTACCTAGCAGTTTCCTTAGAAGACACAATGCTTGCATTGGGACAAGCAGTGGATTTCCCAGGGCCCCTTTAATAATGGTTTATGGACCTTTCCTCCAGGAACTTGTCCAAAACCTTTTTAAACCCAGCTACACTAACAGCTTTTATTACATCCTTCGGTAACGAATCCCAGAGTTTGATTACACGTTGAGTGAAAAAATGTGTTCTCTTATTAGTCTTATATGGGTTGCACTGTAGCTTCATTGCATGTCCCCTAGTCTTTCTTCATTTTGATGGCATAAACAATCGATCTGTGTTTACCTGTTCTACTCCATTTATTAATTTATAGACCTCTATCATATCTCCCTTCAGCCGTCTCTTTTCCAGGTTGAAGAGCCCTAACCTTTTAAGCCTCTCCTCATAAGGATATCCTTCCATCTGCTTTACCATTTTGGTGGCTCTTCTCAGCAGCTTTGTATCATATGTGCACCTACTTAGTGCTCAATTAGGCACATAAATGCCTATTTTATAAGAATGCATGTACTTGTTGCTGAGCACATGCATAATGGCTGCCAAGAGAAAAACACTTCATTGGAAGATCAACTTTGCCGTAGGGGAGATTTCTCTCCATGTGAAGGAGGTGATTCAACATTTTACAGTCCTTTATAGACCCACCTCCACCAAAGTTATGACATAGCACAAACAAAAATTGTGATAGGACATATACAGCAAGCTGAATGCCATCTTCCATAATAATCATGGCACTGAGGAATTTTGAAAGAAATGAAGAGAACTTAGAAAGAATGCCAAGGCTAGACAGACAGACAACATTTGAGAGGGTCCTTTTAGCCAGGCTATATTGTCCCTCATTGTGCACAGTGTCCTGTTCACTTTTGATGATATCACTATCTCAGGGGTCAACCAGTTGAATATCCTATTAAAAGAATGAAAGTAGATGTCTTACATTTCTAGATGAACTCTCCTACAATATCTATTGTTTCCTATCAAGCCTAACAGCCTATGGCTATAACAGGGCCAGCTCATCCACCAGGTAGCCCAGGCATCCACCCAGTGTAGCAGACCTTGGGGGATGGTGCTGTGGCCCCTGCACAGCCAGCAAGACAGTGGCAGAGCAAACAATTGCCAACGCAGTGGCATAACTTTAAGCACCTGAGTATGCATGCACGCTAAGCCTGCTACTCCCATCCCCTCTGACTGGAGGTTTGAAATGGTGGAGGCTGGAACAGCAGGCCATGAGTGCACACATGGTAATGGAAAGCCTACCACTGTGTTGACAACGGTTTGCTCTGCCGCTGTCTTGTGGACACTGGGGTGGGGGGAGGGATAGAGAAGGGAAGAAGGGATGCTGGACACCTTGTGGGAGGGAAGGGAAGGGGAGATGCTGGACTCTTGCAGGGTAGGGAAGGGTAGATACTGAACATCATGGGAGGGGATAGGGAAGGAACGAGGAGATGCTGGAAATTTGGAGATTATGGAAGGGGGTAGGAAATACTGGACACCTTGGGGGAAGGAAGGGAAAGTATTGGACAAGGTCCCTCATCAGAGACTTTTGGCAAAACTAAAGAGTCATGGGATAGGAGGCAGTGTACGATTGTGGATCAGGAACTGGTTAAAAGATAGAAAGCAGAGGGTAGGGCTAAATGGCCAATTTTCCCAATGGAGAAAGGTGAATAGTGGTGTACCCCAGGGATCTGTGCTGGGTCCGCTGCTTTTTGACATATTCATAAATGACCTGGAAAGTGGAATAACGAGTGAGGTTATCAAATTTGCAGATGACACAAAACTATTTAAAGTTGTTAAAACCCAAGAGGATTGTGAAAAGTTACAAGAGGATCTTGATAAATTGGAAGACTGGGCATCAAAATGGCAGATGAAATTTAATGTGTACAAGTGCAAGGTTATGCACCTAGGGAAGAACAACCCAAACTATGGTTACACGATGCAAGGTTCCACATTAGGAACCACCACCCAGGAAAAAGATTTAGGCGTCATTGTGGATACCATGTTAAAACCCTCGGCCCAGTGTGCAGCGGCGGCCAAGAGAGCAAATAGAATGCTAGGTATGATAAGGAAAGGAATGGAAAATAAAACAAAAGATATTATAATGCCTCTATATCGTTCCATGGTGAGACCGCACCTTGAATATCGTGTGCAATTCTGGTCGCCGTATCTTAAAAAGGATATAGCGATTTTAGAAAAGGTTCAGAGAAGAGCCACCAAAATGGTAAAGGGGATGGAGGGATACTCCTATGAAGAAAGGCTAAAAAGGTTAGGGCTCTTTAACCTGGAAAAGAGACGGCTGAGGGGAGATATGATAGAAGTCTATAAATTAATGAACGGAGTGGAACGGGTAAACGTAGATCGATTGTTTACGTTAACAGAATATAGAAAGACTAGGGGACATGCAATGAAGCTACAGGGTAAACTATTTAAGACTAATAAAAGAAAATATTTTTTCACTCAACGTGTAATCAAACTCTGGAATTTGTTACCGGAGGATGTAGTAAAGGCTGTTAGTGTAGCTGGGTTTAAAAAAGGTTTGGACAAGTTCCTGGAGGAAAGGTCCATAAACCATTATTAAGAAGTGACCGAAGATATCAATGCTTGACCCAGTACAAGCATTGTGGAACTTGTGTCTCTTGGGGAAACTGCTAGGTACATATGACCTAGATTGGCCACTGTTGGAAACAGAATACGAGGCTTGATGGACCTTGGTCTGACCCAGTATGGCATATCTTATGTTCTTATGTTCTTATGGACTGTAAGGGGGAAGGGGAGGAGAATAGGAAAGATAAGGGGATGTGCTGAAATATGGGAGGGGGGGGGGGAATATAGGTAGGATCCTAAGTTGCCCCAAGGGGGGTGGAGGCCGGGTGACTGAAGAATTTCCCCAGACTGTAGATACTCTTCTCTTCCACTGCCAACTCCAGACGTCGATCTTTCCACCTTGCTGCTCCTTATGTCTGGAACAAACTACCTGAATCTGTACATCAGGCTTCATCTCTGGCCCTTTTCAAATCCATGTTAAAGGCTCACCTCTTTGAAGCTGCTTTTGGATCCTGATCCAAATAGTCTCTTGCTATCCAACTATGGGGCATGTTTACTAAAATCCGCAAAATAGCACGCCGCAAAATAGCGCACGGCAACGCGGCACTGAAACGCGCAGAAACACGTTTAAACGCCCCGCACACGTGCGTGTCACCCCCGCACAGGTACGCGGCTCACTAACGGGCCCCGTACAAGTGCGGGCCCGCAAATGTCCGATAGAGGCGTGGAACGGCGAAAGGAGGGCGGAGGAAGGCTCCGGAGGGGCGGAGGGACGGGGTCAATGGGTGGAGAGTGGGAGGGGAGAGGCTCCCCGCACAGTATCGTGCCCGAATTTGCATGTAAAGAATTTAAAGGGAAGAGAAACCATTTACGTCAGCAATGTACAGGAAAACCGGGGAAACCAGAAAAACGTGAGCAGTGTGATATATGTGCACAGCACAAAAGTGAAAATAAAAATAGAAAATGACCACAACAGAACCATTAAAAATAGTAATTCAGCTGGGGAACAGTTATAGTGATAGGCAAATACAGAAAACACACCCAGCAAAGCTCCAGAAAAAAAGAAATGAATTTTGGAAGGGTCTACTGAGAGGAGACTCTTCCAAAAAACATTTCCACGTTTTGGAGCTTTCCTGGGAGTGTTTGCTATGGTTGCCCATTAATATCACTGTTGCCCAGCGTGGTGATATTTTGTCCCACATTTCCCGTGGTCATTTCTGGGGTTTATGTGCACGTTTGTCACCAGACAGGGTGCATATGCCCACAGTAGAATTGCGTAGAGCAGGGTTTGTGACTCCATCCTGCCAGGCTTACTACCTCCAGGGGGTGCACTGTCTCTGTGGCCATAGTGTGGTACAGCAGACAGAGTCAGTACCTCTAGGACCAGAGGGTCAGAGGTTCAAAACCCAATCTTTTTTTCCCCCAATTAAACAGTGATAGTAAGGGCACACCTTTCCTGGCGAGGACATATGCAATGGCAATACGTCTATATTTACCCCACTGAGCACAGACACCAGGAACAGGGCCAGTACCCAGAGCAGAATCACACAAATGCCGTCCTGTTGGGGCACACACCAGTCAGGTTCCATGATGGCACTCATACAAATGCCTGTGCTGTATATCTATGCACCACACCCATGGTATGTAGATGTAGCTCATGCATATCCATGAGGGACAGCAGGAAAACCAGAACAGTGTGATGCAAACCTGGACTGGAGTTGGGAATCTGTGCCGTAAAGCAGCAGCCAGCAAGGGCAGACACCCACACCCACACCCACAGGCCTCATTGGCCACTGTCTCCTGGAGAGGCAGACCATTGGACCCTGCATGCATCTCCCAAAACTAGCAATTGCATAACCTACCAATGTCACCCTACACCTGAGGTATACGATGCACAGCTCTGAGACGTTTGCTAGTTCCGCACATACTGCTAGTTGACCCCATCCGAACAATCTGTTAGGTGTTTGCGGTGCGTGCTCCAGGCCTGGCCTCTGACGGTGTTTACCACCCTGGGAAGTGGCCACCAGCTGTACTGCCTACCATATCCATGCCTTGCCGTGCTCAGGACCGGTTTTGGTGGGCAAAGCTGATTACCTCCTCAATAGTAGCACCATGATGGCATAGGTGTGGAAGTGGGTGTCTGTCTATACAGTGGGTGTTGGCTGCAAGCCCCTTCCACAGCCCACACTGCCAGCACTGTTGCCAGTATTGGCCAATGTGCATAATGAGGTGCAAGGTACCATGGGTATAGCCAGGACAGGGTGGCCTGGCCAGGATGCATCTGCACCAGGCATAGGGCACTGGCAGGGACACTGTAGTGTCTGGCCACCACCTACACAGACAGGGTGGCCAAAGCATGTCCCTCTGGGAGATCACGCTCACCCTGACTGTGTAGTGACCACAGCATGGCTAGGTACCCCCCATAGTGCTATACAATCTTTCTCTCATGTGATGGGTATGGGTATCTATTTGGGGCCCAGTCACTGAGTTATCTGCTTGCTGTGTATGCTGGCAGCCCAGTTCTGGGTGCATGTGTCTCCACTAGGAACATGCATGATGGACCAACCAGCAGACTGTTTGTAGCTGGTATGTGTCTTGCTGGAATGGCTTGCAGTGTGCAGTTGGCTTGCTGCAGGGGAATGCCTGGTGGTGGGGTGTAACCTACCATAACCTGGTCATATGTTTGTCTGCTATTGTGTTATGGCTGTGTATGGGGGGGGGGGGGGTGGTGGTGTTCTTCAGCAGGACTGGGGTTGAATGTTGCCCTCTACTGCCACTTTGCAGGGAGGTAGAGTGTGGATCTCTTGATGGGGGACCATGTTTGCCCTGGGGGGGGGGGGGGCGCACAGGCGGGCAGCTGTGCCTGACTGGGATATCCATGGTGTTTGTGCAGAAACTAGCTATCTTACACATTAACACTGCTTTGGAACTCCCACTTGGCCTCCATCAGCCATGGAAGGTGTTGTGGACCTGGTCCTGGGCGCCTCATTGCACACTCAGGGTGAGCCCAGAACCCGCACGATGTAACGGTGTGTAGCTACTTTGTGCCAGTAAAACACCCGGTCAGTGCCCCCTACCAGGCCGAGTTACTGTGTGGGTGCACCCGGTCACGCCCCCCAACAGGGCCGAGGTGCTGTGGGTGTGCATTCCCCATCTTGTGTCCATCTGTGGACAGCTAATTTGCATGTGCAGTGCATCATGGGTATGTGTGGCCTAACCCTATCCTGTTTACACTGGCAGACTGTCTGTGAGGTGACGTGCAGGCTATCTGCAGCCAGCCAGGGGCTTCCTTACAGCTATGGAGCTGTAGCCCAATGGTTACGTCACTGCCTGTGCAGCCAGAGGTCATGGGTTCAAACCCACAGTGGGGTTCTGTGAGACAGGTGTTCAAAGCATTTTTTTAAATTTACTGTACATATGTTGATGCCAGCAATGACACCCTCAGTGTACTGTACCCATAAGGTGCCTCTGAGGGTGCTTTATGGGGCGCCCTATAGGGCACTGTATGGTTGCCATCCATATAGGGTGCACCATACATTATCCTGTGTCGCAACATACATGCTGCCCTATAGGGGACATTCTAGGGTGCCTTGGCGGACGGTGCACTGTAACATGTGCCTTATGGGCGGCCCTATATTAATATGCTGTGAGTGTGCGTTTGCTAGTAGTTATCACAAAATAAAATTAAACAGCCTCCTACTGCTCTCCCCAACATAAAACATACTGCCTCAGCTAGCCTTTTCCCTGGGCATTGTGAGGGATTGAACCCCTGGCCCCTGTACCATTGCTCAGTGTCTTGACCATTGTGCTGTGGCTCTGTTTAGGCAGCAGCATGCAGCCTTGTAGCCATCGGCGCGCCGTCTTGTTGCGCACAAAATTACAATTAACAGCCCGCCGCCTTCTGGCGTGTAACATTAACAGCGCCCAACATGGGCATGCCCCTTAAAATACTGCCTCAGCCAGCTGTCTTCAATGGGCACTGTGGGGAATTGAACCCATAATGCCTGCATATGTGGTCAGTGTCTTAACCATTGTGCTATGGCTCCATTCCTGTTATTTGCACATCAGCGCGCCACTTATCCCTCCCACTATTGGGCTGCCCCCTCACACATCAGCGCGCCGCCTTCTGCCCACCGGCTCGCCGCCTTCTGTTGCCCAATTTTATCAGCGCGCCACCCTCTGCTGCCCAACCTTAACAGCGCGCCGCCATCTGCCGCCCACAATAAACAGTGCGCCGCCTCATGCCGTTTAAAAAAATAAGTGCCGCCCATAATCAATATGCCTCCTACACCACTTTTGCCCATAAAAGTTGATGCCTCAGCTGGTCTTTTTTGTTGGGCACAATGGGGGCTTGAACCCCTGGCCCCTGCACCATGGGTCAATGTCTTCACCGTTGTACTATGGCTCTGTTGTTTGGTTAAGCAGCAGCGCCCCACTTAGCCTTCCCACGCGCTAATGTGGGACCCGCACATTAGCGCGACGCACACACGTACGGTCCGTTTTTTTCCTTTTTTCTGCCTGGCCCGCCCACTCCTTATATGGCACCAGCACACTAACGGGAACCCGCACAGCAACAGTGTTTAGTAAACATGCCCCTATGTGTTTTCTTACCATTCCCCTGACATATCCTTGTCCCCAGCTGTTCTGTTCTCTGTCTTGACTAGATTGTAAGCTCTGGTAGCAGAGACCGTCTCTTACATGTCTCTGTACAGTGCTGCATATGCCTTGTAGCGCTATACAAATGATCAGTAGTAGTAGCAGTAATAGGCCAGCCCTAGACTATGTACATTTTACCCCCTCCTTGAACAAAGACTTCTGTCTCAGAACTGCCAGGGTTAGCTACCACTTCATCATGCCAATTTTCTGGTAGCCTGAGGCTGAAGCCTTAAGACCTCTCTGACACCTAACTGCATGGGTGCTGTATATGGTAAGAGCTGGTGGAGGCACTGGCCTAAGAACTTGTGGACTATAAGTATGTTAGGCCAAGGGGCATGCTATGTATACAGAGCTGCTTGAAGTCCTGGTCTGCTCAAGAATCCCAAATGCATGGTTATAATACAGATGTGCCTCCCATATATATGCTTTGGTTACTGTCTATCTCTTTGTGTTTTCTACCTGCATAGAGAGAGAGAGAGAATAAGGCAGATATAAAGAGACAGGCACAGAGAGAGAAGTAGACAGAAAAATCAAGTAGACACAGAGACACAAAGGCAAAGAAGGAGTGGACATTAAAGAAAGAAAAACATGGGCAGAGAGCAGATGAGAGGGTAACAAAAAATTAGTAGAGAGGAAATGAGAGTGAGAAGAGGCAGAGAGCAAAGAGTTAAGAGGAATACTGATTGACCAGTAACTCTCAGACTGGTTTCCAGCAAAAATGAGTAATCCATGCAGAAGGTCCCAAAATACAGGTTGCTTGAAGCTTAGGTGCCATTGATAGCAGGTGTAAATGAATGACCCATTGTTTGGGACATACAAATCCTATTTATGGTTACGTGCAACATTTTAGTCATCCCTAGTCAAATTTTATTTATTTTGTTTATTGATTTTTATTGATTTGTGTTTAGTTCATACCTTTCAAGTAATAGTTCAAAGTGAGTGACATTCAGATACAGTAGGTATATTATGCTTCAATGTATACCTAAGTGAACAGAACCTGACACAACCTCTAAATGGTCTAAAATTAAATATACAGAGCCGGCACAATCATTAGGCAAGACTAGGCAGTTACCTAGGGCAACAGCTTCCGAGAGGCAGAAAGAGCAGCAGTAGTTTAAGAGAAATAATTGATCTTGACAGCCACACAAACTCAAAGAGCCATCAGCACATTCTTTTACGTGCCGTGAGAGTTAGCACACATATATAAAGCAAAGTTTATTATTTGAAAGTATGATATCCATTTATGCATTTTTACAAGATTGTTGTGCGAGTGGTGGTGTTGTGATGATTATGATTGTTGAAGTTATCAAAATCTTGGGAGAGGGAGGGTGGTTCAAGGTTCATCTAGGATACCCTTGCACCAGCCCTGTAAACACAACATATTTCTGCAAAGTTTATTGCACAATTACTGTTTGCAGGGCTTTTTTTTTTACAGATTGAAAATAAAACACTAAGAGGGTTATTTTAGAAACATAGAAACATGACGGCAGAAAAAGACCACATAGCCTATCTAGTCTGCCCTTCCATATCAACTACAATAGTCCCCTTTTTACCTTTAGGGGTATGTTTACTAAACTGCGGTAAAGTTTCCAGCAGTAAGGGTAGCGTTAAGGTACCTGAATCCATATAAGGCAGTGGGCAGGTAGGGGGTTTTCTGGCGTAAAGGGAGCAATGGGCCGTTTAACGCACGTTAACGGGACATCGCATGTTAAGGTGACAAGCATGCACCTTAGGGCACGTTAAGGCTGACAAACATGCCTTAAGATGCCCTAAGGGCTGTAAGGCAGCCTAACTTAAGGCACCTTAACTTAAGGCTTCTTAAGCCAAGGCACCCTAAGGGCTTTAAGGTGCCTTAATTTAAGGTGCCTTAACCTAAGGTGCCTTACATTAAGGTGACCTAAGGACATTAAGGTGCCTTAACCTAAGGCGCCTTAAGTCAAGGCACCTAAGGGCTTTAAGGTGCCTTAACCGATTAGGTTAAGGCACCTTAACACCCTTAGGTCACCTTAATGTAAGGTAGTGGGCAGGTAGGGGGCTTTCGTCCTTAGGTTAAGGGCTGTAAGGTGCCCTAATGTACGGTGCCCTAAGGACTATAAGGTGCTTTAAGTTGACAAGCATGAACTGTAAGGCATAAAAACAGCTGTAACCCTAATGCTGGATAGAGCACCAAGGAAAGGCAATGAACAGGTGATGGAAGGAAGGAGAGGTGGGAGCTGATATTTGTGGGCACCCTGTATGGCAGCTGGTAAAGTGGACAAACATGTTGGAGGCAGCTGTACTGATGCACAGAATGTTGCCAATGTAAAGTGCTGCAATGACAGTGGGTGGCATAGGATGGGGAATACGTGTCCCCCAGTGGAGGCAAAGGCGGCAGGATATTTGCAGCGATAGGAGGACAGAGGAGTAGCGGTGCTGTGCAGATCAGGCAAAAACAAAGAGCTGCAATGCAGAAAAGGGTGCCAGTGCAGGACATGGGGTAGCAGCCTGCACAAGAAGACAGGACTTACACAGCTGACAGAGGCAGATAGATGGGCTGAAGGATGGATGGCAACTGAGGTGAGGCTGTTATGGGCTGGCAGCACAGATCTGCAGAGACGTGACTGTTGCAGGCATGAAAATGATTTGAGTAGGACAGGCATAAAAAAGAGAACAAAGAGGAATTGAACCCATTGCCCCTGCCTAGGGAATCATTGTACTAACCAGTAGGCTACACTGCCACAGCTCTCTGCACAGCAATGGCTGGATACAGAAAGACTGCAGGTCATCGCACAAAATGTCTGCTGTGTGTGCCAGGATAAGGTAGCCCCACCAGTACCCATGATACAATTCACATGCAGAACAGCAGTCTACAGCTGATCACTGAATGGAGAATGCACCTCTCCAGCACCTCAGCTTGGTAAGAAGAACTGACAGTATGTGATACTGGCACAGAGCAGCTACACACCATGCCGCTGCGCAGGTTCTGTGGTCACCCTGAGGGTGAGGATGGGCGCCCAGCACCATGTCCACAGTACCTGTGATACTAGAGATGGACCCTGCTGCATATACTCATCACTATCAGTATGTGGCAAGTATTCCCTGCAGTGGTACCGAAAGTCCATCTGTATGCCCCAGTCACATCTAGTCCTGGTGGAACAGGACTCACCCAGAGTAGTGCATACCCAGTGTTACAATGTGGCTGCTATGGCCACCTATTACCAGGGCAGAGGGTATCTAGGCTCGCATAAGGTCTATTTAGCAATGCCTGTATACCACCCTCTCCGGGTCAAAATGGTGTATAGTGTATGCCCTTTGTCCCCAAAGGGCCTGCAATCTACATTTTGTAACTGAGACAGATGGAGGGAGATGTGGTACAGCCATGGCCACGAGGAGTGGCTGTGGGACCAGCAACCCCAGTCCCTCTGGCCTGAGGTTGCTGTCCTCCAGGGGGGATTGGACCAGTAGGCCACATTTGCACCTGTTACTAGGGCACTGGCAGATCACCAGTAATGCTGGGAGTAGGCCTGGAAGACCTCAGCTGCCAACCACCAAGGTCTGACATTCACCAACAGAAGGCACAGTCAGACTGCAAATCCACCAGGTGTTCCAGCCATGCACATACTAACTGCAGACAGTCCACTAGCCAGTCTACATTGCTTGTTTGCAGAGGACCCATGTGCAACCAGAGTTGGGATATACAGCACAGACACCCAGCAGTTCCTTCAGTGATTGGGCCCTAGAACAGAGAGCACACAGATATCACTAGAGGCATGGCCTTGGTCCACTGCAGGTGGGTGCCACTGCCCCCTCCACCACCAACACCCCCACCCCCACCATGCTGACATGCCTATATGCTGTCGGTGCTGGTAGTGTGCAGTCCCAGGCCATCCAATGTGCAAGTAGGCGGGTGCCTAGGGTGCATGTTCCATGGTGGGGAGGCATACATGGACAACCACACATCCCCCCTCATCACTGCCTGCCAATGTTATGTCCCTTCCACCTGGGGGAGAGATGACTGGGAGGTGTCAGGTTGGTGATCTAGCAACTATTGGCTAGGGTGGACCAGGTAAATGCAGGTAGATTGTGTTATGCCAGCAGACTGTGAAAAGGCTAGGGCATGCAATGCGATTACAGTGTACCCAGTTTGGACCACTGGGTGTATATATGTTTCAGACGACATGTGGTCACATCCTACACTGCCTTACCAGGGGCTGTAGTAAAGGGTGTTCATTTTGCTGGATTTACGAACAGTTTGGGATATATCCCAGGGAAGGTCCATAGACTCTTGTTAGATTGGTCCCCAGATGTGCACTGATTGCCCCATTACAGGCATAGTGGTTCCTGTGTGATGTTTGGGGTACCTGCTGAGTACATGTCCCCTGGATGGGACACTGTGGAACACAGAATGCTGGGTGTGTTTCACCTTGGTCAGATGCTGTCTTGGTGTTTTCCAGTTTCTGTGTTCCTTTGTCCTACCTAGGCGACAGCCTAGTCCTCCCTGTGCCCCAGTTGCCCCCACTACATGTCCCGCCTGCAGCCCCCTTTGCCCCATTTGCACCATCACCATAGTGCCCTTTCCTACTTGGGCACTATGCTGTTGCTGCAAATGGAGCACTACTATCACTTTTCTGGCTCCCTGTCTGTGCTATACATTGCTGACACTGAAATGGTCTCTCTCTCCTGCAAAAGTGCATTTACCGACAGGTTTTCATTCACGGTAAAGTCCTAGCATTATTGTTCCAGTGTTAGTGTAGCAGGGGCTTCTCCCACCCACTCCCCACCAATTGACCCCAACTCTCCACCTTCTCCCTACCCTCTGGGATATTTACCACTGCCGGTAAATATTAACGTTACCGATGCTACATTACAGTGGTTTAGTAAACATGCCCCTTAGAGATCCTCTGTTTGTCCCAAGCTTTTTTTTACTTCAGATACTGTCCTCGCCTCTACCATCCTACACTGGGAGACTATTCCACGCATCTACAACCCTTTCCGTAAATAAATATTTCTGCATATTACTCCTGAGTCTATCCCCTTTCACTCTCATCCTATGGCCCCTCATTGCAAAGCTTGCCTTCAATTGAATGAGATCCTCCTGTGCATGTATGACATGGAGGTTTTAAAGGTTGTTATCATCTCACCCTTATCCCACCTTTCCTCTAAAGTATACATATTAAGATCTTTAAGTCTGACCCCATATGCTTCATAACAAAGACCTCTAACCATTTTAATAGCCACCCTCTGCACTGACTCCAACCTGCTTATATTCTTTTGAAGGTACTACAAATGAGGTCACACCAGAGACTTATACAGAGGCATTATCACCTCCTTTTTTCTGCTGGCCATTCTTCTCCCTATACACACAAGCATCCTTCTAGCTTTTGCAGTCTCCTTTTCTACCTATTTAGCTACTTTAAGATTATCAGACAAAATTATGCTTAGGTCCCGCTTTTCTTTTGTGGACAGAAGTACCTACACTGTACAGCTCCTTTGGATTTTTGCAGCCTAAATGCATGACCCTGAATTTTTTAGCATTAAATTTCAGTTGCCAAATTCTAGACCATTCTTCAAACTTAGCTAGATCCCTCCTAATGTTATTGACTCCTTCCTGGGTGTCTACTCTATTGCAGATTTTGGTATCATCCATAAACAAGCAAACCTTACCCAACAGTCCTTCTGCAATATCACTAACAAAGATGTTAAACGGAATTGGACAAAGGACAGATCCCTGCTGCACGCTTCCTTCTCCTCAGCGTGAGCTCCATTTACCTGTATCCTTTGTCACCTCCCACTCAACCACTTTCTAACCCAATCAGTAACTTTAGAGTCCATCCCTAGGGTACTCACTTTGTTTATAAGTCACCTGTGCAGTGTCAAAGGCTTTATTGAAATCTAAATACACCACATCTAGGGCTTTCCCTCGGTCCAACTCCCTGGTCACCCAGTCAAAGAAATCTATCAGATTTGTCTGACAAGACCTGCCTCTGATGAATCCATGCTGCCTCGGATCCTGCAATCCAGTGGATTCCAGAAACTTCACTATTCTCTCCTTTAGTAACCTTTCAAATAATTTACTAACCACAGAGGTTAGACAAGCCAGACAATAGTCCTTAATAAACCACATATGCCTTTCTCCAGTCCTCTGGCACCACTCCCGATTCCAAAGAGGCATTGAAAAGGTCAGACAGTGGATCTGCTAGAACGTCCCCAAGTTCCCTCAGTATTCTTGGATGTATCCCATTCGGACCCATGGCTTTGTCTACTTTTAGTTTAGCTAGTTCCTCACAAACACAGTCTTCTGAAAATCATTCGCTATCCCTGTTGCTTCAGTTCCTCTTTGTAGGTGTTTTCTGAAGTCCAGCTCCTGGCCCATCTGTGAACACAGAACATAAATATTTGTTAAACAATTCTGCTTTATCCTCATCAGTTTCTGCATATTCCTACTCTGTACCCTTGAGTCTGACAATATCACTTTTGCTCTTCCTCCTCTCACTAATATTTCTGAAAAATGTCTTATCCCCACATTTTATTACACTGGCTTTTTCTTTTTGTACCTTTGCTTTCCTGAATACGTTGCTAGCTTCTCTAAGATTTTCCAAATATAAATGCCTGTCTTCCTCTCTCATGTTTTCCACATTGATGTACCAGCACACAAATGTGCAAACTACATCCAGATGCAACATCCATTTTAGAAGGACTCGATCTCTTGCCAAGTGTCTGCCCTGATCACAGCCAAGTTACACGGGGGCGCATAGGCAGTCAGTGACTCAGCTGTTTTGGGAGGTGGGGGTGGGGGTGGGGATAGGATAAGGAAGGATGGGGCAAGGTGGGACAAGTTAAAATCCTTGACGTGAGGGCAACACTTTTGAACACAGCAGTTATATCCCCTTCATTGTGTATCTGTAGTGCAGCTGCACCTGCTGCCTCCTGTCCTAACACCTTTGTTATTGGTGGTAATATGCACATTGAAGACACTCCAGGGAATTATATTGTTGTTGTTAAATGCCTTCTAGATAGTTGCCCTAAACTATGTTCGGTCTTCAGTCAGTCGGCTCATTGTTGAGAGTGGCACCCACAGCTGCTGTTATTGTATCGATCCATCTTATTGCTGGCCTACTACATCCTCCGGTAACGAATTCCAGAGTTTGATTGCGTGTTGAGTAAAAAAGTATTTTCTCTTATTAGTCTTCAATAGGTTATATTGTAGCTTCATTGCATGTGCCCCAGTCTTTCTATTTTTTCATGGTGCAAACAATAAATTTACGTTTACCCGTTCCACTCCATTCATTAATTTATAGTCCTCTATCATATCTCCCCTCAGCCTTCTCTTTTCCAAGATGAAAAGCCCTAACCCTTTTTAGCCTTTCCTCATATGGGTGTTCTTCCATCCCCTTTAACATTTTGGTGGCTCTTCTCTGTACCTTTCTAATTCTGCTATATCCTTTTTAAGATATGGCAACCAGAAGTGCACACAATATTCAAGGTGTGGTCGCACAATAGAACGATACAAAGGTATTATAATATCCTTAGTTTTATTCTCCATTCCTTTCCTTATGATTCCTAGCATTCCATTTGCTTTAATGGCTGCTGCTGCACACTGGGTGAAGGGTTTCAACATAATTATCCATGGTGACACCTAAATCTATTTCCTGGGTGGTAGTTCCTAATGTGCAACCTTGAATCGTTTAACTGTAGTTTGGGTTGTTCTTTCCTAGGTGCATAACTTTGCACTTGTCCACATTAAATTTCATCTGCCATTTGAACATCCAGTCTTCCAATTTCTCAAGGTCCTCTTGCAATTTTTCACAATCCTCTTGTGTTTTAACAACTTTGAATAATTTTGTGTCATCTTCAAATCTGATCACCTCACACATTACCTTTTAACCAGTTCTTGATCCACAATACTACATTGCCTCTAATCCCATGACTTTTTAATTTGGTGAAGAGTCTCTCAAAAGGGACCTTGTCAAAGGCTTTCTGAATATCCAGGTACACTTTATCAACTGGATCACCTTTGTCTACCTGTTTATTCACACCTTCAAAAACATATAACTGATTAGTAAGGCAAGACTTTGCTTGGCTATATCCATGTTCGGTTTCTCCCATTAAACCATGACTATCTACATGTTTAGTAATTTTATTCTTTATAAAGGTTTCTGCCATATTGCTCGCTACCAATGTCAGGTTCACCGGTCTATAGTTTCCCAAATCCTCACTGGAACCCTTTTTTTTTTAAAGCGAGACTTTATTCAGTCAGCAGTATGCATAAGATGCCAATAACAATATACATAGAACACCAACAACCATATATAAAAGTATAAAAGGAAAGCCCCACTGAAAGATGCATGCCAAGGCACCGAGGCTCAAGTCATTAGCCTCATATTTTTGGGGTTTTAGTTATATACTGTCATGAGGTAGACAGCACGGACCCTGAAATATTAGAGAGTAGTATAAAAGAAGAGCTTACCTTACAGCCACGTGGGCAGTTGCAGCATTCACAATGCAGAGAGGCAGGGAAAATGGAAACAAACTTTCTTCATGGCTTTAGTGACGCAGTAAGAATTCAGGGTTCCAATCAGGCTCACCTGGAGCCAGACTCACGTTCTACGTTTGATGAGCAGAGAGATAAAAACAGGTGGGAAAGCCCACAGAGAAGGCTGGAAATTGAGCGAGAGCTCAAGCTGGAACTTGAGAGAGATGGAGAGCTCAAGCAGGAGCCTGGACTAGGGCTGGAGCAGGAGTTTGAGTTTGAGGAGGAAAGCAGAGACCAAAGGAAGTCTGACTGCAGTTCCAGGCAGGCTTGGAGAACTAGGACTGAAGTGCAGCCCAGGAGTTTGAGAGGTCAGTCTCAGCGAGAAGGTGAGACAAGAACTCCAAAGCAGTTACAGAAAGACACGTTGCCTTGGAGAACCAGGGCTGAAGAAAGGCAGGCTGATAAACCCGAGAGAGCTAAGAAAGACAGTGACATAGTCTTCCCAGCCAGAGGGGTCCTCGTACCGAGGCAAACAGCCAAGCCAACAGAGAGCAAAGGTCACATCCAGGGAAGCTCACTGAAGGCAGGAAGTGAGTTTTATTCAGCTAAACACAGTAACCGGTGTTCACAGAGGAAAGCAGTGTGCAAGGCAGAGAGAAAGCCTTGGCTGGAAGCAGAAGGGCTTGAAACCATCTTCTCAATGGAAAGAGATAAGTACCCTGTCTTTGGTAAAGGGAGAGAAGTGGGTCCCCGGGTAGAAGCCAGGCTTACAACAGGCTAGAGAATCCTTACTGGCAGAAGACGTGGGAGGCAATCCCCAGCACAGCCCCTGCTATCTGTGACACCCAAAAGCAGCTCCAACTCACAGCAGCTGAAATTTCCCAAGGGCAAGGCTCGGAGAGCAGCTTCACAGGGGCTCAGTGCCCATACACAGGACCAGGTCCTGGCCCTATGCAGTGGGAAAGCTATAGTCCAGAAAACATCCCTGAGCCCATGGAATGTGCTTTAGGTATAGCTGATGCCATAGAGTCTCTCTGTTAAGAAAGGAGAAAGAAAAGAATTGTGTTTTACACATTTTGAATGTGATGGACTTTATTTGCTGGAAAGAAGCATAATTATTATTTGTTAAAAATCCTTTGCACCGGTGAAGCAACCGTTTCTTTTGTATTGTCCTTATTCGAAGACATCCTCAAGGGAAAGGGAATAAAACCCAACCTTAATTTTCACTCTGGACACGACTGCAGTGTCTTTATTTCCACAACTTCAGGCTATGCCCAGGTCTAGGCAACCGCCTAAGACCGGCCTAGTCTCACAAATGGCGTAGTTCTTGGATGCCAGGAAAAGAGGACACCGTACAAGAAGGACGGAGTTACCAGCGCCAGAGGACGCAACCAGGACGGCGGTGAAACACGCCCAGACAATTTCCAGGATCAGGAGCAGTCAAGAACCTTCTCAAGGCCAGAATCACCACCTGACTCAGGTAATAGTATCTGGGTACAGCCAGGGTGGGATTCTGAGGAGGTATCTGAGGGACTGAAAAACCCAGTGGGGTAATATTGGAAAAAAAAAAAAAGGGGTTCCGCACTTGGTTTTTTTTTTTCTTTTGCAGGCTATCAACATGGAGACTCCAGCGGATATCCTGAAATGGATGGGGCTCCAATTCGAGAAGCAACGCGATCTCGCCCAGCAGTGCCAGGAACAAGCCCTGTCCGCAATGCAGATGCAGCAAAAGCCGCTGACAGACTTGTTGCAGGTGGTACTACAGGAGCGGCAAGCTGAGAAAAGAACTGAAGGACACTTTTGTGGGGTAGGCCCACAGACATGTGGAATTTTGTCTTTTGGACAGTGGTCAGGAAAGACAATATTAACGATTTCCTTGAAGCCTTTGAGCGTGTAGCTCGTGGTGCAGGCTGGCCCGAGCAACAATGGGCGGTCCGCCTAGCTACCTCCCTGACGGGAGAAGCCCTGGCGGCATACAAGGCGATGCCAGCCGCCCAGGCTAATGAATATAAGAATGTAAAGGCAGCCATACGGGATAGGCTAGGCCTGTCACCTATGGTATATCGTAGAATGCTGAGAGCTACAAAAATCCAACAAGGTGAAACTCCGAAGGCACTAGGCCAACAGATACGTAGCCTAGTATGGAAGTGGCTCATGCCAGAAGGGAAGACCATAGAAAGCATATTAGATATGCTCGTGTTGGAACAGTTCTGCAAAGCTGTGCCAGCTGAGGTAAGGTCATTCCTCACTCTACAGAATTGCCAGATGACAGACGAGGCGGCTCTCCTAACAGAAAGATTCATGGAGGCTCAGGTAGCCCATGGATCATACGGAGGAGCTAGCGACTCGCGTGGCATGGCAAACTTTGGCAGAGAATGAAAGACCCGAGATTAAGCATACCAGCTACAGAAAAATGTAGGAGTAAAGGTATAGCGAATGACTCTCGCATAGTATGTTTTAAATGTGGGAGGTTGGGTCACAAGGGGTATGAATGCAAAGAGCGCACAGCACTAATGGGGGAAAAAGCAAAATATAAGCAAGGAGGCTTCCGCCTGGAGGTGGAGGTACATGGGGTGCAGGCCGAGGCCCTGCTTGATTCTGGGGCGGACCAGACTATGATGTCAGAACGGTTCTGGCGACGTTTACAGGCCAGCAACCAATCCGCCCCAAATCAACCAGAAGGCGTGGCCAAGATAAAATGCATACATGGGGCGGCTAACCCTTACACACTTTACAAGCTGTCCATAAAGGGGTTGGGTGTTAGAAAAGAGGTTTTAGTCGCTTTAGTTCCCCGTCTCCCTTTTGACCTAGTGTTAGGCCGAGATTGGCCACTATTCGAGGAAGGGATAGGTGAAGGCCTACTACGTGAAGAAGAGAGCGCTCCTAGCGAGTCCTACGTCCAGCAGGTGACGGGCCAGGTTGAACCCCAGAGGGCAGACAAGCGGGAAAAGGGGGGGGGCCCAAGAACAGCTGAAGGACGGAAGAGGAGGAGAAGCCTTAATGACTTTAATCCCTGGGGATTTGTTTGCAAAGTCCAAGAAGGGAGAGGCAGGTAAAAAAACCCCGGAGAATATTAATGTAGCCAAAAAGGAAAGCTTTGTGTTAAGGTACTGTAAGGCAGTCCCAAACACCCAAGGGCCACAAAGAGCTAGCACTGCTGCAGCTGGGTATGACCTGTTCAGTGCAGTAGAGGAGGTAGTTCCCAAGAAGGGGAAAGCATTAATAAGTACCGGGCTACAAATCCAGTTGCCAGCAGGCTGCTACGGGAGGATAGCACCCCGGTCTGGGCTCGCGGCCAAACATTTTATTGATGTTGGGGCTGGGGTTATTGACCCCGATTACAGGGGGGTTGTGCAGATTCTACTCTTCAACTTTGGCGAGCAGGATTTTAGGGTCAAGGTAGGGGACAGAGTAGGCCAACTCATATGCGAGCGGGTTGGGTTCCCCGAGATAAAAGAGATGCCATACCTGTCCACCACCAGCTGAGGAGGGGGTGGTTTTGGTTCCACGGGTCAAAAGGAGTTTAAGGCTATGGCCGCCCTAGAGGAAGAAAAGGTAGAAGAGGACTTAGGACCCCAGGTCCAGGAGTGTAAGGAAAACCCAGCTCCGAGAATGGGGGAGGAGTTGTCACAGCAGCAGCGAGATCAATTAACACGACTGCTGGCAGGTTTTAGGGATGTCCTCACTCCATTGCCAGGAGAGACAGGGTTGGTGGCCCATGAAATTCGCACCCCTCCGGGAGAAATAGTGCGGCAAAGGCCTTATCGCCTGCCGGAGGCCTGTAAGAGGGAAGTGGTAGAACAGGTGCGGGATATGTTGAAAATGGGAGTCATCGAGGAGTCCAAAAGTCCCTGGTGCAGTCCGTGGTTTTGGTACCAAAACCGGATGGGAGCCTGTGTTTTTGTATAGACTTTCGTCGAGTCAACGCCATCTCCCTCTTTGATGCATACCCCATGCCGAGGATCGAGGAGTTGCTCGACAAGTTAGGGCAGGCACGCTATCTGACTACCCTTGACCTTACGAAGGGGTATTGGCAGATTCCGCTTACCCGTGCCTCTAGGCCAAAAACAGCTTTTAGCACACCCCTCGGCTTATTTCAATTTAAGCGAATACCATTTGGCTTACATGGAGCAGCGGCGATATGCCAACGCTTGGTTGACCAGGTGCTACGTCCCCACCACCAATATGCAATGGTCTATATGGACGACATTGTGATACATAGTGAAAATTGGGCTCAGCATCTGCCTAGGGTAGTGGCCGTATTAAAAGCCCTACGACAGGCCGGGCTGACCCTGAATCCAGCCAAATGTTTATTCGCCGGGGCGGAGGTGAAGTATTTAGGGCACATGATCGGGAAGGGTATGGTGCGACCATTAGGCAGTAAGGTAGAAAATGTCCAGAAGTTCCCCCGGCCAATAACCAAGAAACACCTTCGTAGTTTCCTCGGGTTGGTTGGTTATTACCGCAGGTTCATACCGCGGTTTGCGGACGAAAGTGCGGTCTTAACTGACATGTTGAGAAAAAATGCCCCAAATAATTTGGTCTGGTCAGCAGAAGCGGAGAGGGCATTCCTCCGGTTAAAAGGGAAGCTTTGTCAAGCCCCAGTATTGCGAGGAGTAGACTTCCACAGACCATTTATCCTACAGACGGACACGTGGGCAGTTGCAGCATTCACAATGCAGAGAGGCAGGGAAAAGGGAAACAAACTTTCCTCATGGCTTTAGTGATGCAGTAAGAATTCAGGGTTCCAATCAGGCTCACCTGGAGCCAGACTCACATTCTACGTTTGATGAGCAGAGAGATAAAAACAGGTGGGAAAGCCCACAGAGAAGGCTAGAAATTGAGCGAGAGCTCAAGCTGGAACTTGAGAGAGATGGAGAGCTCAAGCAGGAGCCTGGACTAGGGCTGGAGCAGGAGTTTGAGTTTGAGGAGGAAAGCAGAGACCAAAGGAAGTCTGACTGCAGTTCCAGGCAGGCTTGGAGAGCTAGGACTGAAGTGCAGCCCAGGAGTTTGAGAGGTCAGTCTCAGCGAGAAGGTGAGACAAGAACTCCAAAGCAGTTACAGAAAGACACGTTGCCTTGGAGAACCAGGGCTGAAGAAAGGCAGGCTGAAAAACCCTAGAGAGCTTAGAAAGACAGTGACAAAGTCTTCCCAGCCAGAGGGGTCCTCGTACCGAGGCAAACAGCCAAGCCAACAGAGAGCAAAGGTCACATCCAGGGAAGCTCACTGAAGGCAGGAAGTGAGTTTTATTCAGCTAAACACAGTAACCGGTGTTCACAGAGGAAAGCAGTGTGCAAGGCAGAGAGAAAGCCGTGGCTGGAAGCAGAAGGGCTTGAAACCATCTTCTCAACGGAAAGAGATAAGTACCCTGTCTTTGGTAAAGGGAGAGAAGTGGGTCCCCGGGGCAGAAGCCAGGCTTACAACAGGCTAGAGAATCCTTACTGGCAGAAGACGTGGGAGGCAATCCCCAGCACAGACCCTGCTATCTGTGACACCCAAAAGCAGCTCCAACTCACAGCAGCTGAAATTTCCCAAGGGCAAGGCTCGGAGAGCAGCTTCACAGGGACTCAGTGCCCATACACAGGACCATGTCCTGGCCCTATGCAGTGGGAATGTGCTTTAGGTATAGCTGATGCCATAGAGTCTCTCTGTTAAGAAAGGAGAAAGAAAAGAATTGTGTTTTACACATTTTGAATGTGATGGACTTTATTTGCTGGAAAGAAGCATAATTATTATTTGTTAAAAATCCTTTGCACCGGTGAAGCAACCGTTTCTTTTGTATTGTCCTTATTCGAAGACATCCTCAAGGGAAAGGGAATAAAACCCAACCTTAATTTTCACTCTGGACACGACTGCAGTGTCTTTATTTCCACAACTTCAGGCTATGCCCAGGTCTAGGCAACCGCCTAAGACCGGCATAGTCTCACAATACATACTCATATCTTACCCTACATAATCTTCCAGTAATAGGAAGCACCCCCCAATTTACCCGTAAAACAGCTTATCCCCCTCACAACTACCCCTCCCACCCCCATAGGGACGCATTCTATTCACATTTCACCATTAGGGTACTCTCTGGACTCTGTAGGTCTTCACAAATGATTCCCATGTGTGTTCAAAGTGCTCCCGACTCTTCCTACGTGTGCATATCACCCGCTTCATACTGTAAAGATCCCACATGCACACTAGTACTGTGCCAAAGAGGGGGGCCTCAACCCACTGCCACGCGGAAGCCAAGTTAAGTTTAGCTGCATTCATGCAATGCGTCACCAGTGCTAACTGCGATTGCTTCATCTCCTGGTACTGATCCATGGAAGAGAAAAATCCCTGGGTCCCAGGGTACCGTCAGCCCCAGTATACGTCGCACCCAATATCTGATACCCTGCCAATAACCCCGAATTTTGGGACACTCTCACCAAATATGAGCCAATATCCCCGGGCCACCGCAATCGTGCCAGCATAACCCAGACACCATGGAATACACTTGAGCCAGTCTTGCTGGTGTCATATACCAACCATATAGAAGCTTATAATTATTTTCCGGTGCATTAACCATAAGGGAGCACTGCCAAAGTCTCTCCTCAATCTGCTCCTTATAGTTCAGCTGCAGAGCTTGAGTCCAATAATCAATGTTGCCCCACCTTGAAAGCCAAAATCTGTTGACCCGCATACAAGGCCAGACCCCTAGTAGTGGTCTGGTCCTCACACAGCAAGCATCCCACAGCACCTGCGTGCTGCCTTCCTGCCTTTCCCACTGTCCCTCTTCAGTTCTTTGTTTTCCGCGGAGCCGACAGCTCGCATACCCTGTCACCGCAGAAAATTCCTTCTTTATTTTTTATTTTTTGTGGACGCGTCTGCCTTCATTCGACGCCTACCAGTACCGCTGGTTCTTCTTTCTTCTTTTCTATAAAATATATATATATATATATATATATATATATATATATATATATATATATATAGTTTCTGAGGTATTTTTCTTCAAAAACATGTTTTCCTCGGTGCTAGGCGCCATTTTGGGCACTAGGCTCATTTTCTTTAAAAATGGAAAAACCAGCTACTGGTTTTAAAAAATGTCACCGACACCCATGACTGGTGTCTTAAATGTTTAGGTCCTGACCATTCTCCATCGGAGTGCCTCTCCTGTAGGAAGATGACCAAAAGGGGCCTGCAGAATAGAGCTGCAAAACTCAGTACCCTTTTTGCCTCAGATGCAATGTCCGTTGCATCAGCGTCTTCCAGAGCCTCATCTTCCTCCCATGGATCTCAGGTAACTAAGCATTAGTCTAGCCGGTCCTCAAAGGGTAGATCTCCTTCTAGGCATTGAGAGGCCATTGGCATTGCCCTTGAGGAAACTTCACGGGCCAAACAGCTCCGTCGGGAGGCTTCGGCTTCCAAAGCACTTACGGGGTTCCAGGATGTTCTCGAGGCCTCCACCTCGGCAGAACTACTGGTGCCATGCTCTGGGGTTCCAGCTGCTTCCACCGGTACCGACACCCAAGCATCGGCAGCGTTGATAGATCAGAGGTTTCTCACTATTGAACGCAGTCTGGCAGCTCTTCTTATGGCTTCGGTACCGTCGAGACCGCTACAGACGGTTCAACAGGCACCGGTACCGACACCGGTACCATGCTCTGCACGAACATCAGGATCGGAGATATTTTGAATCATCCGATTCCAAAGATTCTGATGACTCTGCCGATACCAGAGTACTTCTTCTGGAGGAGCCATCTTCTTCTCCTCAACGCAGGATGTCTCCTCCAGAGGACATGTCTTTTCAGGATTTTATTCATGATGTGGCTCGAGGCCTTGCAATCATGGTAACTCCTGAAAAGGAACCTAGGGCACAAGAATTATTTATTATTTATTTATTTATTTAATTCTCTTATATACCGCGCTATTCTGCATCAGTGCGGTTTACATTGAACAAACTGAAATTACATTGAACAGGGCATTATAACTTGGAGATAACTATTTTACAGGGAACATGGGCTATGGAGGGTTAAGTGGCTTGCCCAAGACCACAAGGAGCAATTATAAATGCTCCAAGACCACAAGGAGCAATTAGAAATGCTTCAATACCCTAAGGCTCCCAAGGAAGCAGCTACTCTGCCTATTCATCAGATCTTACATGATCTTATGCTGAGGATGTGGGAAACACCTTTAACCACATCTCCTCACTCTCGGAGGCTGGATACAATGTATCGAGTTCCACCTTGTCCTGGCTTCCAAAAAACTCAGTTACCACACCATTCAATGATAGTGGAATCGGCTATGCGTAGGACGAAGAGTGAAAAGAGGCATGCTTCCAATCCTCCAGGCCGTGAATGCAGGACTCTCGATGCCTTTGGGTGTCGGTGCTTCCAAGCTTCCATGCTCTCAGCCAGGATCAGCTCCTATATCCTTTATATGGGAATGTTCCTCAAAGAGGTCACAGGAGACTTGGCGCTTATGAGCCCCCTTCTTCCTGATGACAAACGACAAGACTTTTTTACTCTTGTCAGACATGCTCAGGATGTTTCCAAGTTTGTAAACCGTGCATCCTTTGACTGCTTTGAATGCATCAGCAGAACCTCTGCTATTGCCATTGGTGCACGTCGGATTGCCTGGCTTCAGGCATCCAACTTGGAACTTTGGGTACAAGATACGAGGGTTGTTCAGAAAGTAATGCCCCACATGTTTTTTCTCAGTCCAGAATGAAGATAGAGGTGTGAAATTGAAAGTGTAGTAACTTGGAACTTCAAAGGACACATGTGTGTAATTTTACTGTCGTCTGACAAATAGCAAGGCGGTAGTGATCCTTCAAATGGCGTATGTGAGTGACACATGGTACAAACAACGAGCTGTAATTGAATTCTTGGTGAAGGAGAAAGAAAGTCCTGCCTCAGCCATCAGTCCAGATCGGCACATCACGAGTCAGGAATTGTCCGTACAGCTTTCCATCAGTAGAGGTAGTGCAATGGCAATTATTGACTCTGGGATATTCAAAGGTGTGTGCAAGATGGGTTCCATGAAGTCTCACAACTGAACACAAATGCCAAAGGAAAGACATCTGCTCTGATTTGTTGGAGCATTTTGAAGCTGAGGGGGAGGCCTTTATCCCAAAGAGTCAATAATTGTCATTGCACTACCTCTACTGACAGAAAGCTGTATGGACAATTCCCGACTCGTGATGTGCCGATCCACACTAATAATGTCATCAGTGCACTGCAACTTGTCTGGACTGGTGGCTGAGGCAGGAGGCCCAGACCGCGGCCAATCTTCCAGTTCCGTTTTATCACGTCCTGAAGCCTTTACTCTCTTCACCCATCGTCCAATGGTGCTCCTATCTACCGCAGAACTTCCATACACAGCACACAACCGTTTGTGAATGTTTCTCACACTTTCTTTCTCCTCCACCAAGAATTCAATTACAGCTCGTTGTTTGTACCGTGTGTCACTCACAGACGTCATTTGAAGGATCACTACTGCCTCGTTATTTGTCGGACGACTATAAAATTACACACATGTGTCCTTTGAAGTTCCAAGTTACTACCCTTTCAATTTCACACCTCTATCTTCATTCTGGACTGAGAAAAAACATGCGGGGCATTACTTTCTGAGCAGGTTGCCTGTCGGACAAAATAACAAACTCACAATGTCTTCTTTCGTCCCTCCAATGGTGGCAATCACTGGAGAACCTTCTGGTGGGGTCTCATTTCCAGCAACCTCTATTCCAGGCCATTCTAACAACAGATGCATCACAGGTGGGATGGGGGGGGGCCCACCTGCATGATCTCTCTACCCAGGGTACCTGGACCCCACAGGAGGCTTGTCTTCACATAAACAACCTGGAACTCAGAGCAATCTTCCTTGCTCTTCGAGTATTTCAAGCCCAGCTCAGCTGCAAGACAGTCCTAGTCCAGATGGACAATCAGGTAGCCATGTTCTATGTGAACAGGCAGGGCGGAACCGGCTCTCTGTTGTTATGCAACGAAGCTTTACGACTATGGGCCCTCACCAGAGAGCATCAAATTCACCTCCTTGTGGTATATCTTCCAGGCATTCAAAACCTTTGGGCAGACAAACTCAGCCGGGTACTGCTGCCACATGAATGGTCTCTCCACTCAGACCAGGTTGCCCAAATATTTCAAATCTGGGGAACCCCAGACATAGACCTCTTTGCAAGTCCACTAAATGCCAGACTTCCCCAGTTCTGTTCCAGAATTCTGGCCTGAGATTGCCAGACAAGGGACGTCTTCCTCCTTCACTGGTGTCAAGACTTCCTCTATGCCTTCCCACCCATTCCCCTCATCCCCAAAACACTATTCAAGCTTCAGAGAGACAGAGGTTATATGATTCTCATAGCTCCACGTTGGCCATGGCAAACGTGGTATCCTCTGCTTCTAGATCTCTCTCAAGCTGCACCTCTGGAGTTGGGGTGTGCTCCAGATCTTCTCTCCCAAGAGAACTGGATGCTATGGCACCCGAATCCCCGGTCCCTGCATCTCAGGGCCTGGTTGCTCAAAGCCTAGACCTTCAGGATCTCAACCTTTCTCAACAGGTAAAAGATATCCTACAAGCTTCTAGAAAACCTTCCACAAGACGATCATATGCCTTTAAGTGGAAACGGTATACTATATGGTGTTCTCAAAAGGGACTTAACCCCCTTGGGATACCTCTGGAATCAGTACTGGAGTACCTCCTTCATTTATCAAATGCTGGTCTTAAGACCAATTCAGTAAGAGTCCATCTTAGTGCTATTGCAGCTTCCTACAAGCCTCTAAATGGACAACCTATTTCCTCTCATCCACTTATAACAAGATTTATGAGAGGTCTTCTATTAACAAAACCTCCCATTAGACCACCACTGGTGGCATGGGATTTGAATCTTGTTCTCGGGCAGCTCATGAAACCGCCTTTGAGCCTTTAGCCACTACATCTCTGAAATTCCTTTCCTGGAAAGTCATCTTCCTAATTGCAATCACCTCCGCACGCCGCATTAGTGAATTGCAAGCTCTAGTGGCTGATCCTTCTTATACAAGATTTCACCATGATAAGGTCGTTCTTAGGACTCATCCACACTTTATGCCAAAGGTGTTTTCCCCTTTCCATTTAAACCAAGCGGTTTACCTTCCTGTATTCTTTCCGAGGCCTCATGCCTCCAATGCAGAAAGAAACCTTCTCGTACCTTGGACTGTAAAAGAGCTTTAGCTTTTTACCTACAAAGAACACAGCAACATAGAAAGTCTTCTCAACTCTTCATTGCTTTTGATTCTAGTCATTTGGGACTTACAGTTTCCAAAAGAACTCTTTCTAACTGGATTGCACAATGCATATCCTTTGCCTATGAGAGTAAGGGTCTCCCTCTTGAAGGCCATGTCACAGCTCACAATGTGAGAGCCATGGCAGCCTCTATGGCTAACCTTCACTCTGTATCTACCGACGACATCTGTCGAGCAGCCACTTGGGCTTCGGTACATACCTTTACAGCCCACTACTGCTTAGACAAGGACTCCCGCCGGGATGCCTTGTTTGGCCAGGCTGTTCTTCAACATCTCTTTCAGACTTAATTCAGCTCCTACCCCCATCCCTGGTGGGATGCCAGAGATCCATTGGAGGAAGCATGGCCCATCTCACAATGGGCTGCAGCTTCCTGGGGCCATCTCCCTGGCATCTTCAGCTAGGGAGTCCCCATATGTGAAGACTACATTCCTGTTTGTTCCTGGAGATATGTTTATGTTTATTTAAAAACTTTATATACCACCCGTCACAGGGTATCAGAGTGGTTTACAATCATAAAATCATAAAAGGCTGCAGAAAGGAAAGAGAACGCCAATTTAGAAGTTTCCAAGAGGGGAAAAGGAAAGAGAACAGAAAAGTAAAAAAAAAAAAAAATGGACAAGACAACCAATAAAGAAGTTAATTACAATACTCGTTGAGGGGGAAAGTAGGAGGAGGTGAGGGAGGGGGCGGAAGGTTGAATGCCATTCAAAAAAGGTGAGTTTTTAAGTGGGTTTTAAAGGATTTGAAAGAAGAATCCAATCGGAGGGCAGGGGGGAGCGAGTTCCAGAGGCAGGGCCCAAGAAAGTAAAAAGCAGAAGACCGTGTAGATTCTAGGTGGGCTTCGGACGGGGAAGGAAGGAACAAGCGGTTGGAGTGGACAGAACGGAGAGAACGGTGGGGGGGGGGGGTGAAGGTGTATCAGATCAGCAAGGTACAAAGGAACACCAGGGTGAATAGTTCTGTGGACAAAGATAAAAATTTTGAATTGTATGTGATATGAAACAGGGAGCCAATGGTGGTGCAAAAGGAGGGGGTGACATGATCAAAGCGGGATGCAGAATTTAGTCTTCACAACCCACCCACCTCCCCTAGGAGTTGTCTCTCTATCTCTCTCTTTCTCTCTCTCCCTCTCTCCTTTGTCTCAGCTATAAACTCAACTGAAGAGGGACAGTGGGAAAGGTGGGAAGGCAGCACGCAGGCGCTGTGGGATGCTCCCAAAAGCGTTCCTATTGGATGCTGGGGAGCATTCCCGCGCGGGCTCTGTCAGTACCGATGATACCCATATGTGAAGACTAAATTCCTGCTGTTCCCGGAGATCACCTGTTACAGGTGAGTAACTACGCTTTATAGGTTTCTGATTTTACTAATGAGCACATAGCTTTTGATGCATTACAGTATGTGTACTTTTATGTTCTATGTTGAATGCTGTATAGCTCCTTATAAAAATAAAAAAGGTTCTTTTAAATGTATAATGCAGAAGATGCTATAGTCATTCCTTATCACATGAATTTCTATGTTTTATTGCATTTTATCATTTATAATTCTTTATATATTTTTTTTACATTATTTAAGTGTTATTGTTTATATTGTCCTTTTACCCCTTCTTTTATATTTTATGTATGCACTATATTTATTCTAATGTTTTTATGTGTTTGCTTGTTCTTAGTCTTAACCCCTGAGGAAGGCCATGCCGAAACATGGTCATGTTGGGTTAAGTGTTTTGGTATTCCTGTGGTTTCCTGACCATGTTGTGTCTCCAAAAAAAGAATTTTGGTTGAGATTACTCACGCTCTTCTGTTGGTCTTGGACTTTGCAAGGTCTCCTGTGCTTCTGTTGTTGGACGAATTCATAATAGCCATTTTCTGAGTGAAAGCATGCTTCACAAATGAAAAATGCTCTATAAAATTACCTCCCTAGTGACAGAAACTACTTCTGCTTTAAAGAAGACTAAAATACAGTTAAACTAGAAAAGCCTGAGTGGTGAGCAAGAAGGTCCTGAGATTTTTGCAGTGTGGGATATTTATTCATGTCAAGTGGAGGAATTAATAATGTACATAGATTATCTGATGGGATGGGGGAAGGAAGGAGGATTGGGAACCCATTAAAAGGTTCCCCAAAAATATTTGCATGGCTGCATAAGAATGAATGTTGACTATTAAATGTCTCTAAATATTCACCTGTTTATGAAGCTCCATATTTTTGCAGATTTGAGGAAAAATATACTAGTTACTCAAAAGAGAAAAGTAAGGAGGCACTTTGTAGTTATTTAATCACTATTTGAAATGAAGAGATATACTCTGACAACTCAAGGTGGGTTTCATTTGTACACAAACTTTCGCTGCACCCCCCCCCCCCCAACCCAAATTATTTCTCCTGCCATTCTGCAGGAGATGATTAAAGAATAAAGATTAAACTCTTTCATTCATGAACTGGTTTCATTTGGATATTAAAAATACTACTTCCACAGAGCTGAGGTGAACCTTCCCTATACTTAAGTGCTTGTATATTCATAGGTAAAAATAACTTCTCACAGAGCAATTATTTATTCCTATGCTTCTGGTATTAGCCAGAAAGCCGGAGTTCTCTCATTAGCTGTATAGCAGCTCCTTCAGGGTCAGCTGGGGCATGGCCTCCACAGTTTACCCTCTGACAGGTCAAGCATGGGCCGCGTGTACTGTTATGGAGGAAAGTGACCTCCAGTACCTCCAAATCTGCAAAAGTAAATAATGTTGTTTAAAAAAAAAAGTTTAGTTGCTGCCAAAGGGTGTATAGCACTATTAAAAAGCTTTCTGCTCCAAAGGGACAGCACTTCAACACACTCAGACGAATCAGCTATATTGAAGTGCTACGGTAAATAGCTACTGTAAATGCCGCTTTTAACAAAAAGTAAACCTGTCTTTCATTGTGTTACTGGCTTTAAAAAGAGCAGATGAAGGAGAAATGTGCGTCCTGAAATGAAAAGTAGCTAAGAGTAATTAAATTACATTTTATAGCTAAAAGTAGTTGAACATCTAATTGCCCAGATAGCAAAGCAATCAGTGGTGTTACTTAGTTATCTTGCAAAGTAGCCAGTTGATTTATGATGTCATCAAGCGGCATTGTTGCGAATGTTTTTCCATATTAGATGATCTCGTATGTTATTCTACAAAATGGGTAATAATGGAGTAGGGCTTTTATCCTTGCAAGTCATGGGTAATAGGAGAGGCAGTAAATCATCAGTGGCAAAGGTCTGAGTCAGTTGTGAACATCCAGCTCATTTATGAGTGTGTAGGATGTAGTAGTTCAGTGTGATGGACAGAACGGAAAATAAATAAACTTCTACAATTTCGCTCATTTTTACCATTTTCTAACTATTCAAAATATCCACCCTCCCTTCCATCTTCTTCACCATTTTCTTTTTGCTAGAGTATTTGATTCTTTGCCATATTCTTACCATGTACACTTAAACTTTAACTGATACCATTTCAGCATCTTCAGCATATTCTTATTTTGTGTAATGATCAATCAAGTTAGACAATAACTATCCGTTCTGAAACAGAATATGCAATTTAGGTGTCTAAGTCACATATTCCTGTGAAGATAGGTTGAAGTTATTCTTGCCCTAAAAATTGCCCCAGAAAATATGAAATAAATTTCCGCGAGTTTGGATCTCACAGAATCCTTACACTTCCCAGAGCCACTTCCACTATCTGGATTTCAATTCTGTCTGAGGTTTTGTAAATGCCCCCTCCAGGGACTGAAGTGACTTTCCCAGTCCCCGTTGTTCTGAATCTGAGCCAGTGACTATTCTTTGAGGGGCACCTACAGGCCAATGGAAGAGCTGCACCAGAAGCATCTGAGAAGGAAGCTCAGTCTTCCTCTTCTGGCCACAAGGTGTCGCTGTGATATCCAGTGAATAGAATGAATGGTTCTTTATCATTTATTTTACATACTACTCTGATAAGAATATGCCCAAGCCCTGAAGCTACTATTTTTGAAGCATAACACCGAAAAACAACGAATCACATGAACAATAAACCTTTAATATAGGGTTATAATCGCATATTTTATTTTTACTTAAAAATGATCATTGCGCCGCATAGTATTATAGAAACTCTGCCTATGGATAATTGCGTAACTCTTCTGAATCGGGGTAGCCAAGCTTCCAAGTATCAGCAGGGTAAGCCTCGGCTTCTTTTCTTCAACAAGAGGCTGGGATTTTTGTCATTTCAAACAAGCCAAACAATAACAGAAAAATAATCCAAACAAAGCTTTTTTCGTCTGCTTTTAGCCGCGGTCTGTAGGTTTTGCACCTGCAGTAAACTGTAAAAACTTTAGGTTAAATCTGGGTTTCCCACTAGTTTAGATATTTTGTAGCTCCGATATTCACCCAAGCCTCATTACCACCTCTTAATGAGACCCCCTTTACTCCGTGACGTGCAAC